>LR736912.1:117825-210622 GCA_902654985.2 Oryctes borbonicus
TATTAATAATTGTATACAGTGTGATATAATAGATTTTTATTGTATGACCGAACTTCACTGAACGGCAGTGTACGTTTGGGCTTACATAGGTAGTAATCTGCGCTAACGATGCATAAAAGGATTAATAAGTACGACGTAGAATGATTATAATTTTACTTCAGTAATAGTTGTTAGCTAAAAGTTGCAAACAGTTTAATGGATTAAAAATCACGTTATTATGTAGATTTCTTAGCGGAAAATTATTAAAATTAATACATTGTTTCAAACGGGTCTTAATGCATAGTATTCTTCAATTAAGACAACTATGATGAGATGTGACAATTCCATAAACAATTATAAATTGCACCAAAGTCAGAACAATATTTCACTCATCCTTCCAGAGTTTTCTAGGTCATCTTTTTTTTTTTGATTTCTATTCTCTATTTAGTCTTTACGCTTTTCTTTATAAGTTCTTCATTAACTTCATAGGTTTTCTGTTTGTCCTATAATTATCAGGTCGTATGCATAGCATAATTCTGTTTTTGTTATTATCTTCTATTTTCCATATCAACAAAGCATGCATTCGCACTTTAATGGAGCTGTCTCATTATGAAGATTTGGTCCATTGATCCTATATTTTTTCTGAAACCACTTTGCAGCATTTTTCTGCAATGCTTGCATAAGTACAATTGAAACATTCTTTGTTGTCTCCTTTCTTTGTATATATATATTAGATTCTATTTATCAGTCGTGTGGAACCATCTTTTCTTCATTGTTCTTCTTTTCTTTCATCACATCATTTAAGGAGAATATGTTTCGGGAAGGTATGTTATTTTGTAAGGGATTAATCGATCTATATACGAGGAACCACTTACTTTTGTTAAAATTTGAGGTTTATTCAGTTTTGGAGGATAGGCATCTGACTTTAGTTATCAATCTTGTAGACGATGTGACGAGTTCGACTAGCTTTTGCACAAGATCACGAAAATTGGCGTATGAGTCTAAGATTTTGCCCATAAACAAATAAAGAAAAAACGGGAAGAGCGATTTGCTTGGTGCAATATTGTGGAAAAAATCATGTTCTGGGAAGATTCCGTTATGGTTTGGGCTGGCATAAGCAGCGAAGTCTGTACTGAATTGGTGGAGGTTCTATGAAGACTGCAAGGTATATGAACTCTTTAGAGGAGCATGTGGTTCCTTTTGCTTCTTTTAGAGGACCTACTTTCATTTTTATAATATTATATGAGGTTGGGATTCTGCGTATGAACTGGCCAGCTTAGAGTTGCGACCTTAATTAATGATTCAAGCTCGAGTGCTCCATCCAAACAAACTTGGGTGAAATTGCTGCGGCGCTTTAGGCAGAGTTGGAGCAATTGAACCAAAATGAAAATTTAATGAACTCCATGGCAAGCTTTCAGAAGGGTCCGAGGTACTAGTTGCAATAAGTACTTTGAGATTTGTTAGTATTGATTTTTTATTAATGAAACCCTCGTAATTTTCAGAATTTTCAAAATTTTCGAATATAATTCTATAAACCAATTGTTTTTCTTGCAAATGAGTTTTTTAATGAATTTTATCTATTTCTCTTAAATTTAGCTAACTAGCCTTAAGATTGTATCTGAAAACATATCTTGAAGAAAAATTTAAGAATTTTTTGCACCAAATCGCAAAAAAATAAATTTTACATTTCGCCAATAATTTAAGTTGGTATTTCCGCGAATAAAAGACATATTCCTCAATTTTTTCAAGTAATACATGGGGAATATTTTTATTGCCGGAAGTACCAATTTGTATCATTTCCGTAATTTAAAGCACGCCAACCCGGAAGTGGAACAAAAGCCTAACGAAAGGCATGATTTAAGCCTGAAATTGAAATAATATAAAAACAACTCGAAAAATAAACGGCTGGAATTTAATTTAAATTCATTTTTACACCTGCACCTACGCTCTACATAGATTAATTCAACCCATATTGAGGAGAAACAACTATTGTAATTGACATAAGCTATTTTTAATTTTCAAAATATCAAATGTATAATATTGTTTAACATCTTAATTGTTTTAGAGCATTTCTACCGAAGCTGTAGGGCTCTGTATACGTTTCCAATAAGTTCTAGTTTCCTGCCAATAAGGACAATTTTTCACCGATTCAAACTTTATTCGTGTTTCATACTCAACTCAATATTACAAACATAACCTCATATTTTTTTTACCTTCTCATTTTTAATATCGTTTACGAGTTGTCTGCAGATTAATTTGAGATTACAAGAGGTAAATAAGTAAAATAAACATGAGTAAGGAAAAAGGCGACATAGTAAAAAGTATTTTGCGATTTATACGAGATGAGATAGAAAGTAGTAAACTTGACATGGACCAGAAAGAATCTCTGGAAGTCGCTAAGCAGTGCCTAGAATCCACTTACGAAATGGACTCAGCAGACACTGCTGTTTATACGGAAGCAACGAATCTTTTCAGTTTATTTAATGTAAACACAGAGGTACGATTCAGAATTTTATTCGGATACACTTTAATTTTGATAATTTCGAATTGTTAGGTTAACGAAGAAGCTGCAAGGATTGCCGAAGAATTAAAAGTACGAGGCAATAATTATATGAAAATGGGACAATACTCAGAAGCGCTTGACATCTATACTGAGTGAGTATATTTTTTTATACGATAGCAATTGACAAGTGTAATACATAAAATTTGTGACATAGGGCGATAAATTTAAATCCTAAGAACCACGTCTTTTATTGCAATCGTGCTGCTGCATACAGTCGTTTAGAAAAACATTGGAATGCCATTTCTGATTGTAAAGAGTCTATTAAATTACAGCCAACTGCTAAAGCTTATGGACGATTAGGGTATGGCGTTTAAATTACATTTAAAATCAATATTAATATATTTTCTCAAATCTAGCGTTGCGTATTCAAATATGAATATGTATCAAGAAGCTAGAGATGCTTATTTGAAAGCTCACGAATTGGATTCATCTAATGCTACGTACGAACAGAATTTGAAGTTAGCCGATGAGTTATTAGCTTCACAACCCTCCAGCGGTTCACAAGCAGCTGCTAGCGCATTGCCAAATCCTAACGCGATCAACTTTAATAACTTCCTGAATAACCCTGCGCTTATTAGTACTGCCTCACAGATGCTTAGTGATCCTGCATTTGTTAACATGTAAGTAACTTCTTAAAGTATTTGATATCCAGACACGTTTGTAAAATATTTGCTATGATGCAATGTTTAGGGTGTCTGGCTTGATGTCTACTGGACCAAATGGTGATCCAAATATAGATGGTTTTCTTAGTGTGTAAGTATCATAAGTAGTCAGTGCATGTTTTTATTTTTGGATCACCGTCTTCTTTGATATCATTTTAAAATGTTTTCTGTTTTAACTATTTAGGACTCAGCAGCTTGCACAGCAGATCCAAGCGGCTAATTCTAATTTGATTGAATCACTTCGACAATCGATGACTGGTCCAAACTCAGGGAGTTCTGGTGATAATCCACAGCAAGATCCAGGACCTCAGAATAATCAGTAAATGAATTCCAACAATATTGATATATAAAGAAAATACTTTTCATATAAATACTTAACATATTTTTTTTAATTGATAAATAGTTTTATAGTAACTATGAGGAAGGAAAGGGAGTTTTTATATAACTGCCTATGAAGAAAGCTCATCATTGTGATGATTTGTAGTTCCCTCGTATGTTTGTTTTCAGTTTCCCTCGACTGTTAGTATAATTTCTGATTTTTTTTTAATGGTTGAATATGTAAGATTTGGAATTACAGTACTCTGTAACATATGTGTAAACACCTTATGTAATTAAAAATGCGGTTATTTTATTCAATAAAGTTATATTCGTTCCAAAATCATTTGTATCATTGCATTCTCCTTGGTAATGTTTTAACATCTAAAGGAGAGCAGAAATAAAGCGAAAGTTTATGTTCTTTCAATGAAAAAAATCTATACTTTTATAAAAAAATCATTAAAAAAATCTCACATTTCCTATTTGACTTCCTTAAGTTAATAATTACGACGCAAATATGAATTTATGACTGTAATATATTTGTGTAAATGTTTGAAATTTGTCTCCAAGAGCTATTTTAATGTTATTTAAAGAAACAAATTTCTACACGAGAAATTGGAGCTGAGCTTATTATTTTGAATCTAAATACGCCTACGCGTTTTCAACAAAACATAGATTATGTCTACAAAGTGCTTTACAAGCCTAATCGCTTTAAAACGATACCCTACGTTGCCAATTTTCACACGAAGCTTACCAAAATATCCATTGCATTATCAATATCTCGAAATCCGTTAAAAATATCATTAAGGTAATCAATTTTTCAAATTTATCAGATCGAAACGTACGAGATAACATGCCCAAAATATTAATTTAAAAAATGCTTATTTTGTAAAATTTCCCTTGAAATTTTGTTTCTTAATGAGGCTAATATTACTCAGGCCAAAACCGCAAAACAGTTTTAACTAAGGATTCATTCATTCATCGGAGTTAAACTATAACAATAACTATTTTTTCGCTCGAATTTTTTAGAAAGTATCAACAAAGCAAATTACTTTCAAAAATTAAATTAAATAGCATTTAAATTATATTATCTCAAAAATTATTGAAAATATGACAAAATTATTTGATTTTTCGAATTCAGAGAGTTAAAATCTATAAGATATTATGCTCAAAATATTAAATTCAAAAATTCTCCGTAATCTCTTATGATTCGATAATTAAAACACTTCAAAATTTGAAAAAAAATTTAACAATTTTTTTGCATACCTTGAAACTCAGCTCAAAAAATATAAAAGATTGTCTTGCGAAATCTCCAGAAATTAATTCTATGAGCTCGATTTGATATACAATTCTCTCAAAGGGGCTTCACTAAGTCATAAAAGCACTATAAAATTATTTCAGTTGAACGTTTACAAATCGAGTCTCAATTCTAAAGGTAAATTTTTTGAGAAATCGCCATGCTTAATTTCCATTTCAAAATTACTTGAGGGTATTCAAGAGTATACAATAATTATTTTTGGTCAAATAATCGCTTGATTCTTTTAAGGAATATCAACAAATGAAAATAAATAAAATTTTAACTATTATTTTAAAAATTATTGAAGGTATGGCAAAATTGTTGGACCTTATATAATAAATAAGATACCACCCTCAAAATATTAGTATATTGAAAATTTTTTTCATTTATTAAAATTATCACAGAGAATTCCCCTAAAATTTTACAAAAAAAAAGGCAAATTTTTTGAAAAACCGCCATCCCTAATTTCCATTTGAAAACTACTTGGGAGTAGTTCAAGGGCACACAATAGTTATTTTTGGTGAAATAATCGCTTGATTCTTTTAGAGAACACCAACAAATGAAAATAAATAACCAACGACATGACACGGTTCAAACCCGGAACACGTTTAGTTTCAACTGACTTTGGCCGTGGAAGCCTACGTTTTTATTTTAAACACCTCTACGGGGAGGTTACCGCTTCAAAAACCCAAACCTTTTCTAAATTACGCCATAAAATTAAAAGCGTGCTGCTCCCCGCGTTCTTCGCAGTTGGTTTTCTCCTCTGGCATGGTTCACATGCTGAGTTATCGTGATCAACTGCTTCCCCGCTCAGTTAGTTTCGTCTCTGGCGTGGTTCACACGTTGAGTTACCGTGCTAACTGTTGCCATCACTCTCCTGAAGAAGCCCCATACGATTGTTGGCGAAACGTCGAGTTTTATTTTAACCAACGACATGACACGACACGGTTCAAACCCGGAACACGTTTAGTTTCAACTGACTCTGGCTGTGGAAGCCTACGTTTTTATTTAAAAATAAATAACATTTTGATTTTGAAAATAGCAGCATATCGAACATTTTTTCATTTTGTAAAATTATCATAAAGAATTCTTTTCAAAATCGGATAAATATCTCCCCAACCAAAACACCAAAAGGTTAAATGAGAACTTATTTATAAATTTCAATGAGCTGAACTGATCTAACAAAAGCACGAGCCTCAATTTTTTACGGTTTGCCTTCCAAAGCTCTTCGAAGTATAGGAAAATAAATCATTTTTTTCTGGTTATAACTTAAAAAGGAATGAAGATAACGTGACGAAACCCATGTTTACACCTATAAACGTATTACGAAGGTTTCTAAAGGACGATTGATTAGAAGATCTTAAAGTGAGGGATTTGAAGATCTGGTTTAGATTCTTTTGTCGTATTTTTTGAAAATATCATTATGTGCTTAGCAAGTATGCAATAACTATTTTTTGGGCGAATTAATGTTTAGTTCTCTCAGAAACTAGTTAAAAATATTTAAAAATATTTAAAGATCTTTCTACTTTCGATTAAATTTTCTATAGGAGGCGAAACACAAATTACTCAGTCTGACAGCTCAAGATGTGGAATGTTTAACAAACCGATTGGAAAATGTTTCACGTCAATCAATCAAGTCTCCTATGAGCGCGAACAAAATAACAGAGTCGTCGTTCGTCTTTTTTTTAAACAATCAACAATAGCAGTAACTACAAATCGTTTTGCAATGATTAATAAAAAACCAGGGAGCTGTCATAAGTTAATGTGTGATTCAGACAAAAAATATCATTATTTACAAAAGCAATGGGTGCCAAAGTTTTTGCAAACTGCTAACATACTGTCCAAGTTTAAAAATAGTAGACAGTCTAATTTGAGTATCATGCAGGATTACTAAAATACCTCTCTAGAGACGCCCCCTCGAAAATCCACGTCTTAAAAATTATTTTATATCGCCTTCCCATTTATTGAGATTGCCGTAAATTTTACGTATTTATTATTGTTATTATTTTATTCAGGTATTGAGAAGATGTTTATATTATTTCGAGAAATAAATGGCTAGGAACATATAACACGCTTATTGGGATTGAGTCAGCTAAAAAAATATAAATAAGAAAAAATCGCGGTTAAAAATAGTTTTTAGTAATATTAACCGAAAATTTAAATGTAATATCGATCCGTTTTTAAATACAGGATCCTATAACGGAAATAAATTTCTAAGCTCTTGATGTACACTTCTGATAAGAGAGCGCGCCAAACTTCAAAGTTGCAATAACTATTTAAACATAAACGTACTTTTTAAAATATCGTCTTAAATAAATCTATTTTGGTCATGAAATACTCGCATTCAAAATTTGCCTCAATCTCATATGCGGTCTTACTGAGAAGATGCCAATGTTATTTTGCCGAAAATTATTTTCAGAATACGATTTTATGATGCTGTTTGTATCCTTAAATAAAACTCAGCGATTAACACACGTGGTTTATTGTTTTTGGACTAAGAATTTCGATATCCTCTTCACTAAAAATAATGGAGGAGATGCACTTTAAATATATTTAGCGTTTAAGCACAAGTGATTAAGTGACTAAGTGTCAAGTCAGTTACATAGCCCAAATTACGGGAACGACAACAACAAATACTTGTTAGTCAACATGTTATTTATGTTGAGAGCGTTTAATGACACAAAAAAATTAAAAATTGTGTTGAACGATGTCGGTGTAATTGAAGTTATAATTTTTTGGCATCGTCTCTATTAGCATATAATTAAGTTAATTTATTTGATTATATTTTCTAACACAGATGTCAACGTTTGAAGTATATAACAAATATAAAATGAAAATTATGTAACCCTGGTAAAAGCCCGTTTCGTGCAAATACAATTTTTTGCGCGATCTTTGGCAAAAGCTTATAGGCCGAGGTAAAACGATATTCTTGTTTGAGCTGTGTCAAAAATCCTCGCATATACGTATTATGAATCACTTATAAGCTTAAACGATTGTGTTGTAAATATAAAGTCAAATATTGATGGAAAATATCTTGCCCTAGATTGACGTTTTAGGAATAAATTTTCAGAAGTGGGCGACAAGGTGACAATTAAAAATAAAGTACGCGTTTAACATTTATTCTGCAGCTACGCAAACAACGTGAGGTTAAATTTTGAAAAGTTGAGATATTTCAAAATAAATATAATATTTCATGAGTTATGAAATCGCATTAAAAATAGATTTTAAAGCGTGCAATTTTCGCTCGAGATTGGTGGGCCGTTAAAATATTTGACCTAGATATCGAATAAATTTAATTAGAAAAAATATTATTCATACTTTTACGTCCGCTTTCAGGTATATATGTACTTGTTTACATGAGCTTTTTGAAAAGTATCAGGTAAGAGACGTAAATACATAAGTTTCGATAATGTTAATGTAAGCAGAGGTTTGGATTCTGTCAATTAAGCTACAACGGTGGGGGTCCACATGAAACAGGCTTAAGCCCCCTTACATTTTCAGTTCGATAGATGCCTCATCGTTGGTAGGTACTTTAAGTGTATTATTAAGAAATGATCTGGCGCATGCGCCAAAACCGACGTTCGGTTACTTTCGTATGCTAGCGTAGTAGCTCGCCCTATATGGTTTGGCATAGCATTCGCCTATGTATAAGATTACATCTCTTTTTCTCTGGTCCCTGCTAAAAATACTTGATCCAACAGTTATTTCTAGAGGATTATATACATGTTTTCTTTTGAAGAAGTTTCCATATTGCACGTCTAGTTTCCAACAAAAAAATCACCACATCATTTAACTGATTTACCGCGTTAACGATTAAAAACGTATTCATTACACAGGCAACATCGCTTTTTTAGATCTAACAATTCTTTTTTCCAAATCCCGGCAACCTACATCCCACAAACCTTGCTGCACCGTTCATCTTTCTACGTAAACCGGATACTGAATAGCGCGTATTTAAGAAACTATTTCACCAAGGACGATTCACGTTGGGTAATGAGAGTATGTCACGGTTGTGAATCAAAAATAGAAGTGTTTCGAACGCCTATATTTTCATTACAACAACACTTTCTGGCAAAACAATTCAAGAAAGAAAAAATATATATTTGGGCGACATTTTGTAATCGCACGGCGATCCAGAATTTACCAAAACCTTGACATGCCTGAAAAAAATCATTTGTTTAGAAGCAATTTTCTTTCTGACACTTTCTGACCAAAAGAATTTTGGAACTCGCACAGAAAGAGGGAATCTAAATTTTGATTCCCTCTTTCTGTGCGAGTTCCAAAATTCTTTTAGCGAATTACGTCAAATTTTATGGTGGAAAGTTCCGTTTGATGATATCCGATATAACATCGACCTCATTCCGTAATTATGTAAATTCAAGTGCAACGTTAAATCCGTTTTGATGCTAAAGAGATTGGCAGGTGAATGGTGTTTAAAATTTTCATTAAAATTTCGAAGAAAAATGTCGATGTTATTGTAGAACGGAAGCGTTGACGCCTACAATAACTTTTTGAAGTTCCAGATTCGTCCATTGTGTGCTTTCGAGAGGCTTGTATTAATTAATAACGCTTGATCTTAAATTTTCTGTTGTTATTGTGGAGCTTAGATCCAAGAAAAACAGTATTTACTTAATTTATTCTCAGATGTTACACCCAAATTACTCCTAAAATAAAGTAACTGTCGTGTTTATTTGCTTTAAGCTTTAAACTTCGTATATCCTACTTAAACGTGGCAAACAAAATTATTGTATTTTCTCCCAAAATATAAAAAGTAACATTGATCTGTTAAGCTTGTTTTTTCCCAGTAGGAAAGCGCGCAGAATGTTTGAAGTCTACCATATGCTCTGTGCTATTTTCATATTCTATATTTTTAACATTACCTACCTTAAATGTAAACCAGTTAACGCCTAAGCTAACTTTCAAGGTATTTTTAAGCTTGGGATTTCTTTCATCTCCTAATATTATGTCACATTGCGGTTTGAAAAACATGTGAGCTTTTTCCTTTTACTGTCGAGGTAATACGCATATGTATTTTGCTAGAGTTTATGCCGTGGAGTAGGATATGTATTGGCACGCAACTTTTGCTTTTCACAAACGATACCCTACTTCTGTTAAAAATATATATTAAAAGAATGTATATTTTGGCCAACGTTTCAGAAACGGTACAGAAATCATATATTCATAATTTATCCGTGTTTTTTAAATAGAAGAGAGACAAAAAAAAAGTGTTCAAGGAGAAAAATATCAATTTAAGATTTGCTTAAACTAAAATGAAATACAGAAAAAATCCACGTCTTGAGCTAATGTAACTAGACTTGAACACTTCTATCGTTACACGTGCAATCGTATTTTTAACATTGGATTGCTTATTTTTAGACAAAGTAATTTTGTTTTACTATTGTGCAGGTTGTTTCAAAATAAGGTCCTAATTAAAAGTGCTACTTGCGGTTTATTTAGAAGAACATAACTCCTAAAGAAATAAAGAAGGACATGCTCGTATTGAGTTTCAGCATCTTTGAGTCTATTGGCGAAATATGAGTTTATAAAACAGTTGAATGCCTTTGTTTATGATCGTTACCGAACGATTTATAGCTTCAAGCACTAATTTTAACCGTACTTCATAGAATATGCAAAACAATTTGAAAATTATATTTTAATGAGTCTCACAAGAATTCCCGCGATGGAATTCGTTGGTTCGTCGGTTCCGCGTTATACAGTGTGTTAGATCTAGAAAATTCTACTATTTTATTTTGATTTCGTTGCTTCATTGTTTATTTTTACCAGGTCACGTTAAACGATAAATTAATTGTAGCCATTATTGGCGAAGTCGAAAATTAACCTTTGAAAGCTACCAATTTCAAATTGTTATCGTTCATCCTTGGCATTTCAGTCCAAATTCATTAAGATGATTAAAAATAGAAACCAAGGGAGTTAAGGATGAATCGGAATCTAAATGGGGCCCTGCTGTAACAAGCCCATACGTGATAAATAATGAATAGTTTAAATATTTGCGTGTTTAAATGGTGTAAGTTGTAGCGGAAAAAATGAATCACGCTATATATGTATTACGAAAATATCCTACGCTGTTACAGATTTAGCTGCTAGTAGACGAAATCGTTACAAATGCATACGTGGCAGTACACATACGACATGCAATTATAATTACTTTCAGGCGGCTATTGATGTTTTGCTTTCAATATGGACGAGAGATCACAATGTATCTCTTTTTTTAATAATACACATGCGTATTAGAATTTTTATAATTAATTCCTCAAAAATAGTCTCAAGGATTTCTAAAAGGTTTAGACGCAGAAGCTATTAATTAAAGATAACAAATTGCCATAATGTCTTAAATGCCTTTGAAATTATTTTTAAAAGAAGCAGCAAGGTATCTTAAACATTAATTTAGAAAAATAAACGTAGTAAGTTCGAAAAGCGAACATCCTAAAAACATGCTAATATCTATAGCTAGTATTTATAAATCACTTGTTTTCACTATGCTATTATTAATAGAGCACGGTCTATCACCCGGCCTACAAGCATGCCCGAAAAGTTTCGATTTTCATCTCAAATTGGACTTAAGTCAGTTGAATGATGTTAAGTGATAGGGCTCCCGATTAAAAAATATTTTTCGCATATTTTAGTTTGATTAGTCATTTATCGATGAGCAACAAATAGGCATATGGTTCGGCTGCTTGTGGAGGCGTCACACGGCGTCTGGACGCGTATAGTGGGATTTGGGAGGGGTAAGACGGCGCTTTAGGGGGGGCACACCGTCACGGTCTGGTTTAGAATCAGGGTACATGTTAAACTTCTTTAGTCAGTGCTTTGGGAGGCTACCAAGCAACCTCTAGGATAGGACGAACCCGAATTAGTCGACAACGCGAAAGAACGAATTTTTTGAATAATTTTTGAGAAAGGAATTCCATCTTATAAGTGGACTTTAGATAAGTGCCCAAGGGAACAAGTGAAAAAAAGTGCAGTGTAGCCAAGCATCTTCAGCAAAGAAGTAAGTTTGGGAAAAGCGTGCGGTAGTGAATATAAAAAAAAAATAGAATAAAAATTTAAATTCGCGAAATCTCCAAAGAGTGAAACATTTAAAAAAAGAGATAGTGCGTATCTCATCCCACCTAATTCTCAAATTGAACATTTTTAGGGTATTTTTTTATTACGAGAAGTGCATGTCCATGTTAGCCGGATAACAGGAGATAAACAAAAGCATGGGGGCCGAAGATTTCGCTCCCAGCTTCACGCAAAAGCCGCAGCTACGGCAAGAGGATGAAGGAAATCGACTGATCTTCGAATGTCAGCTCCTGGCATCGCCCAAGCCCGATATCGAATGGTACAGAAGCGATACGCTATTGACTGATGATGGAAGGACCAATTTTAAGATACAAGCGTTAGGAGGCAATAAGTTTTTGGTTGTACTCGAACTAGATGATGTTATTGAAACGGATGCCGGCCTTTACAAGGTCAAAGCGAAAAATAAAATGGGAGAAGTTGCTGCATCGATAAATTTAAATTTTAGTCGTAAGTAAAGGAAGAATTTTCAGTAATAAGAACAATGTTAGTTTTAGAATCTAAATATAAAACCAATTGTAAATAAACCTTAAAAATCACAATTTGACCTACTTGAAATCACGATAACATAATTCTAATTAATATTCTCTCTTTCAGCTATGGACGAACCCAGAGAGAAGTGAGTATACATATAAAAATACGCGGTTTTTAAGAATTTCTGGATTCTCTCGTAATACACGCTATGCCCACGCGTATTATAGAGAACTTACCAACTTTTTGGCATCATTTTATATCCAGCAGAGCGAGCGCTACGTAACTTTTGCGTCAGAGTTCATATTTCGCTTTTGAATACCTTTGTCATTTTTCATACAGCTTTGTTGGCGCTTTTAAAATGACTTTTCTTCTTAATTTAGACAAATAGATGGCATTGCTCCTACATTCGCTAAGAAACCAGCGATTAGACAAGAGGAAGATGGCAAAAGATTATTGTTCGAATGTCGTATACAAGCAGATCCTATGCCAGTCGTTAGCTGGTTTCATAATACCAACCCTGTTATTGAAGGTGCACGCCACAAGGTATAATAGGGTCCTCAAAAAATCCTATATAACTTCCTCCTTTCCCCCTTTTATTGGTATTATTACATATATTTTGGAAATGTATTATTTTTAAAGCTAGAAATCCACTAAATATGTAACTTGGCAGTGGATTCAGGCAATAAACTTTTATGTTGACGATATATATTGCCTCACTTCACATTCTCCAAACATCTTTAACTAATCCATTTAATTTATTATTTAATTGTTAAACCTTAGATTTTTGTTTTTCAAATATTACCAATTCCAACTCAATTAAATAATTTTCAATAAATCAACTGGAATGAAAAAGGAAACTTAACAAAGGTCAATTGTGAATAACTCCACAAAATGATGAAAATCGTTTTGTAAGTTAAGAGAATGAAAGTTACACATCCGCGGTTAATTGTACGAAACGCAGGAAGTATTTTGGTCCGTTACTTCGCATCGTGATAAAAACGAAAAATAGACTTTTAAGAAAACGCGCTTCATTAAGCAGGCATTTCTCTATATTTAGTAATGTTTTTATACGCGTTGCATATACAAATCTATTTTTGCGAAGCTAAAAAAAGAATTCTTCGGACAATTTTGACACAGTAGCTGCTCGTTTGAAATTTGACCTTGAAACTGGACCTACGTGCAATGTAAACAATAACAGTTGAATACCGAAGTAATATTAATTGAAAAACAACAATCGTGAAAACCGATTTACCCAGAAACTAAGATGGGATTTCTCCATTTTTCAGTTGAGGGTGGATAAAGATGGACATTCGTACTTTGCAACCCTTGAAATTAAAAATGTCACAGTTGAGGATGCTGGCAAATACAAGGTGACTGCAAAGAACGAATTAGGCGAAAGCAATGCTACAATCAGCCTCAATTTTGACAGTAAGTTCCCTTCATGTTTATTTGTTTTTTTTTTTATTTTTTAATCCCCAAAAGCTTATTTTTCGCAAAATACATTAAAAAAAAAAGATGAGATCATAGTGAACATTGAATAGTCTTTTATTTTTTCTGTTTTTGTTCAAGCTTTGCCTTATTCGTCGATTAGTAAAGAATCCTGTACACAGTGTACATATACGCTTGAGAAATAGAAATATACAGGGTGATTAGATCGTGTGATTTTTCAAATTAACACAGTAGATTTTAAATCACCCTGTATATTTAACTTAGAGTGGCAGAGCTTATAGTGTTTAAAGCTTTCCTTAATAATACGAAAGCTTTTTAGTGCACAATAAAATGCAGCTGTCTTTTTTGAATATATTTCAAAGTAGTTCATTGAGGACAGCTGTTAGATGAAGAAAATTGTAACACTTGTGCACATAGAACAATGGAATAACTAACTTGGCGCCTAATCTTAGCTCAGCTTTTAAGCAAATTTTAACCCTTACCATCCAGTTATTAATATAATGTGTAATGCAGTTCCTAAAAAGTTCTTTTGTGTGGTTCAATTATAAGAAGACCCGTCTTTAAGGGCTGTGTTTTGTTGTATTTTTTTTTATTTTGGCTTATATTTTTTGATCTTCTTATGAAGATTATACGATTACTCATGTACTTCAAGGCCATGCTCTTAGCAAAGATTTTATTCGATTTTCTCTAATAAAAAAAGCTGAGCTTCGATTGGGTTGTCTAAAAGAGGCCCATTGTTTTGGTTTATATATGACATATGATCAGCGGGTTGAGGATGAAATTTATCTATAGGCGATGAAGCTCCGGTTCCAGAGGATGGTATCAAACCTACATTCACAGAAAGACCTATCATAAGGCAGACTGATGACGGTGCCAGGATAACATTTGAATGTAGATGTGTTGGTGATCCAAAACCAGATATAACTTGGTACGTATTTAAGAAATGAAACACACCGAAAAGAAAACAGATCCTAATTAGGTAGTCCTAAAATAGGTATCATGGCAAAAAACAGATCAAAGCAGGTGGAAGATATTCACTATCAATGGAGATCGATCAAAAATTATATTATTTAGCTCACTTAGAGATAAATAGCGTTGAAAGTACAGATAAGGGAGAATACCGCGCCGTCGCGAAAAACAAATACGGAGTCGGTACGGCTACTATAAATCTAAATTTCGAAGGCGACGGTAAACCAAAGTAAGAAACAGCATTGTAATCGTTATACAACCGGATAGAATACAATCTTTAATATTCTGATGCAGAATTCCTGATGGTAAAGCTCCAAGGTTTCCGAAAAAACCAACGATACGGCAAGATGGTGACGTCCTTGTCATGGAGTGTTTGCTAGAGGCCAACCCAGCACCAGACATCACGTGGTTCCACGGGGACAAAACAATATCGGACAATACACGCGTTAGAATGTTTAGAAAAGCTACCGGCAAAGACACCTACATGTTAACTTTAGAGATATCTAATCCTACGAGAGAAGATGGTGGGAATTATAGGTGCAACGCTTTCAATCAGTTCGGTGAAAGCAATGCAAATATCTCACTTAATTTCCAAGGTACCATTAACAAGAGAAACGTCGTTATAACATTTTTTTGTTGTAAATCGATACAGAATACCGCATCATTTGCATGAGCATGGCCTTACTGTTTATAAAACACGCATGCCCTTGCATAACTCCTTCATGTATCGTTTATAATGTTACAGGTGGAGATGATGCTGCTGGTTTCCCACCATCATTCATCGAAAAACCAAAGATCATACCCAACGAAAGTGGTACCCTTATCACTATGAAATGCAAATGCAAAGCGAAACCTAAACCGGAAGTCACGTGGTTTAAAGGAACTACCATCGTCAAGGAATCTGCTAAGATATCTATGAAAGTTGTCGACATTGAAGAAGATATATACGAGCTGACGATGGAGATCAAAGATCCGACCGGACCTGATGGTGGTACTTACAGGTGCCACGTCAAGAACGAATTTGGCGAAAGCAACGCTAATCTCAACTTGAATATTGAAGCTGAACCGGAACCAGAAGGAGACGGACCTACCTTTGTTGAGAAGCCCAGAATCACATCGCACCAAAGTGGAAAATTGGTGGTTATGGATTGCAAGGTATTTAAAAGACATCTCAATTAGTTCTCTTCAAATTAACAAATTCATTTCGTTACCATTCAGGTAAGAGCAAATCCAAAACCAACAATTGTATGGTACCGCGAAGGCAAGGAAGTTAAGGAATCCAGCAAAATCAAGATAACTATCGAGAAAATCGATGAGGAAATCTATTACATAAAACTTGAACTTAAAGACCCTGATACAGATGATTCTGGATTATATAAGTGCAACATAAAAAATACACTAGGTGAATTGAATGCCAACTTAACACTCAATATCGAGATCATACCGGTTATTAAAGAGAAGCCTAAAGTAATTAAAATCGTTAAGAAAAGAACTGTCATCGTTGAGTGTAAAGTTCTCAGCAAATTTGCACCGGATTGTACATGGTTTAAGGAAAGTACAGCCGTCAAAGAAGATACAAGACACACAGTTCATGTTGAACAAGTTAAAGATGTAAGAGTTCCTTGTTGGACAAAAAATGGGCCGAAAAAATTATACATTTTCTTAATTTCAGGGCGAATTCGTTGCTAAACTTGAGATCAGTGATATTGAAAAGAGTGATAAGGGTATGTATAAATTGGTAGCGCGTAACGAAAAGGGCGAAGCCACGTCTCAAACTGTCGAGGTTACTGATTTGCCTCCCGAAGAAAAACCTAAAGGCGAAAAACCGAAACTATCACAGCTTACCAATGTCGTAAGTGGTTATCGTTTCGCTTTCTTGTATTCTTAAGGTGACGAATACGATTTTTTTTAGACAATCGAAGAAGGCAAGACGGTTGATTTCATTTCAACCTTGAAAGTAACTGATAAGACTGTTACAATTATTTGGTACAAACAAAATACTGTGATAAGAGAAAGCTCAGATATAACGATAACATTTGATGGTACAACTGCTAGATTGACCATAACGAAATGCAAAGTATCCCACTCCGCTGTCTACAAGGTCGTGGCAAAGAACGAATTTGGCGAAGACGAATCCTCTGCCACGTTAACAGTTACAGAGAAAAAAGAAAAGAAAAAGGAGGAAGAGGAAGAGGAAGAAGAGATAATCGAAAAGAAAGAAGAAAAGGTTAGATGTGTTCATTGTAAATGTAACATAACCACATTAAATTTAAATGTAGTACTTTTTTCCATTTTTTTGATTTTGTTATTGTAACAATTTTTTTCCTACATCCTAAAACTTAATTATTTTTGTAAGGATGAGGAAGTTGAAAATGAAAAGGAATCACCTATTGAAAGCGAGGAGTCTGAACAGGTAGATCACGTAAAATACAATACACAACCTTACACAACACACTGTATACATACTTTTTTATCAATAGGAGATAATTGAGGAAAAACTCGAAAAGAAAATAGAGAAAAAGACACCAGAGGTAACTTTTTTTATATGCCAGCATTTTTTGCTTTAACTCAAATCGAAGTTTTGTCGATATTTTTTAAGCCACACAATTTTGAGGCCTTTCGCTTTTCTGCTTTTATAAATTCAAGTCTACACAATATTTTTTTTGTTTTTAAAGGAGAAAGTAGAAGAAAAGAAAGTAGACAAAAAGAAACCGGAGGTAATTTTTTCCATACTCCTTTTTTTTCTTTACAAAATGTTCTTTTTGACCTTCATATCTTTTTTTAATTAATAGGAGAAGGTTGATGAAAAGAAAGAAGTCGAGAAAGACATTAAAAAGAAGCCGGAGGTAATTTTTTTTTTTGATTTAACAAAGCACTTTTACACTTTTTACACACTTTTTCGGGTAACACAGGGTTCGTACTGAGGGAACATTTCCTTTAAGTTTTCTTCTTTTAATCTTTTTGCATTTTCTGTAACAATTTCGTTTAGTGATGTTGCTAGTATTTAATTTTCCCTTTTAGAAAGTAGAAAAGAAGGTCGAAAAGAAAGAAGAGAAGAAGGAAGAAAAGAAAATTGAAAAGAAAATAGAAAAGAAGGAGGAAAAGAAAGAAGAAAAGAAAGAAATAATCGAAAAGAAAATAGAAAAGAAGGAGGAAAAGAAGGAAGAAAAGAAGGAAGAAAAGAAGGAAGAAAAGAAAGAAGAAAAGAAGGAAGAAAAGAAGGAAATCATCGAAAAGAAGAAGGTGGAGAAGAAGGTAGAGAAGAAAGAAGAAGAAAAGGTAATAGTAAAAAAGAAATAGTAAAAATAGTCCTCGTTTATATGTTTATCCATGTCTCACGTTTGTTCGTTTGCTAGAAAAAGGAAGAACTGGTTAACGATATTGACAAAAAGAAACCAGATGCTAAGAAGGTAAGTTAATATTCGCCAATCAGCGTTCATCTATCTTTGTTTGTGTTGTCTAATGTGAAAACGTCTCGTACTCCCATTTCTAGGTTCCTGCTAAGCCGGGAGAAAAGAAAGAAACCACAAAGGTTTGTAAATGTCGTCCTATTTGTATTAACTACAAATTTTTACACTTACACAAATTCAGATAGAGGAAGTGAAGACGGAATCTAGAAGAGCCTCTGTTATTAAGACTGAAGAAAAGATTATACAAGATGGTGATTCTAGGACTTCGAGTAGACGATCTTCCGTCCAACAGGTACTCTCAAAAGAGCCTAAAAAAGATCAATATATGTTCGCAAAATCACTTAAGCATTTTATTTTCAAACTAGGTTGAAGAAGAAACAAAGACGGAGACTAAAATTGTTGAAGATAAAAAGAAGAAGGTATACAATTCTTCTTTGCTCAGATCGCTTCCTCGTATTGCTATTGCTACTGAAATTTCTTTTCTTTACTTTTCTATGGTTACAAACTTTACTATTTCAATTCCTAGGTCCCAGCCAAAGATAAACTGGCACCTACAAAGGAAACGGTAAGTTGAATCTTTCAGAAAGTATCAAATAAAAATCATCTCTTTCCTAATTAACACTCTATATACAAACAAATCCAGACACCCACACCTACAAACGATATCGATGCCAAAAAGCCGGTAGAAGCTAAGAAACCTGCCGAACCAGAGCCTACCAAAAAGGCGGCAGAACCTGAACCCAAAAAGGCGGCAGAACCTGAACCCAAAAAGGCGGCAGAACCTGAACCCAAAAAGCTTGGCGTACCAGAAAAGAAAGAGGCTGAGCTTAAAAAACCTGAACAACCGAAAATTCCAGAAATTAAAGAAGTTGAAGGTAAACCAGCTGCGAAAAAACCAGGATTCAAGGCTCCTGAGATTATTGAGCCCGAAGAAATGCCAAAACTCAAAAAAGTTGCCGGACAGGTACTGGAATCTATGATGGAATGAAATGAAGCGAAACAATTTACAATTATTAACATACGATTTCTTTGAAATACATCGCAATTTATACAGCTCATACTCACAAGACACTCATAACAAACACCATGTCGCTTTACTCCATAAACGCATATGGTCATATTTTTAACTCTAATAACAGTGATATTGTTTATAAATTAAAATTATACAGAGTTTGCATGCAACTCGTTCATTAAATGTTTTCACAGTCAACACGTCCTCTCTATCATAATAAACTATTTTTAGCCTCCTATTACTTCCACTTATACCGGTCGTAACTAGCTTTGATATCTTTCAATGGAATTACATATTTCTTATCGTTTTTTTTTTTGTTTCCATGGACTGTTATGAAATGATTTGTATTAACGTTCTCTACGTTTAAAACCAACTGGTTTTGAGTTATTTTGATTTTTATGTTTATTTCTTCTTTTACAAGACTCGAAGTAATACGAGTCCAAAAATAATTTATTATAGTAGAGCGGATGCGGTTAATTCCTGCCAGAACTAGGCTAGACTAGAAGATGCTAACTGGGAAAACTTTTAATGAACGGCTTGCGTGGAAAACCCTGTATATATTGGCGATTACGCAAAAGCTATTTGGCAATAATACTAGTTCCAAAATTAAGCCTAGCAATTATGAATCATAAAGTCGTTTATTTTATTTTTAAACTGCAACATATTAACGCATATTTTGATTTTTCATGTTTTGTCCTTTTGTGCCGTCCTTGAAATGTGTCTCTCTCTGTCTTGGAAAACCGCAGAAAGAGGATGAGAAAGCGGCCAACGACAAGCTTAAACTGGTAAGTATTTAAGAATCAATTCATTTGAAAAAAGCCCGTTTCCTGATTATTTGTTGATAATCCCAAATACGAATGTCGAATTTAAAATCGAATTTTGCATAAACAGGATAAAAAACCAAAAATAAATCGCATACCCATGAAAGCAAAAGAAGAGTCATTCTTAAACGTACAATTGAAGCCTGTAGCTAAAGATGCTCAGACTCCTGAGCAGGCAGAGCTAGAAGACGTTAGCTTGAAGGTATCTGTATGATGGGATCTAATAGGCACTCTCAGCGTCTCTATCTTCTATTTCTCACTATCTTCTTCTTTTTTCTTCCCTATTCTCTTATTATCTTTACTCTATTGTCTATTTTAATCTCTTTTCTTAGCTATTAATGCTTCTGTTATGAATATATTGATGGGACTCGGCAATGTTTTGATTACTATGATGCGATTTCTTGTATATAACAGAAAACGACTGATAAAGGAAAGGATGCAGGCAAGAAAACTGGCAAAAAGGGTACCGACAAAGAGAAATCTTACGAACTTCCCGAAATTCCTGACTATGAACGTCCTGTGCTAGAGAAATTCGAGCCTCACGATCACCCTGTGTACGAAGGAAGAGACAAGACCAAATTAACGAAGGTGAGACACGCACAGCTTCTGCAACATGGGCAGATTGCCTTTGCGATAAATATGACTTGGCTAATATAGCGCATGGGATGCAACATTTATAATTACCTCTCATTATCGAGAATATTTTAGTCTTAAAATTGGCTCGGCTTAGTGAATATTAAACAATATAACGGCATAGGATGGTGCGTATCCTGCTTCTGCTAGCTTTTGTGTGTAATATTCGCTGATTTCACAACGCAATAATGTTCTTCTTGATGTCAGGATTATCCGAAAGTGCCTGAAATTAAGAAACCAGAAGCTCCAAGAATCGAAATTCATAAAGAGAAGACGCCAGAGCTCAAGAGAGCTACCTTAACACCCGGTGGTGCTGCTGGAACGCCACAAGTTGGAAGAAGAGGTTCTTTGATTCCTCCAGAAGAGATGGGACGTAGAGCAAGTTTGCTTATCTCCGATGAGGTACACAATTACTCTAGCAAGCATACACTATTTTCCAAACGATTTCAGTTCCCTAAATGTCGTGGAGTGACGTGAGGTGTTCATTTTTTGGTGTAATATCCTTTGTACCCATGTGTATCATGTTTAACCCTGTTTTTTTAAATTAGGAACATAGAAAGCTGCGTCCAGGGGAAATGCCAGATGATAAAAAGGTAACCGAACATCGAGTTCGCCGATTCAGAACGCAGTATCGTAATGCCTGTGAACGTCTAATTAAAAATTAATCATTTTATAATTACAGCTCGGTAAACCCAATCGATTATTAAAAAATATTTATGCTTTTATTGTATTGACCAATTTATTGATACCACTATTACTTACACTACACTATATTTATAACACGCGTATAAGATTTATTCCATTGAATTAGGGTCTCACTTAATTAGAAATTATTATTATTGTTTAACAGAGGAAACATGGAAAAAGTCTTGTACCTTAAGTGTTCTATAAGATTATCCCAATTAAATAAATCACAACAATATACTCAATCTTATAGGATGCCTTACATAATTAAAAAATGTATATATACATACACTGGTGCTTATTGAAATTGTAATAATATCCTCCTATATTATTACACTCTCAATAAACAAGAGTGTTTGACCACGATATCCTTTTAACTTTTTTTTTTCAAAATAACATGCACAAGCATGCATTTTTTTGTGTTCATGAGAAACATACACACCAAAAATTATTACATAAACCTAAGAATAAGCTCAGTTGCTAGAGCTTTTGAAGCAGCTCTAATTTGTCTTGGTCAATGCTCAAGTATGTGCTGATGTCTATCTGTCGTAATTCTGTTTTAAATTATTCTTTTTTATATACACAATTATACCAACAGGGTGGAAAATTACGTCCTGGCGAAGTGCTTGAAACAAAGGTGAGATTTGTGTTGGAGAAACACAAAACTGGCCTTCAATAAAATTTCTTATAAAAAAAATAATTAAGTTGGCATGGCTAAGTGAGAATATGTAGGTTTAAGAAATGTTAAAAGAAAAGACAAGCTATAACCGCATTAATGACTTTTTTTGTCTTTCTTTCTATTGAGAAACAGCTTCGTTTTTTTCATTTAATTTTTTTTTTGTTTATTTATTTACTTTATTTTGTATAATTCCTTTTTTATGACAACCAATCATCGTATTTTTTCTTTTTGTTTTAATGTACTCATACCTATTTTTTATTTGAAAGGGCAAAAAAGGCCTCAGACCCGGAGAATTAGAAGAAGAAAAGGTTAGATTCCCCACCAAAGAAAGCAAAAACAAAGCTATTTTTAGATTTAGAAATATTGTCAATAAAATTTCTATGTTTGTGTCTAACGATCTTCTAGATCTTTTCAGCAGAATATCCAAAATCATAGATCTTAGAGAGTTTTGTGCCTTTTTCTATGTCGGTTTCTCAACAAACATGTGATTAATTCATAGACTAGACACCTAAGAGGTGGTTTGAAGATTCTTTTTGTATTAATTTTTTTTCATTTTTGGTTGCCTTATGGTATATTTTGTTCTTTTATTTTGTTCTTTTTTCGTTGTTTTTATAGTGCTAACGGTTTTAAGGTGTTTTTTAGTATTAAAATTGAAATAAAAAAAGAGATCAACAGATACCCTATTATGATCTCAGTGTGATAAATTAAAGCAAAATCTGTATGTATAATGTTTCCTATGTACATACTGGCATTATACAGCGCGCTCTATATGTGCTTTTTCTATATAAGCTTTAACGTCACATCTTTTACCTAATTTATTAAAAAAAATAGTAACTGAAGAGCAAGCTTAACAGCATTGGCTGCAAATTACGATTAATACATAAAAAATAACACAAAATACAAATTAATACGAAAACATCTTTTAAATTAGGACCTTTTTACTAACTTACTCTATCCAAATGTAGCGTCGTCGCGCAAGCTCAGATGTTAGAAGACCTAGCCTGGCTGAGCTTGAAGACATGATCAACAAACCTAGCACACCACTTAGACCTACCGGTGAAGGTTGTCCACCTTCAATTGTTGACGTGCAACAGAATTATACGGCAGTTGAAGGTAAATGATCTTCAAAACGCTGATTCCTAAAAAATACCGCTGTTGTTGCTAGGATCTTCTAACTAATCGCTTTTAACGCAGCTTCTATAAAAGAAAAATTACTCTTTGCATTGCGATTTAAATCTGAATTGTATCTTATAGATCAAAATGGTTACATCACTGTACAAGTTGAGGGTAACCCCGCTCCAACATTCAAATTCTATAAGGTAAATTGATGCTTTACGCTTAAAACGATTTTGCTATAAGCTTGTCATCAAATATAATCCCTAAAGAATTGATTACAATTGAAATGTTTTAAACCAGGGCGTTTCTGAAATTATCGAAGCTGGTAGATATAAGTTCTTGACGGATGGTGAATACAATTTGATCACCCTGTGTATTAGAAAAACCAAACCGAACGATGAGGGTCAATATAAAATTATCGTCTCTAATATTTACGGCGAAGATAGCGCCGAGATGAACTTGTACGTGTCTGGTAAGTGTCCAGCTTGCGAAATTCAAATCCATTCGAGTGATTCCAAAATGTTAATTCGAATATAATGACACCTTAGATGCTAGTGGTATGGATTTCCGCGCTCTGCTCAAAAAACGAAAGTACGCAAAATGGGGTGAGGATAAGGGTGACCCGGATTGGGGTGAATTGAAAGAAGTCGAAAAGCCGATTCCTGCACTCAAGAAAGTAGAAAAGGTCAGGTTGTCATTGCTTGAAAAGCGCCTAGTTAATTTTTTTTTTTTTCTGTTTCTATTTTAGTTTATTCTCACATCGAGTTTTCTTTTTTTTTTATTTTGAATAACTCCTCGATTTTTGGCCATTTATAAAATACAGAATCGAATTTTGGGAATAGGGGAATACTATTATCGAATTTAGTTTCAAACAAAGACTTGAGAAAAAGTCAAGAAATATTTCTGAAACATTAACCTCAACTTAAACGATTTTAAATGCATAAAAATATTTCTTGATATTCTCCTTTGATCACAGAACCTATAAAATTAGGCTATAATAACGTAATATTGCTATCCTTATAGACTGAAGATGACTATCAAAATAAATTACCCAGACTTATTGAAGAAAATGATAAAATTATAATTGTGGTTGGTGGGCAAACAATAGAAATTGACGCAAAAACAAAAGGGAGAGAAACATGGAGTTGGTTAAAGGTTGGATAACATAAAATTACTTATATTATCATTTTTTTTAATAACCTAATGAGAATAGGGAAAGGATCTCAAAGAAAGAGCTTTATCTAGCGTTTTCTATTCATGCAGAATCCGTTAGATTTAAAGCTTCAGCTCTACAGGTTGATACGAAAAGGTTAAAACTATAAAGATGTGTCTCCATTTATTTAAAAAATAAAAAAATACAAGAAATAAGGAAAAAAGATTTCAAATACATATATACTTTCATGTTGAATTTGAAATGTTTTTAGGGCTGTTTTATTTTATTTTTAGTGTTGCCAGCAGAGGAGTATTTTGTCCGATTTTTGATATCGTCTCTTGTCCATTGTCTATTTTCCGTCTATAGTCTGTACTATTGTGTTCGTCCAAAAAAACAAAAAATACCATAATCTGTGTAGTTGTGAATATGTCTGTAAGGGTGTGAGTATCAGACAATGCTTTATATGTTCGCTTCGACTGCTTCAATTCAATGTTATACTAATATAAATCTATGTTGCTTTATAACTTTTTCGAAAAGAATTGAGAATTGTTACGTTTTACAGCAACCAAAGTACGACGTCTATAGAACAGCTAAACTCTTTGGTATTCCAAATTGGCCTAGACTGCGAAAATATCAGGTTTTTCGTAAATTTCGGCATGCTTTAGAAGTGATTCTCTCTTTATAAATCAAAATATTTTCATTCCAAAAACATTTTCTGTTGCCTTATAGCTTCGCTTCCTTGCTTGTGCGCTTGTTTCAGCTTTTTCTGGAGACTCATCCTTATACTTTTAGAATTTCATCTAGTTTCCTCTTTAATTTCTTTTTACTTAATTTTTTCTTCTATATAGAGTGTACTTTAAGTTATGTTTGTTTAGCTCCTTTTATTTCACTCGTAACTTATGAGACACTCGGTATACATGTATTACATTATGATTAATTGCTAACATTGTTTAAAAATTTTTTTATCACACATCTTTTAACATTCTGTATCTTTCCTTTACTGTAGACTAAAAACATTAAATTGCTAAATTAGATTAGATTAAAATTAAATAAATCATAAATAAATAAGTCAAAATTCGAGATCAGAAGCTTAAATCTTGTAAAATGCTTTTAGGATGTTTTCGATATCAAACGTGCACCAGGCTTAGAAGAAGTTTTAGGGGAATGGCCTAGTTTGACTCATATTGAATACGTTGAAAAGGTTGGCACTTTTGAGAAATTTAAACGAGAAATAGAAAAAAATCAAATATTTGTCTTTTGAATATACATTGAGTTTATTGGAGATAATTTTATATATTGAGTTTTCCATGTTCTTGTACAAATATACATGACACACATACACCATCTGGATACTCTGTTGTATATCCCCATATCACGCCAACGCGTAGTAAAAGCAATCAATCCATTACACATTTACAAACAAAGCGCTAAAGAGTGTTAACCCCTTACTTCCCGAAATATTTCCTTATCGACTCAATATATAAAATGTTATTGAATACACGGGTGCGAAGATAGAACAAAAAAGCATGTTTAGATAGTTTTTTTCTACATTTAATTCGTATTACTTGATTATATAATTAGTAATATGAAAATAGATATAATTCACTTGTTATTTTGCTTCAGCACTTGAACTAGTAACTAACTAAGTATATGTTTCTTTTTCCATTGTCTTCTTTAATAACTTCCATGTTATTTATCATTATTAACTCGAATTATATAAAAGAAATGTGATTATAAATACAATTGCTCGACAGGAAAAGATATTTGGATGTATACGTTCGAGTATTTTTTCTTTTTTGAACTTTTAAAAAACAGGTACTTTTTTATTTGTCTCTAACTCCATTACACAGTTTCTTTCACATTTAAGTTCGAGAAATGTATGAAAGCAATAAATCATGTTGTCTATATATATATATGTTTTTTTTCATAGTCCTGTGTCTCTGTAATAAATTGATAGCATCTTCAGGAGAGTCTTCTGCATGATTTGTGTCTTTGTGGGCATGTTAGAACATCAAATACATGTTTCGTACAAACAGATATTGTATGAGACATGTTCAAAACTGTTTTGTTTCTTTTTATTTCTTGTTTGTAGTTTTGTCTTTCCTGTTAGCGTCTATAATTATAGGTACATGTAAGAAACGTTGTCTTATTTGTGCTTATAATTAGTACTAATCTATTGCTTTTTTCTCAAATTCAATGCTACAGAAAAATATCCATAATTCGTTTATTCTTTTAAAATACCAGATGTATCTAAACATAACTTCTATTAACACGAGGTGCCATAAAAAACAAAAGATCTATTTAATTCACTTTCAATACCTAATTCAAAAGACAAATATTTTTTTAATACACTTTGATAAACTTTTTAATATTTTTTATCACTTTACTAAAAAAGATTAAAACAAAGAACCTGAAAGATAACTATAGTGACTTATTCACCATTCAAATAAGAGTTGTTTTAGCTGAATTAAATCGATCAACGTCTAGTTACTATAGTTGTCTTCTTCTTTTGACTGGAACCGTAGATGTACTTAGCTTAACATATTATAGAATATTGTGACAATTTTTGCTGCAATTTAAACGCCGCGCATATAACTATTACGCAATAATCGTGGCTGTGATTAGCTAAAAAGCGCCTTTTTTCTAATAAGTATTGAAATATTAAACATGAGTGGTGGTCAAAAGTTTTTGACCGTACACTCACATATCGACAATAATACTGCTAATCTGCACAGTTTTTAAACGCTATAGCTACGGTATGGCTGGGATTGGATGAATGTATAAAAGAATCCACTCAGACTTTCTTTGAATCTTTCGAGTTTGGGTTTTGAGTTTTAGTTTTTCTTTGTAGACAACGCCAGCTTCTTCCAGAAGGCCTTCGCTGGCTGAATTAATACCAGACTGGCCTGTTTTACATCACTATGAGAAGAAGGAGGTTGGAATCTTGGAAACAAAGCACTATTTGATATAAATATTTTTTTCAATATCGAAGTGATGCACGATTGTTGTACCCTATCTCCACCCTCAGTACTTTACAACTGTTATTTTCACTCTCTTTCTCTTTTTTTAGTAGACTGTACAACACATCAAAATATTGCACTAACCTTATCTATCTTTCTATTATCTCGATCTTGTTACTTTCTCTTGATTATTATTAGATGTTGTCTGCATCTGTTGTGCATGTTCTTCATTCTCTAATCTACTCTAAATAAGTGAAAATTGTTTTTTCTAATTTTTTTCTATTGGATTTTGACGATTTTTCCGATTTTTCAAACATTTTTCCAGAGAGTTTTGAAGATTTTCTTTTTCAGTGTTTGATTTTTGGGCTGATGAGAACAAATTTTGATACTTCAGCGTTTCAAGATTACTATTAAGCATTTCTGTCTTTAATAATCAAACGGTCTCTGTACATAAATACTCATTTCTCCTATTGTATGTGTTTATAGAAGCAAGAAACTTTCTTGAAACCGCTCGTGGACCAGTTTGCTAAAGAAGGCAAAGATAAAAAGGTTGTATTCGAAGCAGGTTTCTCAAAATCTAACTGCAAGCCTAAATGGTTATGTAGGAAAGATGTAAGTGGAAATTTTAAATTTTTAAATTAGATCAACTCTTTTATCACAAAGGTGTATTTGCTCATAGGAATTATTCCCTGGTTCAAAATATAAGTTCAAGAACGAGAATGAGATCTATCAACTTATTATTATGAACCCAAGAGTAGATGACACTGGCAAATACACCATTGAAATAGGTGGCGTATCTTGCACAGCATTCCTCAACGTAGAAGAGCCAGACCCTAGCTACACGTTTATAAAACATTTGAAGAAGAAATACGAAGCATACACCGACCACGATCTTACATTGGAATGTACGGTAAGCAGCAGCATGGCAACTGTAACCTGGCACAAAGCAGAAGAACTGATCAAAGAAAGCAAAAAATACGAAATTTCCAAAGACATGTCTGGAGTCTGCAGACTTACGATCAAAGACTGCGTGTTTGCAGATGCCAACGAATACTCTTGCAGAATTACCAAACAAACTGAGAGAACAATAACTACTGTTAAAGTAAACGAATATCCATACAAATTTGTCAAAGTACTCAAGCACCAACAACTCGTGGAAAAAGAAAACGTTACGCTACTTTGCGAGCTTGACGACGAAGGCGGCGAAGTTAAATGGTACAAAGGCGACCAAGAAATTAAAGGAGACAAGCGTATGGTTATCTCTAAAGATGGTCGCAAACGCAAACTCGTCGTCAAGGACGCCAAAGTTACTGATGCTGGCATGTATTCCTGCGTCAGTAATGCCGATAAGACTGAAGCTGAAATAGTTATTAATTGTAAGCATCCTCTATGTTTTTTTCAGTAGACTATCTAACAACTCTTCTTTCATAACAGATCTCAATCGTTTCAATAAGAAATTGAAGGATACAGAAGCTGTCGAACGCGAAAAATTGGTCTTAGAAATCGAATTGCAAGACCAGACAGCACCAGCAGATTGGACCTTCAATGGTGAACCCATTACGCCATCAGATCGGGTTGAAATCAAGAATTTGGGTGGTGGCAAGCACCAACTCATTTTCCACAAGTTAGAAATGGGCGATGATGGAGAAATCATGTGCGAATCTGGAAAACTTCAATCATCGATGAAGTTAACAGTCAAGAAAGGCGAGAGCAAACCAGTAATTGACTTCCCTGGAGTTTATGAAGCTCCAATCAGTAAACCGATAGTAATGGAAGTACCCTACAAAGGTAAATGCTCCTCAAAGTAGCATACTCAATCCAACATTTATTTTTTCAAATTTTAGTTGATGGTACAAGACAAACACCGGTTGAAGCTAAACTTGTCAAGAATGACAAAATTCTCGGTACTAAAGATGTTGATGTAGTTGTCCTTGAGGACAAAGTAACCTTCAAAATCAAAAAACCAGCACGTGATCAATCTGGTCTCTACCAAATCAAACTATCTAACGGTCAAGGCGAAGACGTTAAAGACTGCAATATTATCATGCAGGACGTTCCAAGCCCACCACAAGATGTTGACGTCATGGAGGTGTTCCAAAATTCATGCGTTATCATCTGGAAAAAACCTAAAGACGATGGCGGTGCACCAATTTCGCATTATCTTATTGAAAGGCAAGATATCAGCTTGAAAGGTAAAGTAAAATGATGTATTCGAGTTGAATGATATGAACACGATTATTCTATAGCTGGATTTGAAAGCGTTGGGCAGGTGGAATTTGGAGAACTAAATAAATTCAAAGTAGAGGGACTTACACATAAGAAACAATACAAATTCCGAGTTAGAGCAGTCAATAAGCTTGGTCCAAGTGAACCTGGTGTCTTAGCTAAGGTAGTGTTGGCTAAGGATCCATGGGGTAAGCTAATTTATTTCTAAAACTATATCAACAATAAATTATCTTTCAAAATATAGATGAACCAAGCAAGCCAAAGAATGTCCAAGTTGTCGATTGGGACAAAGATCATGCAGATCTTAAATGGGAAAAACCAGACAACGATGGTGGAGCTCCAATTACTTCGTACATCGTTGAGCTTAAAGACAAATTTGGCACCAATTGGCAAAAAGGTATTGAAGTTCCCGGCGACCAGTTGAACGCAACTGTACCTGACCTAAAAGAAAACAGCCAATACGAATTCAGGGTTCGTGCTGTCAATAAAGCAGGACCCGGTGAACCTAGTGACGTTACGAAACCAATTATTGCTAAATGCAGATTTGTTAAGCCTTACATTATTGGTAATGACTTGGTTAATTTGGTTGTAAAGAAGGGTCAAGTCGTCAAATACGATATCAAATTTGGTGGTGAACCCGAACCTGAGGCTAAATGGATGTTAGACAAGAAGGAAATCAAACAAGACGCCGAAGAAAGGATTACTATTGATAAATATGAAAAAAACACAGTACTTACCGTACGTAGGAGTACAAGAGCTGATAGTGGCAAATATATTCTTATCTTAACTAATAGCTCAGGTACTGTCCAAGGCACAGCTGATGTTGTCGTTCTTGATAAACCGTCACCACCTAAAGGTCCACTCAAAGTCGAAGAAGTTCGTTCAGACCACGTTACAGTTAAATGGCAGAAGCCAGAAGACTTTGGTGGTACTGATCTTACAGGATATGTCCTTGAAAAAATGGATATGGACACCGGAAGATGGATTCCAGCCGGTGAAGTTGGTCCTAACACAGATACGTTCACTTTCAAGGGTCTCACACCGAAAAAGAAATACAAATTCAGAGTCAAAGCTAAGAACAAGGAAGGAGAATCAGAACCACTTGAAACTGACGAGGCTATTCTTGCTAAGAATCCCTACGATGAGCCTGGAGCGCCAGGTAAACCTGAGATCATCGATTATGACAATAAGAGCGTTACTTTGAGATGGGCAAAGCCTGAAAACGATGGTGGAAGACCTATTACCCACTATACCATTGAAATGAGGGATAAATTCTCACCAGATTGGGTGGAAGTTGCTACTACACCGGATGGTGAACCAACTGGTAAAGTTGAAGGGTTGAAAGAAAAAATGGTATACCAGTTCCGCGTACGTGCCCATAACAAAGCTGGTAAAGGTGCTCCGTCTGAAGAAACTGACAATCATTTGTGTAAACATAGGAATTGTAAGTTTTATTTTTACTTTTTTAAGATCTGCTTTAATATTTAATTTTCCTTACAGTACGACCTCGTATTGATCGCGAAACATTCAAAACAGTCATTATTAAAGCTGGCAGAACACATAAATGGTCAGTTGATATTAGCGGTGAACCTCCACCAAGTATCAAATGGGTATGGCGAGATAATGTTGCTCTCACAAATAGCGAAAGAATCAAGATAGAAAACGTAGACTACCACACAGATTTCACTCTAATCAATGCAGCACGCAGAGATACAGGCAAATACACTTTAATCGCAGAGAATGTAAACGGTAAAGATCAAGAGACAGTAGAGTTAACTGTTCTTGGAAAACCAGGCGCACCAGAAGGACCATTAGAAGTGTCTGATGTCACAGCTAACAAAGCTAAAGTCGCTTGGAAGAAACCCGAAGACGATGGTGGTCTTCCAATCAAAGAATATGAGATCGAAAAGATGGACAAAGCCACTGGAAAATGGGTACGTGTTGGACGTGTTCCAGGAGACAAACCAAATCTAGAATTCGAAGTTACTGGCTTAACCCCTGGATCTGAATATAAGTTCAGAGTAACTGCTGTTAATGACGAGGGTGACTCAGAACCTCTTGAATCCGAACGTGGAATCATTGCTAAGAATCCGTTTGATGAACCAACCAAACCTGGCACACCGGAGATTGTCGACTATGACAACAAGGGCGTTAACCTCAAATGGGAGAAGCCAGCTAGCGATGGCGGTGCTCCAATTGAAAAATACATCATTGAGAAGAAAGATCGCTTCAAACCAGATTGGGAGAAAGCCGGAGAAGTCCCCGGTGACCAAACTGAAGCTCGTGTTGAGGATTTGAAGGAAAGGGGAGAATATCAATTCCGCGTCATTGCTCTTAACAAAGCTGGACCATCGCCTCCTTCAGATGCTTCTAAGATGCAAGTCATCAAGCATAGAGCTCGTAAGTGTTATCTTGAATAACTAAATATATAAATCCTTTCAATACTTGCCTTCACTTTTCAGTTAAACCGAGAATTGACCGCACCAATCTTAAACCAATCATTGTACGTGCTGGTAAACCAATTAAATACGACATCGATGTTAGGGGAGAACCTCCACCGATATGCACATGGATCCACATTGATAAAGAACTCAAATCAGAAGGAAATATCGAAATCATTAACGTCGATTACAATACCAAACTTAACATCACCAACTCTGTACGTAAAAACACCGGTCTGTACAAAATTAGAGCTGTTAACGAGCATGGTCAAGACGAAGCTGAAGTTGAAGTCACTGTCCTAAGTTCGCCATCCAAACCTAAAGGCCCACTTAAAGTATCTGACGTCACTAAGAATGGCGCTAAATTGAAATGGGAAAAACCAGAAGACGATGGTGGAAAACCAGTCACCGGTTATGTCGTTGAGAAGTTAGATAAAGGAAGATGGGTGCCCGTTGGCAGGACAACAGAGCCCGAAATGGACGTCAAAGGTCTGCAGGAAGGCAACGAATATAAATTCAGAGTTAGAGCTGTTAATGATGAAGGTGAATCTGAGCCTCTTGAGACCGACGGCACAATTGTCGCTAAGAATCCATTTGGTAAGCTAACATTTCTTGATAATCTATACGATCGATACTAATTTCCTATGTAGATGTTCCCGGTAAACCTGGCGTTCCCGAAATCGTTGATTGGGACGCCGATAGAGTTGACCTCAAATGGACTGCACCCAAAAACAATGGTGGAGCACCAATTACAGGCTATGTCATTGAAAAGAAGGAGAAATATGCGACATCTTGGGATGAAATCCTCACAACAGATGTAAGAACACTTACTGAAAGTTTCGTAATGGCAAATCAATAAAATTTCTATTTACAGTCTCCTGACACTGATGCAAGAGTTCCTGGATTAAAAGAAGGAAATACCTACCAATTTCGAGTGCGCGCTGTAAACAAAGCAGGACCTGGTGAGCCATCAGATGGAACCAAGCCACATCTCTCTAAAGCTAGGCATAAGCGTCCTCTTATCAATCGTGACAAACTCCACACCGTCAGAGTACGTGCTGGTACAATTGTCAAGTTTGACGTTGATGTACAAGGTGAACCACCACCGACAATCACATGGAGCTTTGCAAACAAAGTTTTGGAATCGAATAACCATGTCAAGATTGAAAACGAAGATTACAACACCAAATTCACGATGGTTAACACGAAGAGGAAGGATACAGGCAAATACACGATTAGAGCTGAGAATGACTCAGGATTTGATGAAGCTCCTGTTGAAATCATAATCCTTGACAAGCCTGGTAAACCAGAAGGTCCTCTTGAAGTCAGTGACGTCCACAAAGAAGGTTGCAAACTCAAGTGGAAGAAACCTAAAGACGATGGCGGTCTTCCGCTCAGTGGATATGTCGTTGAGAAACAAGAAGCTGGTACTGGAAAATGGATTCCTGCCGGATTCATCGACCCAGATAAGACTGAACATGAAATTACCGGTCTTGAACCAAATAAGAAGTATAACTTTAGAGTTAAAGCCGTAAACGAGGAAGGTGAATCTGAACCACTTGAAACTGATACATCTATTCTTGCCAAAAATCCATACGACATATCTTCTCCTCCTGGCATGCCTGAAATTGTTGACTACGACGAGCATTCCGTTAAATTGAAATGGGACAAGCCTGTTAGAGATGGCGGCGCACCAATTACTGGATATATCATTGAGGCTATGGACAAATTTACCGGACAATTCGCTAAAGTTGCTGAAGTTGGTCCTCAATGCCAAGGAACTGTGAGTAAATTAGAAGAAGGAAATCAATACAAATTTAGAGTGCGTGCTGTTAACAAAGCGGGACAATCTGAGCCCTCAGAGCAAACCAATTGGCATACGGCTAAACCAAGATTTTGTAAGATAATTTTCTTGTATTTCTTTAGAGTATCATTAATATATTTTATATTTTAGTGAAACCTTTGATCGACCGCACCAACTTGAAACCATTGACGATCAAATCTGGTTTATCGATAAGTTTAGATGTCAATATTCAAGGCGAACCTCCACCGACAGTAACTTGGTATTATGAAGGCAAAGAAATATCATCAAGCGAAGTCATTCGTATCGATAACATCGATTATAACACAAAATTTTTCATTTTAAAAGCTAAGAGAGCACAAACTGGCAAGTATACAATTACAGCTAGGAATTCCTCGGGTGAAGATACTGCTGACATTGAAATTACCGTCTTGGGTAAACCATCTAAACCCAAAGGTCCTCTTGACATATCCGACGTTACTAAACACGGTTGCAAACTCAAATGGCAAAAACCAGAAGATGATGGCGGTAGTCCAATTGACTATTATGAAATTGAAAAGTTGGATCCTCTAACGGGACAATGGTTACCATGTGGTAAGAGTTCAGAACCAGAAGCTACAGTGACTGGTCTTCAAGAAGGAAAGCCATATAAGTTCAGAGTCAAAGCTGTTAATAAGGAGGGCGAATCTGAACCACTAGAAGCAGATAAAACTATCATTGCTAAGAATCCTTACGATGAACCTGGCAAACCTGGCAGACCAGATCTTAAAGACTGGGATAAAGACTTTGTTGAACTCGCATGGAAACCACCACTTGACGACGGTGGAGCACCAATTGAGAAATACATCATTCAGATGCACGATAAAGCTGGAAGAGGTTGGATTGACGCTGCAACTGTGCCTGGAGATAAAACTGCTGGAAGAGTAGATGCTGTTGAGGAAGGTCATGAGTATGAGTTTAGGATTGTTGCAGTAAATAAAGCTGGACCTGGCGAACCTAGTGATCCATCTAAGCCTGTCATTGCTAAGCCCAGATTCTGTAAGTATCATTTAGATAAATTTTTAAAAATTTCACTTATGTATTGTCCTTTTTTACAGTGGCACCTTACATTGATCGCAAAAACTTACAAAAGAAGACCCTACGTGTTGGCCAGCTGCTTCGTATGGATGCTGATGTCAAGGGTGAACCTCCACCGATAGTTACATGGACACTTAAAGAACAAACGCTCAAAAATACTGACAGATTAAGGATTGAAAATGAAGACTACAAGACATCCTTTGTGCTACAAAAAGTTAAAAGATCAGATACTGGCGTTTACACAGTAACAGCTCGTAATGATTCGGGTGTAGACACGGTTGAAGTTGAAATTCTTGTCATAAGCAAACCTTCCAAACCAAAGGGACCACTTAAAGTATCTGACGTAACGGCAGACGGCTGCAAACTTAAATGGGACGCACCAGAAGACGACGGCGGTGAACCAATAAGCGGTTACGTCGTCGAAAGACAGGATGTTGAGACTGGGCGATGGGTTCCTGTGACAACGACCAAAACACCAGAAGCAGAAGTTGCTGGATTAATCGAAGGAAAAGACTATCAATTCCGTGTCAAAGCTGTAAACTCTGAAGGAGAATCTGAGCCATTAATAACTGATGTTCCAACAACAGCTAAGAATCCATACACAGAACCTGACGCACCTGGAAAACCTGAACTTAAAGATTGGAGTCGCAATCACGCAGATCTTAAATGGGATGCGCCAAAAGAAGATGGAGGTGCTCCGGTTGAGAAGTACATCATCGAAAAAAAAGATCCAATTACAGGAAAGTGGCACAAAGCGGCTGAAGTTCCTGGCAACAAAACTGAGGGCAGAGTGCCTGATTTGCAAGAAGGACAACAATACCAATTCCGCGTTAAAGCTGTTAACAAGGGTGGTGAAAGTAAACCTTCACCTCCATCAGAATTGATGACAGCTAAAGACAGATTTGTTCCGCCTAAGATTGATAGAACGACCCTTAAAGATATCACAGTTAAAGCTGGTCAGCACATCAGATTTGATGTTAAAATCTCAGGCGAACCTCCACCAACAAAAACATGGTTCCTAAACAAAGCACGTATTGAGAAACGTGACGATATTAATGTCGATTACGAAGATTACAGGACCAAATTGGTGATAAGTGTTTCAGAAAGAGCCCACACTGGAACTTTGACAATTAAAGCTGAAAATAGTTCAGGTAAAGACGAAGCTAGTGTTCAAATTAAGGTCCTGGACAAACCTGGTCAACCAGAAGGACCGCTTAAAATTAGTGATGTACACAAAGAAGGCTGCAGTCTCAGATGGAACCCACCACAAGATGATGGAGGCTGTCCAATTGAATATTATCAAGTCGAGAAAATGGACACTGACACTGGCAGATGGGTACCAGCTGGAAGAGCTAAAGAAGCGAAAATTGATTTAGACAATTTAGAACCTGGACAAGAATATAAGTTTAGAGTAGCCGCTGTTAATTCAGAAGGTGAATCTGTGCCACTAGAAGCTGAACAAACAATAGTTGCCAAGAATCCATTCGGTAAGCGATTATAATTTCTATTTTGCTTAAATCGATAACGTTTCGTGATTTTAGATGAACCTGGTGCTCCTGGCAAACCTGAGGTAACAGATTGGGACAAAGACCACGTAGATTTAAGATGGACTCCACCAGCTAATGATGGTGGATCTCCAATCACAGGATATATCATTGAGAAACGCGAGAAAGGATCTCCAAAATGGACGAAAGCTGGCGAAACTGGTCCTCATGAAACGAAAGGCACAGCTGATAACCTAGATGAAGGCGTAGAATATGAATTCCGCGTCAGAGCTGTAAATGCCGCAGGACCTGGCGAGCCCAGTGCTGCCTCAAATTCAGTTATTACGAAGCCAAGAAGACGTAAGTCTTAAAAAATTATTTTGTTTAAGACAATTACTAATATCTACTCTACATTTTAGTGGCTCCTAAGATTGATAGACGTACATTACACAATATTACCGTCAAAGAAGGAGAACCAATATATATTGATGTCAAGGTCATTGGAGAACCTCCTCCTGAAATTACGTGGTTCCAAAATGACAAAACTATCATTCCAACTGGTAGCCGTCGTATCGATAACATCCCGTATAACTCCAAGTTCTTCAACGACAAACCTGAACGTAAGGACAGTGGAGTTTACAAAATCCAAGCTGTCAATAAGTATGGACAGGATACGGCGGAAATTGAGATCACAGTTATTTGTAAGTCCTTAACTTTTAACCAATTCACCAAAATTTCATTTTAATCGTATTCTAGCAAAGCCGGGAAAACCAGAAGGTCCATTAGAAGTATCTGATGTCCATAAAGATGGTTGCACGCTCAAATGGAAGAAACCAAAAGATGACGGCGGTGAACCAATCGAAGCTTATGTCGTTGAAAAAATGGATCCAGAAACTGGCATTTGGTTGCCAGTTGCTAAAACAGAAGGTCCAATACCAGAACTTCAAGTAGATGGATTGATCCCAGGACAAGAATACAAATTCCGTGTAAAAGCCGTTAACAAAGAAGGGGAATCAGAACCATTAGAGACGCTTGGAACGATTGTTGCAAGAGATCCATTCAGTAAGTATTAAAAAAATTGTTCAAAAAAGGACAAATTATTTATTTAAACGACGCATAAATATCGGCAACTTCCGCGCTACACAAGTTTAGTTATACAATAATATAATCCAGATTAATTATTATATGGTTGCTGATACTTGTGTTGTGTTGTTTATCAAGCCACGCCACAGTTCTTGCTATCATTATGTATTTAAACTATACTTTAGCTACACCAAGCGCACCTGGAGCTCCAGAACCAGAGGATTGGTCTGCTAATCATGTCGAACTTAAATGGCCTGAACCGCCATCAGATGGTGGATCACCAATTACTGGCTATATCGTAGAAATGAAAGATAAATACAGTCCTATCTGGGAAAAAGCTATTGAAACAACCAGTCCTAAACCAGGAGCTATTGTCAGTGGTCTAATTGAAGGAAACGAGTACCAATTTCGTGTGATTGCGGTCAATAAAGCTGGTCAAAGTGTTCCATCGGAACCAGGCAAAACATTCGTCGCGAAACCAAGATTCCTTGCTCCACGTATTGACAGGCGTCACTTGCACGATGTCACATTATCTGCTGGTTCTGCATTGAAATTCGAAGCCAATATCATTGGCGAACCTCCGCCGACCGTTGAATGGCGGTTCTCAGGTGTATCACTGAAGAACGACAAGAGAGTATTAATTGACAACGTTGATTACTTTACTAAAATATCTGTCCGACCTGTCAAACGCGAAGATAGTGGGGAATATCAAGTCACAGCTTCAAATACCTCAGGAAGAGACGTACATGTTATTAATGTAACCGTCACAGATAAGCCATCACCACCAGAAGGACCATTACAAGTATCCGATGTTCACAAACATGGATGCAAGCTCAAGTGGAAGAGGCCAAAGGATGATGGTGGCACTCCTATTGAGTACTACCAAGTCGATAAACTTGATGAGGATACTGGCTGTTGGGTACCATGCGGAAGATCCACAGAACCTAGTAAGATCACTAATTTTGTTACATGCGATTATAAATGTAAATGTAATGTTTCTTCTGTTATAGATCTTGAAGTCAATAATTTGACACCTGGAAAGGAATACAAATTCAGGGTAGCTGCTGTTAACGCAGAAGGCGAATCCAAACCTCTTGAAACAGAAACCTCAATCGTTGCTAAAAACCCATTCGACGAACCTGGACCGCCAGGTCACCTCAAAGCTACCGATTGGGACAAGGATCATGTCGATTTGCAATGGACACCGCCCAAAGACGATGGTGGCTCCCCAGTTACCGGATATGTTGTTGAAAAGAAGGACAAATTCGGAAATTGGGAGAAAGCTTTAGAAGTACCATCAACCGAGCTTAAAGCAACGGTTCCTGATTTAATTGAAGGTCAACCTTATGAATTCCGTGTTAGAGCTGTGAATGCAGCAGGACCCGGTGAACCCAGTAATGAAACACCGACAATTATCGCTAAACCACGTAACCAGGCACCCAAAATCGATCGCACCAATCTCATCGAAGTACGCATTCGTGCCGGACAGAACTTCAACTTCGATGTTAAGGTTACAGGAGAACCAATGCCAACAACTAAATGGCTTATTAAAGGTAAAGAGATTAAATCAAGCGAAAGAGTTAAGGTCCAACACTCTGATTATAACACTAAGATATCAGTACGAAGTGCTACACGTGCTGAAACAGGCACTTATACAGTAACTGCTGAGAATATTAACGGCAAAGATATTGCTGATGTTGAAGTTACCGTATTAGACGTACCGAGTCCACCTGGGGGACCACTTAAAGTATCTGACGTCCATGCTAATGGATGCAAACTCAACTGGAAGCCACCAGCAGACGACGGTGGTCAACCCGTTGAGAAATATGTCGTCGAGAAGATGGACGAAGTCACTGGTAGATGGGTACCAGCCGGAGAAACTGAAGGGCCAGTTACTTCCTTAGACGTCGATGGTCTTATACCAGGCAAAAAGTACAAATTTAGAGTACGCGCTGTGAACAGGCAAGGAAGGTCAGAACCGTTGACCACAACCCAAGCTACCGAAGCTAAGAATCCATTTGATGAACCTGGCAAACCAGGGGTTCCTGAAGTCACCGACTTCGACAAAGACTTCGTCGAACTCAAATGGGACAAACCAGAAACCGATGGTGGCTCGCCAATCACCGGATATGTCATTGAAAAGCGCGATAAATTCAATCCTAATTGGGAAAAATGCGCGGAAGTTGATGGTGATGCTACCGTTGGTAGAGTCAATGATTTAATCGAAGGCACGCCTTACGAATTCAGAATTAGAGCTGTTAATAAAGCAGGACCTGGTGAAGCTAGCGATGCTTCCAAAGTACACGTTGCTAGGGCTAAGAATCGTAAGTATTTACCTCAAAATGTCTACATATACTAAAATTTTGATTACATTTTTAGTGCCTCCTAAGATCGATCGCAATGCTATGATCAACGTTAAGATTCGCGTAGGCCAAAACTTCGAATTCAATGTTCCTATCGCCGGTGAACCACCACCGAGCAAAGAATGGTTTGTCAAAGAGAATATACTCATTAGTGGTGATCGCATTAAAATTACCAATGAAGATTATAACACAAAATTAAAGATTATAGAAGCTAAACGTACAGACAGTGGTGAATACGTCCTAGTTGCTAAGAATCGCAATGGAAAAGACACGGCTACGGTCACTGTAGTCGTCATGGACGTTCCTACACCACCGGAGGGCCCACTTACAGCCGACAACGTCACCAAAAACTCCCTTACATTACGGTGGAGACCACCCAAAGACGATGGTGGTGCTGAAATCTCCCATTACGCTGTTGAGAAATTGGATACTGAGAATATGAGATGGGTGCCAGTTGGAGAGGCCGTTGGCACATCAATGAGGGTTGACCATCTTGTAGAAGGTCATGATTATAAATTTAGAGTGCGTGCTGTAAATAAGTTAGGTGAATCAGCACCACTAACAACAGCTGAAAGCATCACGGCTAAAGATCCGTTCACCAAACCTGACAGACCTGGACAACCACAAGCTACCGATTGGGATAAGGATCATGTTGACCTTGAATGGACCGCACCTAAGAAAGACGGCGGTGCTCCTATTACTAGTTACATCATTGAGAAACGTCCGAAGCACGGGTAAGTTAATAAGATGGTGCTGATTTAGATAAATAAATATATATTTTTTAAAGCACTTGGGAGAAAGCTTGTGAAGTACCTGGAAACTCAACCAAAGCAACTGTACCTGATTTAACCGAGGGTGAAGAATACGAATTTAGAGTTATTGCAGTCAATAAAGGCGGTAACAGTGAACCTAGCGAAGCTTCGTTACCAGTTATTGCTAAGCCAAGATTCCTTGCGCCTAACTTCAATAAAGCTTTGTTACATGACCTCATCGTTAGAGCTGGCCAACGTATCAGCTACAACATTCCTATTGAAGCTGCTCCCAAACCAACTGCCCAATGGGCTGTTAATGGAAAAGAAATTCATCCAAGTGATAGGGTGGACATGTATTGCTCTACAACTAAAGTTACGTTTGATATTGGATCTGCTTTGAGATCAGATAGTGGTAGATATACACTCACTCTCAAGAACGACTTGGGCACTTGCACAGCTTCTGCTAATGTTACCGTAATTGATCGTCCGGGACCACCTCAACCTCCATTAGATGTTACCAATGTCACCAAAGAAGGTGCTCGAATTAGTTGGAGGCCACCATTGGACGATGGTGGCTCACCAATTCTTCATTATATCGTTGAGAAGATGGACGTTTCACGTGGCACATGGTCAGATGCTGGCATGGCCACGATTACATCTCACGATATCATCAGATTAATTCACAGGAAGGAATACTATTTCCGCGTAAAGGCTGTTAATGCCGTAGGCGAATCAGAACCTTTAGAAACACCTAGGAGTATCATTGCTAAGAATGAATATGACGAACCAGACGCACCTGGTAAACCGAATGTTACAGATTGGGATAAAGATCATATTGATCTTGAATGGCAACCACCAAAGAACGATGGTGGAACTCCAATTACCGGATATATCATACAAAAGAAAGAAAAAGGCAGTCCATATTGGACCAACGCCGTTCATGTACCATCCAAGACAACTAACGCTAGAGTACCTGATCTTACAGAAGGACAAGAGTATGAATTTAGGGTCATTGCCAAAAATGCAGCTGGACAAAGTGAACCGTCAGAGCCTTCTGATCTTGTTACAGCTAAAGCTCGATTCCGTAAGTCGAAAAATTAAGCAATTTCTTCAATTTATTTGTTTATTATTATTATTAATTTCAGTGGCACCCAAGATCAAGAGCCCACTTAACGATATCAGAATTAAAGCAGGACTTATTTTACATGTTGATATTGATTTTATCGGTGAACCAACTCCCGATGTCATATGGACTGTGGGAGGTAAACCACTAGCTGCGGATGAACGTACATCAATAACATCAATTGGACACCACACAATTGTCCATACCGTTAACGCCAAACGATCAGACAGCGGTCTTTATAACTTGCACTTGAAGAACAGCTCAGGTGTAGATGAGGGATCATTCCAAGTTATTGTTTTAGGTACGTGCATCTAACGCGAAGTAAACAGATACTTTATCTGATTTTTAGACCGTCCTGGAGCACCCGAGGGACCTTTGGAGTACGAAGAAATTACAGCACAAAGTGTTACGTTATCATGGAAACCACCTAAAGATAATGGTGGAAGTGAAATAACGTATGTATATGAAGTAATGATGGAGAATTTTAAACACACCATATGTAAACGTCTTATTTCCCGAAATAATGATTATTTTACTGTAATTACAGAGGATACGTTATTGAAAAACGCGATTTGACCCATGGCGGTGGTTGGGTACCAGCTGTAAATTACGTTAATCCAAAATACAATCACGCAGTTGTACCAAGACTAATCGAAGGAACAAAATATGAATTTAGGGTATTTGCTGAAAACTTGCAAGGACGTTCCGATCCTCTTAATACTGAAAAACCAGTTGTTGCTAAGAATCAATACGGTATGTATTTAATTAATTTACTTCCAGCAGGAATCCAAAGGGTAATCAAAATAAAATTATTCATACATCAGTTGATGGCAAGTATTTGTTTCAATCCATAATTTTTCATCTAGATGTCCCTGGAAAGCCTGGAAAACCAGAGCTTGTGGATAGCGACAAGGACCACATAAAGATCAAATGGAGTGCACCCATCAGCAATGGTGGGTCTCCCATTGTTGGTTATGATATTGAAAGAAGAGATCGTGCCACGGGAAGATGGATTAAACTCAACAAAGAACCACACAGGGGACAAGATTATGTTGACGACCGTGTACAAGATGGACACCAATATGAATACAGAGTTTCAGCTGTTAATGCTGCAGGACCTGGTAAACCTAGCGATGCATCCAATGTGTTTACAGCTAAACCAATGAAAGGTAATTTATCGTTACTGCAATATATATTTTTTTACACGTCAATCATGTGTCTTTAGAAAAACCGAAATTGTGGCTTGACGGTATTGTTGGACGTAAAATCAAAGTCCGTGCAGGCGAGCCAGTCAATGTTGAAATACCTCTCTCTGGAGCACCAATTCCTAAAGTTGAATGGTCTAGGAGAGGAATAGTTATCCCTGAATCCAACAGAGTATCTGTAAGTTAACGTATCTATTCTTAGACAGGAAATTGTACTAACGATTCCCAATTTAAGACCGATACAAACAGCGAACGCACCAAACTACGTATTGAATCTTCCAATCGCGATGATTCTGGCAAATACACAATTGTGGCAACTAACGAATACGGCTCTGATTCTGGAGATATCGAGATCATTGTTGTGGACAAGCCGGGAATGCCAAGAGGTCCTCTGCAATACACAGAAACAACTCAAGAGACCGTATCGCTCTCATGGAATCCACCTAGCGATGATGGTGGTGGCGAAATTACAAATTACATCGTTGAGGTCAGCGAGTATGGCACAGATAGCTGGAGACCATGTCCTGGTTTCTGCCCGAGACCATCATTCACCGTAAGAGGACTCACTGAAGGGAAGAAATACGTCTTTAGAGTCCGCGCTGAAAACATTTACGGTGTCTCTGAACCATTGGAAGGAAAACCAGTGGTTGCCAAGAGTCCGTTTGATCCACCAGGCGCTCCAAGTCAACCTGAAGTTACTGGATACACCCCATCTAGTTGTTCACTCGCATGGAAGCCACCTTCATACACTGGAGGTAAACCAATCACAGGTTATTACGTTGAAAAGCGTGAGAGAGGCGGTGAATGGATTAAGGTTAATAATTATCCCACCCCTAACACAAGCTACACAGTCCAAGATTTACGAGAAGGCAATAAATACGAATTCAGAGTCGTTGCTGTTAACGAAGCAGGACCTGGTGAGCCTAGCAGACCAACAGAACCAATCACAGCGTCACACCAAAGATGTACGTAGCAACATTTAAAAGTAAATCCTAATATTATTAATGCAATTTAAATTGTAGTTAAACCAGATGCACCTGAAGCTCCCAAAGCTGACAGGATTACCAAGGACAGTGTCACCTTATCTTGGAGACCACCTAGAAGCGATGGTGGGTCCAAGATCAAAGGATATATCGTACAAAGAAGAAAGAAGGGCGAAGATGATTGGACTGACGATAACGCACTTCCAACTCCAGGCACAATTTACACGGTGCCAAGGCTGAAAGAAGGAGATGAATACCAATTTAGAGTAATTGCAGTTAACGACGTAGGACCCTCAGAGCCGAGCAAACCTAGCACTAACATTCTGATCGAAGAACAACCTAATAAACCAGTTATGGACTTAGGAGGTGTTAGAGATATTACAGTCAGAGCTGGAGAAGACTTCAGTATACACGTTCCTTACGTTGGCTTCCCCAAACCAACAGCTTCGTGGTTTGCTAACGATAAGATCCTTGATGAAACAGACACTAGAGTGTTCCCACAACTTGCTGATGATTACGCTAGTATAATTGTTAAGAATTCCAAACGAAGCGATAGCGGACAATACAGATTACAATTGAAGAATCCATCGGGTTATGATACTGCAACAATTAATGTTCGTGTACTTGATAGACCAGGTAAACCTGAGAATTTAAGAGCTGATGAATTTGCTGGAGATGCTCTTACGCTCTATTGGCAACCACCTAAAGATAATGGTGGAGCTGAGATCACAAACTATGTAATTGAAAAGAAAGAAGCAAAATCTCCAACCTGGTCTAAAGTCAGCAGCTATGTCACAGTACCGTTTATCAGAATACGCAACTTGACGCTTGGAAAAGAATATGAATTCCGGGTGTTTGCTGAAAATCAGTACGGACAATCAGAACCAGCCGTAACTAGTGAACCAATCCGTGCTAGACATCCATTCGATCCTCCAGGAGCCCCAGGAGCTCCTAGAGGTATCGATTCTTCAGAAGATTCCATTACTATTCAATGGACCAAACCTAGACATGATGGTGGTTCTCCAATTACTGGATATGTCATTGAGAAACGTCTGATTTCTGAAGACAAATGGACTAAAGCTTCACATGCCGTAATCCCAGACTTATCACATAAGTAAGTCAATCAAGCATTTTCTCAATTAACTTTTATAAACATTGATTTCTCTTACAGGGTGATCAATTTGATTGAAAACCACGAATACGAATTTAGAGTAGCTGCTGTAAATGCAGCAGGGCAAGGACCTTGGAGCTCCTCCTCGGATATCATAGCATGCCGTGCTCCACCACAAGCTCCCAAAATTACCTCAGATCTCAGCATTCGCGATATAATCGTAATTGCTGGTGAAGAACTAAAAATTACAGTCCCATACGTTGCTAGTCCTCGACCTAAAGAGACTTGGACTATTAACGGAGACGAAATTATCCAAGATAATCGCGTTAAGTTCGAAACTAATGAGATTGCTTCAATATTCACAAACAAATGTGCCAAACGAAGTGATAGTGGAAGTTACACGATCAAATTAACAAATAGCGTTGGATCAGACTCAGCATCTTGCAGAGTATTGGTCGTAGACAAGCCTCAACCGCCACAAGGACCTCTAGATGTATCTGATATCACTCCTGATAACTGTTCACTTGCTTGGAGACCACCGCTAGATGATGGTGGTTCACCAATTACAAATTACATCGTTGAGAAGTTGGATTACACAGGTGTATGGTCTAAGGTTAGCAGTTTCGTTCGTAGCACTCATTATGATGTCATGAGCTTGGAACCTAACAAAAAATATAGCTTCAGAGTACGTGCTGAAAATCAATATGGCATCAGCGAACCTCTAGAAACATTAGAACCAATTGTCGCTAAATATCCATTTACAGTACCAGATGCACCAGGTGCACCGCGTGTTACAGATTGGGAGGCAACCACCATACACTTGGCATGGGATAGACCAAATAACGATGGTGGTTCTAGGATCCAAGGATACAAATTGGAATACAGAGATGTCGCCGAAAACACCTGGATTACCGCTAGTGACTATCTCATTAAGGAAACTCACTTTACTTTGTATAACATGACCAGCGGACATGAATACGAGTTCAGAGTTCGAGCTAAAAATGCTGCAGGCTTCAGCAAGCCTTCAGCAGCATCAAGCAAATTCAAACTCAAAGGCAAATTCAACGTGCCATCCCCACCAGGTGCACCTAAAGTCGTTAAAGTCGGTAAGGGTTACGTCGATCTCACTTGGGAACCTCCAAAGAGCGATGGTGGCTCTAGAATTACTGGATATATCATTGAAAAACGCGAAATTGGAAGCCCGATTTGGACGAGGTGTAACGAATACAACGTTACAGATACTAATTACACTGCTTTGAACTTAATTGACGGATCTGATTATGAATTTAGAATATTTGCTGTCAATGCTGCTGGAAAGAGTGACCCAAGCACTTGTACGACACCTGTAAAGATCTGCGAGGTTCTTGGAGGTGAAAAACCAGAATGGGTACGTCCACTTGGTAACGTAACTGTACCACTTGGAAAGACGTTAACGTTAGAATGTGAAGCATCTGGAAAGCCGACACCTACATTCCGTTGGTTGAGAAATGGAAGAGAAATTAACATTAGTGGACGATTTAGATTTGAATCTAAAGTAAACACGGCCTGGTTACATGTTTCTGACGTCCTAGGTATTGATGAGGGAGACTACACTTGCGAAGCAAGCAATTCCTTGGGTTCTGTAAGGACTACAGCTACGGTCAAAGTAGGATGTAAGTCAATTTGCTTTTAAAAGAGGAAAAGTATTATTAAAATGTAAATCTTTATTTCCCATTTAGCTCCGCCAAGAATTGATCGTATTCCAGGAGATTTGTATCTTCCAGAAGGGGATAACACCAAGATCAAAATATTCTATTCTGGTGATCAACCACTCGATGTTATCCTTACAAAAGGCGGTGCTGTTATTGAAGAATCAGCTCACATCAAATACACAGTATTCGACGATTATATCATTATCTTCATTAAAGGTATCACTAAAGACGATGCAGGTCTGTATAACTTGACCGTCAAAAACGATAGCGGAAGTGCTTCCGGTACCTTCAACGTGTACATTACCGGCTTACCAGGGCCACCAAATGGACCACTGGAAACAACAGACATTACCAAACATACCTGCACATTAAGTTGGAGACCACCAAGCTATGATGGTGGATTGAGAGTCACTCATTATGTTGTTGAACGCAAAGATGTTACAGGTGCTCATTGGATAACAATAAATTCTTCATGCAAGGATACAACATTTACGGTACAAGGACTTACCGAGGGACAGGAGTATCTCTTCAGAGTAATGGCTGTTAATGAGAATGGTATGGGACCACCGTTAGAAGGTGTTAATCCAATCAAAGCCAAAGCACCATTTGATCCACCATCACCTCCTGGTGTACCTAAAGTTACCGAGGTGGGAGGTGATTTCGTCAATTTGGAATGGGAAAAACCACAAAGCGATGGTGGAGCTCGCATTCAAGGTTATTGGATCGACAAGCGTGAAGTTGGAAGTAATGCATGGCAACGCGTAAATATCCTAATTTGCTTACCAACTCAAATAAACATCTCGAATCTCATCGAAGATCGTCAATACGAATTCCGGGTCTTCGCTCAGAATATTGCCGGTATTTCTGAACCATCCTCAGCGTCTTCCTCCGTTAAAATTAAAGATCCGCTATCTGCTAAGCCACCAGAGATTATTAAACAGCTCAAGAATGCTCATTGTATCCAAAATCACAACGCCAAATTCGAATGTACCATCACTGGAGTACCCAAACCTACAATTACGTGGTATAAAGGAGCTCGTGAGATCGTTAGCGGAACAAGGTACCAGATCTATAGCGAAGGAGACGTACATCATCTAACAATCGCCGATGTCTACGGTGAGGATGCTGACGAATACGTTTGTAGAGCTGTCAATAAGGGTGGAGTCAAATCTACAAGAGCTGAATTGATTATTATGAGTAAATACTTATTTAATAACTCAAAAGTTAAATGTTTTAACATTTCTTCTTTATAGCGCCACCTAAATTAAACATTCCTCCAAGATTCCGAGATACTGCATTCTTTGATAAAGGTGAAAATGTCATCATTAAAATTCCATTCTCTGGTAACCCGAAACCTAGAATCACCTGGGTACGTGAGGGTGAAGTCATTGAATCAGGTGGACATTACCACGTTGAAGTTAAAGATCGTCATGCTATTTTAACAATTAGAGATGGCAGTAAATTAGACAGCGGACCATACAGGATAACAGCAGAAAATGATCAAGGACAAGATTCGGCTATAATTAAAATTCAAATCAGCGGTATTTAACAACATTTTAACAAATTAGACATGATCTGAATTAAATTTTTTCTAGATCGTCCTGATCCACCAAGATTCCCAGTTGTTGATAGCATCGGTTTGGACTCCCTTGCATTGTCATGGAAAGCACCTGTATGGGACGGTGGCAGCAATATTACCAATTATCTAGTCGAAAGGCGTGAACATCCACTAAGTACTTGGATTAGAGTTGGAAATACGCGATTCACAACTATGGCCGTCAGTGGATTGGCTCCAGGACACCAATATGAATTTAGAATATACGCTGAAAACATCTACGGTCGCTCTGATCCTTCTGAAGTAAGCACTTTAGTAACTACCAAAGAAGCTGCCAAGAAGAAGGAATATAAGAGGAAATATGAGGTCGATGAAACCGGCAAGAAAATCCGGGAATCTCATAAAGAACCAATCAGAGATTATGACCAATACGTTTTTGATATTTACTCCAAATATGTACCACAACCTGTTGATATTAAGACCAAGAGTGTGTATGATGACTACGATATTCTGGAAGAAATTGGAACTGGTGCTTTTGGTGTTGTTCACCGATGTCGCGAACGCAAGACTGGCAACATCTTTGCGGCCAAATTCATTCCAGTTTCGACAAATACTGAAAAGGATCTTATTCGCAAAGAAATTGACATTATGAATCAACTACACCATCCTAAACTAATCAATCTACATGATGCCTTTGAAGATGACGATGAGATGGTATTAATTTACGAATTGTAAGTATTCCCAAATACAAAGAAATACAAATCCTTTTAATAAATGCATTTTTAGCTTGTCTGGAGGTGAGTTATTCGAACGTATCACAGCTGAGGGTTACCAAATGTCTGAAGCGGAAGTCATCAACTACATGAGACAAATTTGCGAAGGCATCAAGCACATGCACGAAAAGAACATCATACATCTCGATGTCAAACCTGAGAACATCATGTGCCAGACTAAGAAGAGTACCAATATTAAACTAATCGACTTTGGACTTGCAACTAAATTAGATCCAAATGAAGTCGTGAAGATTTCAACCGGAACTGCCGAATTTGCCGCGCCAGAAATAGTAGAACGAGAACCAGTCGGATTTTATACAGATATGTGGGCCGTTGGTGTTCTAGCTTATGTCCTGTAAATATCCTGAATTCTGAGAGCTTTTGAAAAGGATTAAATAAATTTCTTTTGCAGCTTAAGTGGATTATCACCATTCGCTGGAGAAAACGACATTGAAACCTTGAAAAATGTTAAGGCATGCGATTGGGACTTTGATGAAGAAGCATTTACTAACGTATCACAGGAAGGAAAAGATTTCATTAGGAGATTACTAATTAAGAACAAAGAGTAAGTTATCTTACAGAAGTTTAGCTAATTTATCAAAATTATATGTAATTTTAGGAAACGTATGACAGCTCAAGAATGTCTAGTTCATGCCTGGTTGAGTGGAGACCATAGCAGCAGGACTGAAGAGATTGAACAATCGAGATATCTCAGAATACGCGACCAAATTCGCGCCAAATATGAAAATTGGGACAAATACATCTTACCTATTGGTCGTCTCTCAGAATATTCATCTCTACGCAAACTGCTCATGGAGAAATATAGAATCCATGAGACGTTCTTTGATAGGAGACAAGCGGCTCCAAGATTTGTCATCAAACCACAAAGCGCTTTCTGCTACGAAGGACAAAGTGTTAAATTCTATTGTAGGGTCATTGGTTGCGCTCAGCCAACACTGAGTTGGTATCACAACAATGTAGAGCTAAGACAGAGTGTCAAATACATGAAGAGATATATAGGAGATGATTATTACTTCGTAATCAACAGGGCCAAGCTTTCAGATCGTGGCGAATATATTATTCGAGCTGAGAATCATTATGGATCAAGAGAAGAAGTTGTGTTCCTCAACGTCCAACGTAAATAATTTTATGCTTTAGTTTAGTTTTAACCATTAACTGATTTCTTTATAGCTGTTCCGACCGTTGTACCAGAATACAGACCAGAAATTCAACCAATTAGAAGACGTGAACCACTACCATACACCTTCTGGCAAGAAGAACAAGAATGTGCACCGAGCTTTACTTTCCTCCTACGTCCACGTGTCATGCAAGAAAGAGATACTTGCAAACTCTTGTGTTGCTTGAGCGGCAAACCGTTCCCAACTGTTAAATGGTACAAGGACAAGCGTGAGCTCAGTAAATATGAATATTCAATGTCCTCATCCGATGGTGTCGTTACCATGGAAATTGTTGGATGTAGACCTGACGACTCTGGCAAATATACTTGTGTAGCAACTAACGTTCATGGCAAAGATGAGACGTCTTGCGTAGTAATTGTTGAAGGTGAAACAAGTACAGCGGCCCAAGCAGAGCTTGCGCGTAAATTATTATATTCTGGGGATCGCAAATATATCGAACAACCAATTAAACCAGCTCCAATTCCTGTAACCATCAAAAAACAAATCACTCCGGCACAAATTCAATCGAAATTAAGCAGTTTAGACACGTCTAAATCGGGATGTAGCTTAAACGTTGAAACTGATAAGAAATCACCAAGGAAATATGGTAGATTAGATTCTACAGGAAGCCCTAACAGGTCTAGGAGTGCTACGAAAGAATTAGCACGTATGTTTAATATTTTAAAAATCTTAATATAATTAATTAAATTGAATAAAACGTTGAATTTCAGTACCACCTGATGATTCAACAATGTTTGCGCCGACCTTTACGAAGGTTCTTAAGGATCTTACGGTATCCGACGGAGAAAGTTTGACATTAATGTGCTCAGTCTTAGGTGATCCTGAACCGCAAATCACATGGACTAAGAATAATAAAGTAGGACTTTGACGAAAAATTTTATTTACAATTCTTTTAAAAATATGTTTTTTTTTCAACAGCCTTTGAGTTCTTCCGATATCCTCGATTTAAAATACAAGAACGGACTTGCCAAATTACATATAAATGAAGTATATCCTGAAGATGAAGGTGAATATGTATGCAAGGCAACAAATTCCGTTGGAACAGTAGAAACCAAATGTTCTCTGAAGATTAAACGTGAGTATACGAAAAGAATTTGAATTCAATTGGAGATGTTGTTTTTTTTTTTTGATTTAGCAATGGCTGCCGCTACAAATGGTAAAAAGAAAGCCACGGACGATAAGCCACCAAAAATAGTAAGCCATTTGCAATCAGCATTTGCTAGGGATGGAGAACCGATCACATTATCGTGCCGTATCATTGGTGCGAATAAATTCGATGTAATCTGGTTGCATAATAACAAAGAAATTAAGCCAAGCAAAGATTTCAAATACACGAACGAAGCTAACATCTACAAATTAGAAATAGCAGAGATATTCCCTGAAGACTCTGGAGCTTATACTTGCGAAGCATTTAACGATGCTGGTGAGAGCTTCAGTAGTTGTACACTAAACGTAATCGTACCTGGAGATCAAGCAAAGGGTCCGGTGTTTAAAACATTCCCTGTATCAGCCACTGTGTCAGAGGGTGAATCAGCTACCTTCCAAGCCGAAACAGAAGAAGAACCTTTACAGATCAACTGGCTGAAGGATAGCAAACCGATTAAAGAAAACACAGCAAAATACCGATTCACGGCCGATGGTAAAAGGTATAGCTTAACAATTTTGAAGTGCGATGCCAACGACATTGGGCAGTATCAAGCTAAAGCGATTGGAAAGAAAGGTGAATCTTTTGCAGCCTTCTCCGTTAACGTAGTTCCACCAGGTGAATTATAAGAAATACATGAATGTAACGCTCTGACTTCGCTATACTTATCGAACGATTTGCTCCGAAACAAGAATTTGTATTTTATGTATCATATGTTGTGTATAAAAAAATGTATAATTTTAAGTGTTTTATATCGCTGAAACTATCGAAGAACAGCGCGAGGAATTGTTATTATAGAAATCATTGTTAAAAAAAGAAGCATCCTCAACTCTTCAACATCTTTAATATTCTTGCCTTAACAATGATTCCAATAATGGAAATTTCCCGTGCAAATACGAATTGTTACTTATGTAAATTGGCAAAGGAAATTAATGTATGTAATATAATATAAAATAAACCTAAAATGTAAACAAATTGATTTATATATTAGAAATATTTTTTGTTTATATAATTATAACTTTGTTTTCTCGTTATGTTGTCGAAAACAATCCTCGTTAAAGGATACCATAATCAGGAGCAAAATTTTACGAAATATGAAATAAATAACATAATACTAACCGTATGATGAAAAAAAAAGAGATAATTATAGAACTTTAGTGTGAGAAAGTGCTTATATGCGATATTTTCATTATTGCCATCGTTGTTTTGTTAATTATTTTAAATATATTGTTTATGTTTTCATATTGCATTGTCTCGCTTGCGCATTCTAAACAAAAAACAATGGAAGCCACAAACAAAATAAATTCTGTATCATATTATTTAAAAAATATATAAATTTAAAATTACACGTATTTTTTTTCCTTGCCTCGGCAAGCGATCCGGAATAAAACCTTCAATCCACTTAGAGAGCGAAAAAATATACATTCCCTCAAATTGCATGATAATGATAATGATTTATTGGTCATGTGATACACGTAAGTGAATATAAGAAAAATCACAATCTAAATATTCTATTATACCTCAACTAGTTCTCTGACCGTTTACAGGACGTGAGCGGCTAGGTTTTATATTCCATCAGAAAATTCGTTAAAAATCTTTCGTGGAGGTATAAAGAATTAATTTTGGTATTTGTTTCCAATACTAAGGATACTCTTAACTAAATTAAATTCATGTTTATTGGTGCGCCACGATTTCCACTTAAAAGTTTCACAGTTCGAGTTTTGAACATTTGTAGCAGTTAACAAGCGCTGAAATAAATCATTTTCAGGCTCGTGTTACTTCCAGTTATACTGGATTTCGTGGATCGTATTTATAACGGAGACAATGGAAACTTAATAGGAGGCGTTCAGAATTTAAGACCCAATTTGTGAATAAATCTAACGAAAAATTACTTTGTATGCACTTAGTTCTTAAAAAATCAAATATATAGCAGAAGAATATAAATATATTCTTCTGCTTTTGCTTCTTCTGCTTAAAAATAAATTATTTTTGGTTGTGATTACCACAAAAAATAATTTATTGTAGTAGAACGCATGCACTTATTGTCTGCTACAAATTTTCAGAACAAGGCTAAGATGCTAACTGCGAAAACTTTTAATGACTGGTTTGCGTGGAAACCCCTGTATATTGACCACTGGTAGATAAAAAGATCATCCAAAGTCAAAATACAAAATCGTCTGAACAGTTTCCAACAGTGATGAAATGCTGAAGTATTTTTATCCAACAGCTAAAACTTGTCTTTCAAAAAACCCAGGTTTCATCTTTATAATGCGATCGAAAAATTCGTCACCATCATTGTCATAGTGGGTCAAAATTCTGCTCCCATTCGTTTCGTATTATAAATGTAAGCCAAATTCTTAGGCACCCACAGAGCACACATCATTTTCTAGACAAGGTGCTCTGTCAATACTTCATGTACCAGCGATCATGAAATTTGGGGGAGATTCATGCATTACGTTTAAAGTGAAACGCCAATTTTCCTGAATTTTGTCTTTTGTTTTCAACTTATTCGTAATGAGTGGTTATAAACATTATGAACCATTTCCTCATTGAAGCCTCATTCATTTCACCATAAACAATCTTTATTTGCCTAAAAATTTCGACAAGCCGAACATTTTCTACATTCAGAAAACGAATGACATTACGCACTTCACATTTGGCAGGATTTTCGATGGGTGTAACCATTTTTAAAGGATAGGTTCTTTAGTTTCTGGACGATCCTCGTAATTTACAATAAATGGCAACACCGCCCGTTTTAAGTACATTTCTACAATAACTACCTAAAACGTAACCGTTAGATTCAGGATGTCACGTCGTATACCTGATTAAAAAAGTGTTAAAAGTATGAAATCCTTTAATTTTGAATCAAGTAGGCATTAAAAAGCATTAAAATAATAATAAATTGCGAAATGGTAGCTGTTATTGAACTATATTTCAATATGAATCCCCAGGAGACGATTTTGTTTCGCCGGGAGTCCATATCAACGAGAAAAAAATTTGAGGGTCTACGAGACTTAAATGGGAGTATATCAAGTCATGATCAACATTCAAACGCTTCGTAAATTACAATATCTTTAATACAGATTGTGTGTACATATTGCTCATAATAAACATGGAAATTGTTGAATTGATTTTTTTATCGCGCGTGAAGTAATTACATACATACATGTACACTGCCGTTCAGAGAAGTTCGGTGGGTTAGTAAAAAACATGAAAAGGTTACAGAAACAAACGAAACTAAAAACAAAATGCAATTTTATTATATGTACAGCTAAAAAAGACAAAAATAAATAAATAAAAAGTTATTCTGACCTAATATAACATACCGAACATTATTTTTTTTTTCATCGAAAAAACCTCCCTTGCTGTTAATCACCGCTCGAACTATTCTAGGCATTTTTTCGATAAGTTTTGTTAAAACGGATTGTGGAATATTAATCCGTTCATGTTGCAGAATATTCCATAAATGTTCTTGTGAAGTTGGGCATATTTTTCGGATCCTCCTGTCCAGTTCATCCCACAACAACTCTATAGGCTTCAAATCTGGGCTTTGTGGGGGCCATGTCATTACTTTCAGGTGTGCTGTTCTTCTTGCTCCTTTAGATGGTTCTTACACACTAACGCAGCGTGTTTTGGGTCGTTGTCATGCATGTTTGTCAAGTTACGGCCTATTATACGCAATCCTGATGGCACTGCATGATTCTGGAGTATTGCAAAATAATTTTCCTTCCTCATTACACCCTGCACTCTGCATAAATCTCCCGTCTCAGCAAAGGAGAAACATCCCCACACTAACACAGAACTACGCCCTTGCTTCACTGTTGGCACAATGCAGTCCGGGATCACTTTTCGGTTTTAGATCTTTGGACATAAACTCGTCGATTTTGCCCAAAAACCTTAAACTTTGACTCGTCACTCCAAAGCACGTGTTTCCAATCATCTACCGATCAATCTAGATGAGAACGGGCCTACTGTAGCCGTTTTGCTCTGTTGCCCCGAAGTAATAAGGGTTTTCGAATGGCAATGCGTCCATGAAGGTCTGCTTGTTGAAGTCGACGTTTTACCGTACTCGCCGAAACTTGTTGTTCACGGCCGCGATTGACTTCGGCTGCTATTTGTGCCGTTGTTAATTTTCTATTGCGTTTGCTTAATAATACAATTCTCAAATCTTCAGCTTTTGTTGTTTTCCTAGATGCTCCAGGATGAACACGATTTTCTATAGTTCCAGTTGTCCGATATCCCTTTATGATGTCATTTACTGTTGAACTTCTCATATTTATTTTTTCAGCAATTTGTCGCCCCGAATATCCTTCTTCAAATAGCGTAATAATGCGTGAACGTTTTTCTACACTGGTAGGCTTGAAACCTGCCATTTTGAAATAAATTTTCTTAAAACTTTCGCGCAAAAACGACAGATGCACACCAACACACGTTTAACAATAAAATGAAGCAAATTTATATCTTTACGCCTGTGATAAATAAACAAGAGTGATACTGCGGTATATTTCCTAAATGTATTGTTCGTTAATAATCCCAAAACGACCCGTTTCAAAAGATCGGTACTTCTTGAGAAATTCTTGGAATGATAATAAAAGGGACTTTATTGTGATTGTCGCAATATTTCTACTTTGCATAATAATTTATGGCTTTAATCCCTTAGAAGAGAGTGTATGCTTAATATTTTTCTAATTTTATGTATTAATAATTGTATACAGTGTGATATAGTAGATGTTTATTGTATGACCGAACTTCACTGAACGGCAGTGTATATAAGAGTGTTAGAGACAATCATCATTTCATTTTCTGAATTTTTGAACCATTTAATAGTTTTTCCATCTTCCTACCTCGTGGAAAGGGGCTACCTCGATGATACTTGAACAATTATGATTATAGGTAGATCATCTAGGAGTGTTTACAGAATTTCCAAATACTATTCCGCATTTTTGTTTTCTGGATATATTATAGGACCAATTAAACGGTTTTTTAACATATAGATGTTAAAAGAAGTAAGTTCCGTCAGTCCATAAAGTAGTATTGATGAAATGTTCATTTGTAAATAAACCTTCACTTGAAATATTTCAATTCGAAATATTAGTTTTTTAAAGCAATTGTTTTGAATTTAAGAAACTTTCTATATAAATTAATTAATAAAAATAAGTTGTCAATGATAAGTTACACAATTTAGGACGCACTGTGTATATATAAGTCAATACTGTGAGTGTTTATTCACGTGTATTTTTCTGTATTATTTGACCCTAATATCTCGTGACGTCATCCGCCCGCATCACCAACAAATCTGCCCTAGGCGTTTCAGGAGGAGCGGAAAAGAAACAGAACAATTCAAATAAACAATATCTAGAAAATCACCTTAGCTTCGGACCTATTTTTGCCAGGTTGTTCGAAAATAATTAAATATAAAGTGGGCGGGTTTCATTCTGTTTACGAGATAAAGCAAAGAACTGGTGTTTCTGAAGATTTCTGTCGACGATATTAAATAATAATAATAAATATAATAATTTGTAAAAGTTCTAACGAATTCAAAATACGAGCAGTATGAAGAATAGAGTATTATTATTTGAATTGAAAGAATGCTAATATGCAATAAAGTTACCCATACACACATTATGGCTTCTAATAATAATAATAATAATAATAATATATGTTTTTTACCCAACAGAAATACCAATAACAGGGTAAATATAAAGAGAAAATCATAATAGTACATGCAATCTACAGATACAAATATAATACAGCACGAGCTTACAGTCACTAACGAAACATGTCTTCAAAGATACGTCAATATATCCGTTCTTGGGACGCCTCGATAAAACGTTAAAATGTATCTAGATGGAGCACGCGGAACATAAAAGCACACACACGAGAGCAAGTACGAGGCGTCAATTCTATTATGTATTAAGTTCCGCAGAAATCTGGCACTGCTAAATTCTCGTCTAGATGCCAATGAACTCATCATGTGGCGCTCAAGCAAAAGGTTTTGCTCACATTCCTTTTCCGGGTAAATACCATCCAATCGGAAAGATAGGTGATACAACGACCACATCATTAAAGGGTCTTCACGTACGCACAACGAAGTCAGCCATTCTACTTGCTTCCCCACGCACATTGGAAATATGTTCCGAGATGAGGGGGCCCAGATCCTTAACCTTGCGACTTCTATCAAGTTCGATATCTCTCATTCTATAAGGTGCCATGGTTGCGTGTAATATACGAGTGTAAGTAACAACATTACATTTCTCTATGTTGCTTTTAATTTCCCGCAAATCGCACCATTCGACCATGTTATGTTGAAGAGCATCAACATCAAAAGCTGTTCTTACGGTAGTGTACAACTTAATGTCGTCCGCATACGCTAATACTTCGCAAGAAAGATATGAAAGTAGATTATTTATAAATAATATAAATAGTAGTGGTCCCTGTAGCACACCGGATTTTGCAAAAACTTCACGAGACTTGAAGTAGGATTTTCCAAGTAAGATTTCTTAAGGTGAAGACGGGAAGGATTTACTCCAAAATCAGACAGCGCGTGACATAGTAGACGATGACCACCTGACCACGGCCATTTTTTCACGCAATATGTTGATATTGCGTGAAAAACTCCATGTTAGTAACAGTTGACCATGCAGGTACAAATCCGTGTTGATCTGGTGAGATAAAGTTTCTACGGATATATTGTACCTGCATTCGCAGAGGATTGAACCTTACAGGTATGTTATTTAACAGATTTTTCGTCTATAACGAAGTTCCGCGTATAACGAGAATGAACAGTTCTAATTATTTTGGGTTTATTTTATAGAGGCAATTACGAATATTTCATAAAAACGAAGACTGAGAAGCACAAGAATGCTATAACGCTAACAGGGCGTCTTCAGTGCAATCAAAGATCAAAATGTTAGAAAAATTGTAAGTTAGTTCCGTTTGAGATTCAACGGAAATGTGTGCTAATCTTGACATTTTCATTAAGGCCTGAATTAAAACCAATAGAAAAAGAAGTTGAGGTAATCCTAAGGTTTCCCGATACAGAACCACTGTCACCACCTATTCTGCAATTAAACGAGGTCTGCTTTTGGTACACGGCGGATAGAGTGATATTTTCTAACGTAAATCTAGGGGCCAATCTGGAATCGAGGATTTGTATAGTAAGGATCTGTTTTGTTTCATATTTTTTATTATAAATTACTTAAATTAATTCTGTAAACATTTTTATTTTCGTTATTTATCGTGCGAGTTACGCAAAATGCAAATCATGACGACGTTTAACACTTACTAACAAGCTTTAAAACAACTTGCTTTTACAATGTAACTTGATGCAATAAGCTCCAACTCTTGCATCATTGCATGAATTAGTTCGTTAGGCGTTCTTAACAATTTAGTTGAGCTTCAAGGCGATTAGAATGAATAGATTAGCAGTTACTTGTTATTTATGTTTTTTTTTTCTTATTGCTGTTTAAGACTTTCTATATTATCTGCTCGAAAACCTCGGCGAAGTTGTTTGAAATCGAGATTGTACGATAGTTCCTAAGAAGCTGTTTTTTCTCCGCTTTTAAACACAGGAACTAAACGAGCTCGCTTCCAACGCTCTAGTTTTAATGGAAAGGTTAGTAAGAATCGCAAAAACATATCTTCCATCGCGTACTAAAAAGCTAGGTATTTGATCTTCCCCAGTTGTAAATTTTTTAACAAATCGCGAGATAGTGAAGATTAAATCATTCTCGGATACAAAAGAGAAATCAAAGGACGGTAGTATAATAACTGGAGAAAATATCCGCAAATGCTTCGACAATATCCTTTGGATTAGAGTATTCATTATCATCATCATGGAGTACACCTGGCATCCTAGATGTTCCACGTTTTTGACTCACATATCTCCAGATATCAGCGGGATTATCTCTAACATTACGTTCAATTTTACTTATATATTGCTCATGGGCGCCAGCAATCTGAACCTCAAGAAGCGCTCGAAGTCTCCTGTACTTATAATAAAAACGTTCGTTCGAAGTAATAAGCCATCTGCGTTTATAGTATTCTTTAATCTTCAAATTACGTTTAATTTCAAGGGTAAACCATGGTGGAAATGACGATTTACTCAGAATATTCTTTGGTACAGATCTATTAAAGATATTATAAAGAGCAGAATAAAAATTTTCAACACTTAAATCCACATCCACGAATGATTCCAGAAAATCTGATTTGGAAACCACTAAAGTGCCATCCATATTCGATAAAACAAGATCTAATGCAGTATTGTTGAAATTCATAACATTATTAAACTGCTTTAGTGCCAATATATCACAAAGATGCGAAAGGGAAACTGATTTAGAGCAAACATGTGTAGCCCCAGAATAGCCAATGAGATTAAATTAAATCAAATTAAATTAGAGATTAAAAAAGGGAGATTAGTAAAGAATAACCAAAAAATATAATGCTAAGATAGCTTAGCTTCCTCATGGTATTGATGGAATAATTCACGGCAAACGCAATAAAAGGACAGAGAAAAAAATACAATAACACACGGACATGTTTCTGCCTATCCGGCGTCATCAGCAGTCTCTCTCTAGAGATATGAAAAATACTCTCGAAACCACGCTGATGACGTCGGGTAGGTAGAAACATGTCCGTTTGTTATTGTATTTTTTTCTCTTTCCTTTTATTGCGTTTGCCGTGAATTATTCCATCAATACCATGAGGAAGCTAAGCTATCTTAGCATTATATTTTTTTGGTTACTGTTTCTAGACATTTTCTGATGTGTTCTGTGTATTAGTAAAGAGTTCAAAATCACCACATGAAGCATCAGCTGGAACATAAATTGCGCAAACAAGAAATACAACTCCATTTAGTTTACATCTACATACAACTACATCAATAAGAAAAATAACACTATACAGTGCAAAAACATCCAACACTTGATAAATAATACATTCGATAAATGCAGCTAGTACACGACCACCCCTGGAGCGATGGACCTCATCAAACTTCCTATCGCAGCAGAACTACGTTATAAGAAGAGGGGAATAGTTCCGAGTTCACAACAGTTTCATGAAGCCAAGTCTCAGACAAAACAATGATATCAAATGTTACATCACAACAACTAGCATAAAATGTATGCAGCTTAGAATTAAGACCTCTGACGTTCTGATAATAAACACTCAAAAACACGGGTATTCTGTTGGTTTTTACTAGTTTTTCCTCTTCACGATAATGGGAATGTCATGATTGGTACGTTCTCCTCTGAGCCTCTGGTTGGGCGACAGCAGCAAATAGCCGATCACTACCGCAAAAAGATGCTATACAACTCACGGCTACCCAGACGCTGGCCTTATTTCGTGTACTTATTTGATACACCACCTCTAGTATCTTGCTCCCAGCTGCTGTCCCCATGTACAAGCGGAAACATCAGAAACCAACGATAGTGCGGGTCTGAGCGCTGCGTGGCTCACAAGCGAAAGAGAGAAGGCAGGGAGTCATGGTAGTTCGTACGTTCGACTTCCGACGAAGTTTCGATAACTTGTACGTAAGTGTACGTTACCGGCGGTAACTGGCGGACATTCCTTACCTAGCGCTCGATCTAATACATGAATTAGCAGGAGCTTCATCAAACAGATATAATAAATGACTATTAAAGATATTTTTAATTAGAACATTGACGAATTTTAAATATTTGCGAACTTTATAAGAAATTATACGTATTTTTACATCGAATGCGCACACGTTAAAGTTTAAACGATGCTAAATATGGAATATATAAATTTATACAACGCAAAACAAAAGAAACATTCAATTTATCATAAAATAGACACAAACAAAATATTACTTTTAAATAAATAAAAATGGTTACATTTATAAAATAAAATAAAACAAAAAATAAAATGTTAAGTCCTTAACAATGATCATATTTAATTCTGAGGTCCTTCTCTGCTTTGACCACTCCATCATTCAGTTCAGATCAAACAGATTTGCAGAATTCAATTTGCGCAGGTATACGATCGCGCGAGACAGATATTCTACGCCATTTCTTAAAAGTCCTTAATTTAGAAATATTCTTAAAAATTGAAGCAACTGCTCCAGAACCATGCAACTTAACTTTAATTGGACGTGAGAGTGGTTTTCTAGGATCATACTTCCAAGCGCGAATGTATTTTCCCAGCTTGCGCCGCAATTATATCCACACACCCGATACTAAATAAGTTACCACAAATACGATATGTTACAAGCCTGTCCAACTCAAATTTCTTATTACAATAATAAGATTTTATCCCAGTATAAATCGGTAACAATTGATGGTAATGTAAAGGGCTTCAATGCCCTCGCGTATTTCCGTTGCATATCGTGTACATTGTCCATTGTATTTGACAGAAAAATGCAGGAGGAAATCGAAACGTTATCCTTGCCCTTTCATTTACATCACCAACCGCCGCTTGTATAATTTCACCAGAATGAACTGCAGGAATCAATCAAGTTTTGGTTACGGCAGTTATGCAACAAGGCTCTTTAATGCACCGAAACTTTCCAGGATCGACTAGTATATTCAAATGCGCCACTAGAAGCAAAATAATACACAAATGCCAGAATATATTAGGTAAGAACAAACAATCAGTACAGAATGAATTAGCTAATTTTATATCTAAATAATCAATTAAGTTATCAAAAATTAAAATTAGGAAAAATATAAATTCGACCATATATAATACGTTAACAAATGTTACCGATATTATTCTTTAATTGACTTTATCTAGTAAAAATTTTCGTTAATTTTGATCGAAACTTTTCATGTAGGTGCTGCTTATCGTTTAAAAGAATTCTTCCCTCTGCTTTGCTTTTCAGAAACTCTTCTAATCTCTACGATTTAATTTACGTTCAGCACAAATGTGCGCTCATTTATATACTTACCTCTTAAATAACGTAAAATTGCTTCTGTTTGAATTTTTGCTGAAATTTTTTAAAAGTTTTGGTACATTTACGTTTTTCTTTAAAAAAAGGTGAAAGTTGTATTAACAATTCCTCTGGTAATGGTCCTTTTGATTCATTAATGTGAATGGTAAAGATTGTTTCTTTTCATTTTGAGGCTAAAATAACGTTCAATTATATGCATTTACATGAATATCATGTATTTATCTATTATCAACATATACAGAGCGTTCAAATAGATATCAACGCATCATTGCCAACTTTAACCTATTAGCAATTTATTTTTTTTTTATGTCAAATTAAGCAGTTTCTTGAAACATTTTTACACTAGTATAAGAGAAAAACGTTTTACCGCATGAAAGTTTTACCTTTTTCCTTATAAGATTTCACAGCACCATGCAGATAATCTTATCTTTAATAAACATGCAACACGTTAAAGTATCGTTAATGTAACAAAGGAGTAGCCTTAGTTGCCGCCTTGTATATGCATTATTCAAAGTTTTTCGCAAACTGTTCGCGAACAACTTTTTACGACTCGCTTGCTACTTTGTCAGCCTTTAAAAATGGAATCGAATATTTAAAAAAAATGTTGCTCGTTTGTACTTCTAGTCTGGATACGGTATTTATTAGCTGAAATGTATAAAAATAAGAAAAATAACATAAAAATAGGCCTTTCGAGTGTTTTTTACGACTCGCCACAAATTAATTCGCGACTCACCAGCTTGAAAATTACCGTTTTGCATTTAATATACTTCAGGAAGGAGTTAACGTAGAATAATTTTTCCTGAAGCTGTGCTTATCCAAAGATTCGGAGCAGTTCATACTCTTTTAAACCGTGCTTACTAGCACATTTAGGCAAACAATCAGCGCAGTACAGTTTCTAGAAAAAAGACGAAATTTTGGACAGTTAAAGCATCTAACAATGTAGAAAGACTCACGAACTTCGAAATCTTCGCCAACCTGTATATAAAAATTATGGAGTTTTGCTTACTTCCATAATAACATCCACGTCCGAACTATTTGCATTATTGTCATGTCTGATTTATTCAGCTTATTCTGAATGAACACATTGATGCATAGTTTGCTTTACTCAACAACATCATCAGCACTCGCATTGTATGTTATATACAACTTAGGATTCAATCTTTCGACGCATTCGATGAAATTGCAGGATCAATAACACCTTTCAAATCCTTGCATGTATCAGCCGAGGATTGTTTGCTTATTGGTTTTACAATGACGTTTTTCGATATCGATTTTTTCAATACGTGACTGCAAGTTAGTTTTCCTTGAGCGTGGGTGAGAGAACTATTCGAAGTGGAATTTTCCACTCCAAAAGGATATTCCAGAAGGTCGATCCTTTATGTCTGCATCTTAGAAACCGTTCTAAGTTCGTTTACTAACTTACTCAAGATTTCTATTTGCAACTTTAATAACTCGTTTTCGTTTTAAACGATGCACCGTCAAAATTTCTGCCCTCCATCCAAACATTTTAAATCTATCGACGTCGTCATCGTCATCATAAAAACGCAGGATAAGAAAATATAACCGTTTGTTACTAATTAAATCTTGCTATTGAAAATAGCAAATAAAATATTTCAAATAAATAACTGGAATTATTATTGTAAACAACTTCTTTCGCCCGTTTGATAGGATTGGCAACAAATTTCGTTTACATAAACGGGGTTTTCTCCTAGATTACTTATTAATAGGATCATACTTAACATGCAAATTAAACAATATTTTTTATAACGGATTTGAGTGATTTACTTTTGTATCCATAAGTGGTGTTCCGCAAGAATCAAACCTTGGTCCTCTTCTTTTTAACTTATTTATAAGTGAGCTATTGAATGCTTCTCAGCGCGTGTACACTGCCGTTCAGTGAAGTTCGGTCATACAATAAAAATATATTATATCACACTGTATACAATTATTAATACATAAAATTAGAAAAATATTAAGCATACAGTCTTTTCTAAGGGATTAAAGCCATAAATTATTATGTAAAGTAGAAATATTGCGACAACCACAATAAAGTCCCTTTTATTATCATTCCAAGAATTTCTCGGAAGTACCGATCTTTTGAAACGGGTCGTTTGGGGATTATTAACGAACAATACATTTAGGAAATATACCGCAGTATCATTCTTGTTTATTTATCACAGGCGTAAAGATATAAATTTGCTTCATTTTACTGTTAAACGTGTGTTGGTGTGCATCTGTCGTTTTTGCGCGAAAGTTTTAAGAAAATTTACTTCAAAATGGCACGTGGCAAGCCTACCAGTGTAGAAAAACGTTCACGCATTATTACGCTGTTTGAAGAAGGATATTCGGGGCGACAAATTGCTGAAAAAATAAATATGAGAAGTTTAAGAGTAAATGACATCATAAAGGGATATCGGACAACTGGAACTATAGAAAATCGTGTTCGTCCTGGAGCATCTAGGAAAACAACAAAAGCTGAAGATTTGAGAATTGTATTATTAAGCAAACGCAATAGAAAATTAACAGCGCCACAAATAGCAGCCGAAGTCAATCGCGGCCGTGAAGAACAAGTTTCGGCGAGTACGGTAAAACGTCGACTTCAACAAGCGGACCTTCATGGACGCATTGCCATTCGAAAACCCTTATTACTTCGGGGCAACAGAGCAAAACGGCTACAGTGGGCCCGTTCTCATCTAGATTCGTCGTTAGATGATTGGAAACACGTGCTTTGGAGTGACGAGTCAAAGTTTGAGGTTTTTGGGCAAAATCGTCGAGTTTATGTCCGAAGATCTAAAACCGAAAAGTGATCCCGAACTGCATTGTGCCTACAGTGAAGCAAGGGCGTAGTTCTGTGTTAGTGTTGGGATGTTTCTCCTTTGCTGGGACGGGAGATTTATGCAGAGTGCAGGGTATAATGAGGAAGGAAAATTATTTTGCAATACTCCAGAATCATGCAGTGCCATCAGGATTGCGTATAATACGTGGTAACTTTACATTAATGCATGACAACGACCCAAAACACACTGCGTTAGTGTGTAAGAACTATCTAAAGGAACAAGAAGAACAGCACACCCTGAAAGTTATGACATGGCCCCCACAAAGCCCAGATTTGAACCCTATAAAGTTGTTCTGGGATGAACTGGACAGGAGGATCCGAAAAATATGCCCAACTTCACAAGAACATTTATGGAATATTCTGCAACATGAACGGATTAATATTCCACAATCCGTTTTAACGAAACTTATCGAAAGAATGCCTAGAATAGTTTGAGCGGTGATTAACAGCAAAGGAGGTTTTTTCCATGAAAAAAAAATATAATGTTCAGTATGTTATATTAGGCCAGAATAACTTTTTATTTATTTATTTTTGTCTTTTTTACCCTTACAAACAATAAAATTGCATTTTGTTTTTAGTTTCGTTTGTTTCTGTAACCTTGTCATGTTTTTAACCAACCGACCGAAATTCTCTGAACGGCAGTGTACATATATGTCAATATGTTCTGGGATTTGTCCAACCTACTGACAAGGACTATGTTGGCGTTGCGATGACATCACACATACAGATCCTCGTATATATCCCATGTAATAACCAGGATCTGTTTGCCTTTAATTTTTTTTGTTTTTTGAATGAACCCATTCGAAAATACGTAAAACATACTTATTTGAATCAAAAACCAAATGAAGAAAAATAAATTTTAGTAATAACTATTAAATGAATAAAAATATGTACATCGTTTGAAATTAGTAATCATATTACTAGCGTACAGTACGTACCATAAATGCGAAATATGAAAATCTATTTTAATCCTGGCGACCGATCCATTAATAAAATTTTCCTAGAATCTCTGAAAAATAAGCATCTGCGACAGACATAGCAGCCAAGATTTATAAACACGTTTTTGCGCAGGCTTTTTAGGCAGATTTCTTTTACACGAAATTAAAGGTGATTTATTGGATACCATATAAAATAGCTTAAAAAATGACGTAAATTACAAAAATGGAAGGGTTCTTTTTCAAGGGAATCCTTAGTATCGCTAAACTTTTCATAACACAACTGTGCGATTATTTTAAAGTTAAAATGCTTGAAGCCAATATTGGAACGAAAACTGTTTAGGGGTATTTGGATGTTTAACAAATAAGTAATAAGCAAATTTTTATTTAAAATATCCTTATTATGATCAGAAAATAAGCTCTTTTATTGTTTGTGAATTCCTAATTGATGTTTGGTAAAAGGAAGTTTGTTATTGATTCAATAATTTCGGAGTCCATTGATAAAAGCACATCAATGAAAATAATCTGCGTCAAAGAATACACCCTACTTTTAAATGCTTTTACCAACTTTTCGTAATATTACTCTATCACCATAGACGTAGAAGAACTCAAATTATGATAAGATCAGATCAATAAGCTGCAGGGAACGAAAACGATGAAAAAAAAAATTGAAACATTACCACTGCTACTGCTTTATCCCTACCACCTCTGTACTACTAGCGCCAAGCCAACCCCCACAAGCCCGAATTTTGTGAATGAAATGCAACAGCTAGTCGCTCAATAACAACCAGCGTTCCATTTTATAGCTTCTTTCTCTCTCTACCTCATATACCTCTCCCTCTTTTAATGCAGAAGCGTCTGGTGTCGCGCTGGCAAATTCTGCATTTTCGTAATACAGGCTTTACGGGATTCTTCGACATTAAATTTGTAATTTAGTGAAGATTTGTTTTGTCAACTTTATAAGAGCCGGAGGCGTATGAGAAAACCTACTCTATACTTTGAGAAAATCCTTTAATAGCAGACGTCAGACGCGTAAAACAGAAAATTGGTCTTTTAGAGCGAGACTTCGCAATTTTAACGATATCAAGAAGACATTGCATTTATACTTACTGTTAGGTAGCTTATACAGGATCTTTACTACCACTAATCTTCTGGAATATAATTTTTGGAATAAAACATATTCGGAGACAAGAGCTGCCTAATATAAAATTATATTCAAGTGTAGAGGGCGCACGACATAAGTTTCTTTTTAAGGAACAGCCTCCTCTTCAATTCATGTCAACTTTCATCCTTATGCCTATTTATCTTTGTTTTTGATAATTGACATAATTTGAGATTTTTGCAAAATGATCTTTTCAGGACCGATATCTTCTATATTCTAGTATTGCCAGTTAACAAGGACGCATAAATAATAAATATCGAAAATAAGCGAACAAATGTTGATTATAGTGCAGCTTAACACGAATAGATTTATTAAAAGCATCGCAAATTAAGTTTTTTCGGCAGCAAAAGATATAATAAAATAAAAAATAATAAAAACTTAGCGAAAATACTTTTTTTTTAATTTTTTAAATTTAGCTAAATAGTCATAGTGTTTATGACAATTTGTATGAACGAAAATGGTGTTCATCTAAATAAAATTTTTCAGATTATTTTTAATGAATATATTTAGAAAAACAAAAGTTTATAGTATTTCGTCGCAGCACTAGCAGCAATATAGGTACAGGCAAATGATTATAAAAAATTTCTTATAGAGTCTCCTTATCAGATTCTGGAAAGAAGTTGTTCCATTAAAAAAAAAAGACTTATAACATTTGTAGTGCAAATTAAACTTCCTGAATACTTAAATATATTCTTGCATTGCACAAAACTTACCTCCGATTTTTTTTTTGCTTAAAAGCGTCTTCCAGATACGCGTCCCAAAACTTCAAGTTTTCGTATATCAAAAGGTACTTAAAAGACAATTTAGATGCTTGCTTAAATATCTTTATTTTATTTTTCCAGGTGCATACATTCATATAAAATAAATTTACAATCTTTAAATATAATTTTGCAGACCCCACACAAATATTATCTCTATTTTTTTTCTATTGTCATATGTATTATTCAATTTGAACATCACAGAATACAGAATTATTTTTGAGTTTATTTGTATATCCCTTGAAACATCATAAATGCAAAAGAAACATCGTTTAAATAGTTAGAACAAATTTAAATCTAGATACACACATGCATTTTTTTTAAATATATATATTTTTATATGTATACATAAATACTATCTTTATATATCGTGTATTTATATTAAGTAATTGCTGGCCCTTAGAATTATCTAATATAAATATCGTACTAATATTTATTATGGAAACATTTAGAGAATAACGTTGTAAAATTTGTAAATTGACTACAATTATTGTCAGTGCTTCAATAATTTTCTTTTTTTTTTCTCTTCTTTAAATGTAAATAATGCTGATTTTCTATGTTATGATATATTTTATTGTCAGTTAATCACTTTCTCTTTTTGTGATATACAGGAAGTTCCTGATTGACAGTGTAAGTAACAAAGCGTCCGGATATATTTGAAACAGTACGATTATTTAAAATAAAGAATTAGTTGTTTAGTTTTCGGGTCATCAATGGAAAAAATGGGCCTAAATTATTTAATTCTTACTTATTTCCATTAACAACACCAGTTTAAAATATATTCGAACGTTTCTTCAATGATATCTATCTTGATCCAACAACATTTTTTCCAATAAACTCAACAATTTTTTTAACAATCTTAAAGCCTACCTAAAATTCACAACCTCATTCAATAATCTTTACAATAGTAGCAACTCTTCTAAGTTTCATTATTTCAGAACGATGTCAAATAACCCCACAGCGGAAGTAAAACTTTGATATGTATCATTGATATTTTGGTTGCATGCTGACAGTTTCAAATTCTTGAGTTGAAGATGATCCGATTTAGGCGAGTTACCAATATTGTAAGAATTAATATAACATGCGACTCAAAAACTAGAACTCTATACTATAATCCATCTTTCTTTTCCTTAATAGTTTTATTCTTAGAAAAATAGGGAAGACTTCCTTTCTTTTGTATATATGTGCAATTTTCTTTGTATTTCTTGTATTCTTTGAGTTTGAATATTCTATTTGATTCTTTAGGCCATCTTTGGAAAGCTTCTTTTATGGTTGTCATTTTGAAGTTGAGACCTTTTCTTTTTCTTTTCTGAAGATATGTGGTATATCCATTTATGATATATTTTGCACGAAATAAATAATCAAAATATATATTTTTTTCGTAAGATCTAGCAAAAAATAAAATTCTGTCATGTATTATTGATACATATATTTATATTTACTTTTATATATATATAGGCATATTGTTATACTTATAATTATTATGGGACTATCTTTTATTATATTTGGGCTATAATAAAATAGCAGGCATTTTTTTATTGTCTTCACAATAATCTCTGCACTAATAAAGAGTTCCTAGGCATGTAATTATGTTTTTACGGATTCCTTGAGATTATCAAGTCTGATTTGTTCTAAAATCCCGAGAGGTAACTCAAAATGACATCCATACGATGAATAAAATTTCTAAATAGTTTTTTCGCTAATAAAATCAGTCATTATCAATTTCTAAATTCTATAAACATAGATATTATTATTACTATTATTATTATATGTATATGTATATATATATATATCTTTAAATATATTTCTCTTGTACACCTAAAACTTTTTTTTGTCTCTCAAATTGAAACATCTACTTCTTGTTTAGCTTCAATTTACCAATGCTTCTCGTTTATATAAGCATACAAGCTATATTCTTTTAAGTGTTATATTAGACAATACAGTAACATTTAGTAACATTTTAGCTTTTAATTTTTTTTTAAGTATTTTTTAATATCTTTTTGGGTTCTGCACGATCAAAAATAACAGCTTATCCACTTAAAACAGAAATTCATCGAATTCATTCTGAAAAAGAGGGAGAATTAATATTATTTGATATTCTTACAGGATTGTTATTACATCTTGTAGGTTTGAAGGGAAACATGCTAATCCATGTAAAATCGCTTGTAATCTCTTAGATAAGGACCGGAATGCGTTTGCTCGGCAGCTTAAATCTACGACATTGTTATTAATAGAGGGAATATTAATTACCGTTTCTGTTTTGCCTTGTTTAACATAATAATGAATAGATTTAGCGTTCTATCGAATAGTACAGGTACCGTATGGCAAAGGGGAAACTCTCAGCAATGACAAAAGCTTTTGAAATGTTTAGAACTTCCGTTTGTTGTACTCCAAGTCATCTGCAAGTTGGCTGATAGCGTTATATATACACAATCGTGTCAGATCTCTCGCTCGCGCAGACAACAACTTTTAACAATTTTCTGTTGGTTTTTGTTTCGCGCCATCGTTCGTCAAATTTGATAAGATAATTGTCACATTCTTATAATAAATCATTAACTTTATTTGAAAGTGATTTTGGCGAAGTAGTGATGACGATCTCCGATTTACTAACGACCTCGAGTACGAGTACCTTTTCTCGTATTAATTGTAATTAATATTTACATTAAAATAAAAATATTAACGAAATGAAGCAAGTTGAGTCGCCAAAATGAGACTCTGGTGTAAAAATGAACTACTTAGTGATAAAATTATTTATTGAATCTGTTACAAAATTCTTATAAATTTCCTAAATCGATCCCTATTTGACAGAATTTATTTAATTAAATATTTTTTAATTTATTTGAATTTTTGAAATTTATGTTAGCCTCAGCACTGAATACAATTCAAATCCAATTGTTTTCGTTCCCCAAATATTCTTTAATCTTTCATAATTTTAATATTGGAGGATATTATTTTTAAACTTCAATATTAATATAGTTTCATATTTATTTGAAACTTTTCAATTAATCGTAGAATTTTGAAAAGATTGTCGCTGGTCTATCCCACCTATTAATAAAACCTATCCTTTGAGATAAAGTCCTAAATTACATTTATAAATTCTCGAGCTTGACCACGTAAATCCGGCCAGTTTTACATTGTACATAGTGCGTTTTAAATGAGCGCTGCGAGATTATTAATATTAGAATTGGATAGCAGTGTGCAAATGTATATTTAGAACGGAAAGGTATTGTAAGACAAACGTTCTATATTTCCGTGTTTAATATCAAGTGGAATTAAATGTGTTGAAAATTCGGCGTTTAAGGTAGACCAAAAGTTTGAAATTAGAAAGTTACTAATTTAAACTCGTACAAAATTCATCCAAAATCGCTAAAACATTTTACAACTCATTAAACTTGCTAATTCTCTGGCCGCCTTGATTTAAGACACGGTAGACATTAACTTTGTCATTCGTAAATGATGTAAGAGGGCGTCCTTCCTCAACGTAAAGGGTTTAACCTATTTTTTCCTAGGCCCCATACCTCGGAAAGGGTGCTAGTGAGTGGTTCAAAGTTTAAATTGAAGAGTAAGTTTTGCGTTGCTCGAATTAATGAAAGCTAAGCCTAGTAAAACGATCAATATCCTACTATATATACACTAACATTCTCTTCGAACAGGCTGATGGTAGTTCAATTCACCAGTGGTTTAATGAAATGGACAGTTTTAGCCGTTCTGACACCGCTAAAACGCGCCATAGTAGTTTTGTTTTAATTAAATTTCTTAACACGTGTGCGAAAGTACGTGACAGATTGGTTTAATATTAAATTTGAAGTTAAAATTAATTTTACCACGTTTATTTATTACACAAACAAAAATGTTTTTCATGTATATAAAATAAAGTTCACCCAGCAGCTTTAAAACTTTTTTTTTACATATTGATTCAAATAATAAAACATTCAGAGAACATATAACTTTTTCCTGTCCCTCACAAGAGGCAGTTTTTCCCGGTTTAAACCATGCAATTTGTTTATAAATTTACTGCAGCGTAGATAGATATAATGCCTCATTAAAAAATAATATCTGCAATAAGCTAAATATGCTAGATAAGAAAAGAAAAAAAATATGCACAGAACTGGTATACAGGTTGTCCCAAAATTTTGGAATTTTCAAATTGTGCCTATTGTGTATCTAATACGAAAATTTTTCTTCTGGCATACTAGATCTCATAAAGTCCCCGTTTAGTAGATTTAGAAAGCGTGACAAAAGACAACAAAAATTACTATCGATTTATGGAGAGATATTATTCTTTCCACAGGATTTCGTTTGTTCTAAAACTCGCAAAAAAAACACGAAACGAGATAGTGATTTTTATAACTTCGTAATGTGAAATTCTGTTGATCACAATTACAAACGAATATGAATACTAATCACTAAAACGTTGGAAATTCGTGGTTTAAAAATATCAACTGCTCTGGGAAAAAAATTAGTGCCATTATTACAAGAAACCCCAGCATTGCAATATTAAGACAAATATAAAAAAATTGCAAATTTCTAGCTTCGTTTTCATTTACACCAATAACAAATAATTCCTTCTTGAGTTTTTTGTCAATAAATTGATTAAAGTAAGGTAAAAAATTTTGTCACGCCCTTAACACCAGATGATTATTTCAGCCACCACACAATTCGTTTTCCTATAAGCAAATTTGGAGCAACCAGTTCTCTGTTAGTGTATAAAGCTTTATCTTTATATCCCTTTCTATCTAATGCAGATAGTTCAAAGGGAAAAAATCAATAAATCGAAGGAATATCTTGCATGTGAAGACATGGAAGGGGTTTGGTAAGGCACTTACATTAAATGAATCGCTGTCAATCAGTGAGGACGAACTAGGTGCCTTGGGTCTGTCCTTAAAGTAGCTCTGATCGTGCAGATAACGATTTTCATCTATCTCCGTTCTTCCAGCAGCGGGCGCAAACATATCAGGGAAAGTTAAGATACCCCCACGACCTATCAAACTTTCTTGTTCCTCCGGCATCTCACGATCATCCACGTCATAATTATAATTCAAGTCCCGCAAACTCCTGTAATATAAGAGAACACACATATCACCTATCTCGCAAGTTCCTTTGAAAATTCCACCTTCAACTTTTTTCTAAACTCGTCACGTAACAAACTTGGATACACGCAGTTATAGAAAGAAACTTTTCGGATTGAACGAAACTTTTCCTAGGCGAATGTCGGCTGTATAAAGATAGATCAGGGAGAAAGAATATTTTTCAATTCTATCTGAGAACCCTACAGAGTTCAAGTGGAAATATAAAAATAGATTTGATTCGCGTATTATTTTCTTTTTCAATTTCCTTGATGGGCGAAGACATTTAATGGACAGGAAATACAGCGGACTCTTCCGTTTTAGATGGAATATTAGGGATTTCGAGCGGATATTTTGTTCTATTGAACGGATATAAAAATACAGGAAATTTAGCTCTACCCTTGTCACGTGCACGACTCTTCAGAAAAAGTGCATACGAATGAACGCGTCTTTCTTTCTTAAAATGCTTTTCATCTAGAACCAGCCTTCTCCAACTAGAATAATAGAAAATATTAAATTTGAAAAAGAATTAGAATAAACAGAGGTCCTAAAGTAGTAAATTCCGGGTCGTATTTGAGGAAACGCAAACGGAGGCTCTACCGTAGAGTTGCCACATTTCCAAAGTTATCGGAAGTTTTTGAAGTTATTGATGTACCACAATGTTCCATATTGGGGCCGTTATTAACACAAAGAAATCATTATATTTACATATTAACACTGCGAAGATTATAGTGTTCTTTTTTTTAGTGTCCCGATGCCAAAGCCCATAGCGATATAAACTAGGATACACTTTTCACATCCCAGGACGTATCGGCATGACACTACAAAATAACGACCATCTCAAACCAGGACAACCCACACAGGTAAAATCGGGACGGTTCTTATTTTCCCCCTCAGCCTCAAATCTCAATTTTCATCTGTGGAAAGCTTTTTACAATTGAATTGTCTACCTGTCTATTGTTTGAATATAGAACAGTTAATTAATTTAAAAATATTAAAAGTCTAATAAATGTATCTATGGTGCAATGTTCAACCGAAAAAAAAAAAAAATTGGTACAAATCAGCCACTTCATCGCTGCAAAGCTGCTGACTCTACAATTACCAATCTATGGGTACTAACCCTGTCCAAACTTGATACGGGCAATTGTCCAATTAAGACACTTTGCTACTCGTATAATACCAAGGTTTAATAAGGCGTACTAAGATGAAGTTGTAGATTGTTGCTCCACACCACTGGTAAATAAATGCTTCTAATATTCCTGTGCGAATCATCAACTAAATGCTATAGCACCTCATAAGCTTATTTATTTTTAGCGGGAAACACTTCATCCTTAGAAAATTGCCCTTGGGAAATAAATCAGTGATATTTAAAAATAATTGAACAGTTCCGTAGGTTGGAAAATAAGTATCTCTCGACAAAAGAAGAATTACAGTTAATTTGAAATAGTAGACGACTCTCCCAAGAAGTGTTTTCCTGCAGAACAGAAAAAATGATAAATCGATTGGGAGAAAATGACATAGTCAGTAGGCTATAGATACAAAAAAATATCTACTGAACTAATACTACATATACGTTGCGTAGTATAAGACTAATAATTATTTTCTTTATACTACGCAGTACGCACTTTATTACCGAGTATATCGTATAATACCCTGTTGTTGTTTGCCCATCTTGGGTACCCAACATGAACAAAACAATGCGTTTTAATTAAGCAAATAAAAAGAGTCCCAGATAAATTAATTTCCGTTTTATTAATTTTTAATTAACCATGTAAATTGAATTTTGAGAACCAGAAGAGAGGTTGAAATTAGCGTCGCTTTAATATTTAAATTTAACACCTACACCGTTTTGCAATCTTTCCCAACTTACAAATTTATGAATACCCGCACATGACGCTTTTCCGTTTGCGTAGGCGTCCTGCATTAAGACCTCCACCCTTCAAATTACTGTTATATCCAACCATTAATACCTCTGCAAAATTTATAGCCTCAAAAAGCACCAAAGCTTGTTTTTTTGCTCCTCCTACCACAGACCTCAAATCCTCTTGTGAGGATTCCTATACGACTTAAATTAACGATAACAGAAGCCCAGGAACTAAGTGTTAATGCCGATGCTAAACTAAATTATCTACGAGGTAGTAATTTTACTCGATGTAATATGTCCGTCTTTATCGCGTAACTAACTAGAAATAGGGGAGGAAATTTAATGTAGACACAGCGCGCGCTTAAAATGCCTTAATAATACAGACATAAATAAATTAAAGCAACCTAAACAAAGCTCTTTGTCACGAATAATTACCCTTGTTTTACCAACATCGCATGCATAGTTCCAACCAAGTTTAAATATCCGCCCTAAGATATTTATAATGTTACACGAAGATAATAATGAGTAAAAATAACATTTATATACATATACATGCATATAAATAAATTTATTAAGTGAACTTAGAGGTACTTACGATTGAGTTTGGTGGGACCCAGATAATTCCTTCAAAGCGGCCGCTCTAGCAGCCGCCTCTTCAGCCATTCTCTGCTCCTGTAACTCCCTAGCCCTTTCCGTCCTGATTAATTCCTATAATGACAGAAGTAACAAAGAAAACAAAGATTTATACGCAACATCAGAGCGTTTCCATTTATTCACGAGATTATCTCAATTGTCTAGCATCAATCTTGCAAACTGGCAAAGGATATCGATTCGATTTCTTGAAACTTAGGAAACGAGAGGGTGGAAATGGAATGTTTTCGATTTAAATTTTGTATTCATGCATGCCAAAGTCACCTTTAAATGCTGGAAGCTTCCACTCTGGGGGGTTAACCTTACAGACGGCATTCCACCAGATAATCTAAACGCTGTTATTCTACGCCGTGGTTCGACAGCTGTCTGAAGATCCCCATACATCCTCGCGACTTCTTCAAAAGCACGATTCCTTTCGGCCGTGTCCTGAATGTGTAAAATCGGGGCTTTATGTACGATCCTACCATATATAGGGCGACCTCTGTATCTAGCAGCCAATGGGATTCTGGAAGTTTAAATTAGTGGGGCCAAATTTGTATTTTTTTATTATCAATAGTAGATCTTCCTTTATTTAATATTCCTACACAAAGGTATTCCATATTCATGAAGTTTAAAATTTTTAAACAAAAGACAAATTTTGCAAGTACTTTCGGTGCCTTAAAAAAATTACTACATTGTGGAGATGTAAAATGTCGTTGCTTTTCGATACTTCGAGGACATAAAAATGCATTTATTTTTATCCCAAGTAGGTTTTGCCATTATTGTATATTGTGATTGATTTAATGAAATATTCGCGTAATTTGTAATTTTCCGAATAACAAGAGAAAACGAGTTTGCCTGTGTACTTATGAAAGACACTAATTTTATCGTTCGTGAATTTCATTTTTCACTCCCAATGACTGATATTTATTAATCATCCGAAAAAGACATGCATTTTTTTATTATTCGTACACAAACGATAAGTATCCTGTCACAGAACTGAAAATAAAATTTATGAAAAATAAAAGTTATTTTAATTCGCTAGTGAAATGAAAATGTCATTATTTTCCTTCGCTCCTCTGAAAAAGTAACGAATATTTTTCCTTGGCGGTACACGTTTGATCTCAGCGACTAACCGGTATTAGGTAACTACATCTTACATCACTACTGCATTGGCTTTATATCAAAATAAATAAAATAAAGCAGAAAATACGGAAGTCTTTAAAGATCTTTAAGAACTATGTGTACTTATAATATTGTTTTTTCCAGCTTAATTAAATTCATGAAAAATATATTTTTCAAAACCTTTGATTATTTTTATAATAACTTCGTTTAACTATGAATTTTGATAAGGAAGGTCGAATGGAAGTTTTTAAAAAGAGTTATTAACATCTTACTCTGTAACTTGTTGAATTCTTACCATTTATTTAATCCTTTGAAGAAAATAAAGTGGTATAAAATGAAATTAGTTACGCTTGAGTTGGCCACAGTAAGGGATTAAGCTATCAGTAGGAGGGTTTTGCGTAAACTAATTAAGGATTTCCTGATCAATACGAGTTAAGACCTCACGTAAAGCATGACATTTTGACTATAAAATAGAAACCGAAAACTGCAGCCTAGCTAAATTGATATTTTACTATAATCCGCTTTAGAAAATTTATTAAATAATTTTTTCCTGGCGCGGCTTCCATATTCTACAGCTGCTCAACTTTGCTCGCAAGTTCGGCAAGGTATTACGAAGTTCGAAATTTTACCAAGAACTTAGGGAAAAGTTATAAAGAGATCTTCTTCGAAAAGTAGGATCATGAAAGCGATTACAAATTCTATTTATAGGATGGACGAGTATTATTTTAAATTTACGGATACATAAATACAAAGAATTTAACGTTTCGTTTTTCCCCTACTTACACGGTCAAATGTACAAACTCTTTAGCTTTTGTAATGCGATTAAATCGGCTCAGCGTATCCGATTTAGCCGAAAATTAATGATTTTACGGGGATGAATTACGACCCATCTCGTACTTTTCAGCAGGTGTATTTACATTCCATTAATTATTTTTGCGATACAATGAAAGAAAAAAAAATTAGACAAACCAAATGGGGATTTTCATTTGGATATTTGACTTCATTAAAAATATGTAACAGGTGTACAACGTAAATTTGGAAGGATTATTTTATTTGCAGTTTCTTAGGGCAGCCCTACTAATACGGTTTATAAAAAAAAAAAAACGATGTAAACAACCGAATCTCAATCTTTGATACATGTTGCCATAAAGAGAATTAAAATGGTCACAAGACCCATCTTTCTTAACCAAATTTTAAGGGTGGGGGCTGCTTCACCTCCAGGAATGATTTTAAATCGTCAGGTCCGTCATTAAAAGTTGTCACCCTTGATATAAAAATTGACAGGTTTCGGAATTTTATAGAAGTCACAGCAGGTAAAAAGTTACTTGAGGTGGCTCGTTTTAATTGAAATCCCCTGTATGTAGTGTAATAATTGCAATAATTTCTAATACCATAGTACAAAAGTTTGCTGTTTAAAAATATTTATCGCTAAAATAAGCATTATTCCGTATTATCGTTGCAATTTTGTCCTAGAATATATATTTTTTTAATCTACATGTAAAACTAAAGAATAATTTAATTTATGATGCAAAACTCGTTAACTGTTAAAAATACATTTTATAAATTATTTTGAATTCTTTATTATGTAAAAAGTTCGATTTTTTAAAAATATTTTCAAATTTATTATTCATTAGGCAAGAACGAATATGACACATAAACAGAATTTTTTTTTTCTGCAAAAGACAAGCGCAAGGTTGCAACATCACCTTTATTTGGTCTCGCAAGGGTAGTTAAGGAGCTGGTGGTGATTTCAGTTTGGCAGAAGTAGATGAAAGTAAAGAACCGAATAAAATAAACAATATAAGCAGTTATGCTTTTATCTGCAATATTAAATGAAGGCACGTGAAAGATGTTAAAAAAATAGTAGCGTAAACAATATAATCGTGCCTGCTTTGTTGTTCTATAAGTTAATGCAAGTGGCAGACGTTGTTCCTGCTGCGATTTAGAATAATTATTTTTTTCGAGTTATTATCGTATATAAAAAAATTATTTGATCGTCAGACAGGTTGCGTTAATTATTGAAATTATATTTATATAAAAGGACAACAAATGTTACTCTACGCCATTTAGATAGTGTAACATTAAAAAAACTGCAATATTGTAAATTTGTAAAGAAAAAGAAATCATTTCCTTGTATCTGCCTTTAATCTTAATGGTGTTAATAAGTATAAAGAGCATAAAATTAAAAAAGGCAGATAATTTCAATGATGATTTTTAAAAGGCACACATTTGTAATTAACTATACAAAGAATTTCCCGATACAGCAAATGTACGGATTAAAAGGTTCATCTTCATCAAAATTTCACAAGGAGCTCCGGATGGACCTTTAATTGAAATTCATTCATCAACTTTTAAAAAACGTAAATTACCTTCGGGGCATCGCACCTTTTGCATGCCTAAAATACGTTGAATTTTTTAAAAGCTCCGAAAATGCTTTGATGACACTTTAGATAACGATTTTAATAATGTGAATATGGATGTTAGACCGAAACTTCACACAATCTTTCACCACGTACAACACGAAACATTTTCTTATTAGATACTACTTCATTTTAAAAAAAAAACTGCAATAAACGTAACAACAAATATAGTTTTTGATTAATTTCAAAATTAAACGGATTTTGTGAAACAATTGCAATCTCTACAGACTCTACTGAAGATACTCGCAATTTTTATACGACGTTTCGGATCTTTTTTCTGGTTAACATCATATTGGATTTTGACACAATCTGAAAGGATCTTTCAGGGGCAGTTCAAAATTACGAAAAGCGGGCACAATGAAAATTGCTGATTTACTGTTTTGTTGTCCACTATTACTATTTTTGTTAATTTCATTTATTGGTGCAAAATTTATATCAACTTTGCAAAAACACATCGTTAATTTACCATTTATAAAATATCCCGTTGGCTTTTATTCAAATTCTTGTTAAGATAAACATTCCCCGGCTCGGTTAACGATTCGTTCTCGTCCAAGTTTCTATCAAGATCAAAAAATTATACGATTGTAAGTAGTATTGGGGATCGATAAATAAAAAATATTGAACATATCTCGCTTCTCCTCGTTGATGTACAACATTTTTTTTCTTCTCATAAACGATAATTGGAATCTTTGACAGTTTCTTCTTCATCAATTAAAACAGAATATCAAAAAACAATATCTTCATGGTTCAAATCAGACAAAAAATATAATATTAGGTCGTTAAGAAATTAGATAATGATGGCTAGAAAGAACCGAAGGTGCTAGAGGTAAAAGAAGCGAATGAGCTTTCTTGGTTTCTTTTTTTTTATCTCAAGCAACATTTGTCACATATCCATTTTCTCTTCAGGTTAATAGCAAAGTCAAAACTTAGTAATTTTCGTCGTAAATGAGTCAGCCGTACACAGAGATATTCCACTAAAGGGATGTGTTTTTCTCTTAACCATATTTACGTATTCTACTCCAAAAATTAACGATAAAGCATATTTTACTTTTCATACTTATATTCGCTCGTTTCCGATTATTTTCAAAAATGCAATTCATTCAACCAAATCCCCAAATTTGAGAATACTGATAATACACCAAGAAACAAAGAAATACCCCAAATATTTTTATATGTAACTATTAAATTTTTATACTAAAACATATTGAAAACTGATTGTATTTATTCCAGATGTATAAACAGAAATATTCTTAACCGAATAAAAATTTAAATAATTTATTGTAACTTCGGGTGGGTCGATCATATTAAAGGATAAAAATAAAAAAGGTCTTTTCCTCCAAATATATAAGGAAAAAATTTCCGTTCTTGAATATAAAATTGTTTAACAAGAGGTAATTACAAGGTATTAAAAAATTATAATTTTAATAATTAATTAAAACCCTGTTGCAAATTCTATTAATTGAAAAATGAAAACGTGTCGCCTTTCTCGATAAAGAAAGCAAAAGAGAATAAAAAAGGCTATCAAACGTTTTACAATTATAGCCAATAGGTAGTTTTATAGCTTGGTCGTATATACGAACGTCAATCTCTAAGTGTGGCGTTGAGAGGTGCGAAGAAGGCATTAGGAAGTAGAAAGGCGAAAATGATAGAGTGCTCTTAGAGTAGAGCAATTATCTTACCCTCCGATACTCCTCGATCTGGCGAAGTATGGCTCCCAGACGTTGTAGGAGAAAGGATCTCGGTACGTCGGTATTTCGTTTGTAATTTCTGCGGCTCTGGATTGGCGTTTCGAAAATCTCCACATCGCTTTGAGCTCTTCGCAGCTTGGCTCGCCTGGAACCCCATCTTTACCGGTGCCATCGGCTGAGGTTCTGTACTCTTTGCGCGCTACCGTGAAAGTATTTGATTCACGGCAAACGATAAGTACTATAAATACACTCTTCAAACACTGAACAATTTGCATCTGTAAAATATTGGAAAAAAAGAAAAATACCCGTGTAATATAATTTGCACGTATCTTTAACATTTGCATTTAGGCAAGCATATACATTTTGCCAATATTATTTTATCGATATTACGGGACACTTGCTTAAATTTATTTGAAATATCGAGAAAACGATAAAAATATAAACAAAATTGCTACTATTTATAGGGAAAATGGGATTAATTTTCTAGTGTATAACTTAACCCTAAAATATTTAGTGTCTATTAAATGTTTACATTAAAATTAATTATAACACTAAAGCGAACATGCATTTAACATAGTTTTTTTCTTATTCTTAGGTTCAGGAGCCTTTTTTGTGTGTGAATTATTCGTGTAAAGTGTTCCATAACTTTGTTACTATCATCCCCTCGCCATAATGGGGGTGAAACATCCAACTGCGAACCATGACTCAGGAATGTACCAGACCCAGTAAGAAATTTTTTTTTTCTTAGCGGGATTCAAACACAGAAATAGTAACAGCGAGTAACATTATAAGGGCTACTTTCCCGAATGCGACTAAACAATTTTCATAATATATTCGACTACATACTAATATGATTCTGCTTTCATTTTTAATGCTTTGCTTTTAAGTTTTTTTAAACGAAAAATAGTAAAACGCCAAAGAGGAAATCAATGTTAACAACAAAACAAGTTTTCTTCCCATTTTAGTTAAAAATTCTCATGGAAAGAAGTGCCTTCCATATACCCTCACTGTTAGGGCATCCATGATTTTGTCACAAAATTTAATATTTTTTTAAGCTCTCGATGACAAACTTAACAATTCTTAGTGTTCTATTGCAAAGCTTCAATTACAATAGACGGTTCAACGTATCACAATAAACGCCCTATCCATTACACATTTTATTTAATTCGCAGACGATTTATGTTGCGACAGTAAAGATTAATTATCGCAATTGCCAACTGAACTATAATTGATTAATGTTCAAGTTTCTCACTATTGAACTGTTAATATTGAAGTACATCGCTGTCAATATAACATTATCTATCATTTGCATCTATTTCTTGGTGAGTTTATTGCACTAAAATGACGAAATTGTTGTTTAAACAAGTAAAAGAAATTATTGCAACGTGAATAACGTACTTTGAATAACAACATGATAGTATTAAGGGCGATATCCATTTGTTGCATATCTCCGTATCGCATATTACGAGGAACCGTTGCGTAGCTAGGTATCAAACAGCCGGATCGCCCATTTGTCGATTTTTTGCCGCACTTATCGTGTATCAGTAAATGATACGCAACAGCGATACGATACGAGGGCACGCAACAACCTTTGATACCTTTTGAAGTATTGAGGATAGTATTTGTACAAACTTAGTATTCAAAGAATTGTTTAATTTTAGCGTGTTGCCGTAGTTTTGAATATTAATAATAAACAATAAACTCCTGAGTAGTTAATAAATCGACAAAGGGCTAAACCTGTGCCGGGCATCGATCATACTAAATCATCTGTAAGGAATGTTACATATTTTGATATTTTACAACAACAGATTACACAGCATAACATGTTACAAACGCTGAAGGATATTTAATGGAAACTTCTCGTCTCTTGGGATTATTTTAAAAGACATAGGTTCCATTGGAGAAAATATGATCTGCGACAAGAACTGATGGAATTGCCGCGCACAGCAAGTGCTAGAATCAATTTTCTTGCAATTCTATGTTTAAAAAATGACTACCAATTACTAACAATTTGTCAGCACATAGATTTCCATGGAAAAATGAGTCATGAAAAATCGGTTTGAGAATCAGCTCCTATGACATCTTGAAAGCGGATTTGATAAAGAAGATTGTACAGGTTGGAGAAAGTGCCTCGAGTAACAGTAATAAATAATGAAAATTTTTTTGTCAATATCGATAAAAATAAATAAATTTTTCTTTTTGTACTAAGCTTACCATGTTAATAGAAATCGAGAAAAACACTTCCGTTCAATACGGTAATACTATCTATAATAAATAACATAATCTAATATTTTTATTCGATGATGATGACAACAGCACAGTATATGACGGCATTTACATCAGTGACGTGCATCGAAAGTTAAAGATAAAGATTTGGTGACTCAAAAATGTTGACCCTTTAGTGACTTTTTTGTTAGGACAAACTTAAATTAACTTTTGTTAAGACAGACTTAAATTGCGTTCACATAAGGTAGTGCGAAATTAGTGCAATGTGAAATTATACACGTTAAACTTTGATATTACCACGACGCTGTAACAAAACCTTCTACATTTATTTTTGTTGTTAGTTAGTAAAATATTCAATAATTCTTCCGATAACTTAAAAAAATAAATATTGAGTTTCAAAAATCACTAATGATATGCGAAGTGTTCCGTTTAGAAGAGATCTCCTTCTAACATACTAGCTCAACGCAAAAAAAAAAAAAACATAATTCTGAGACTCAAAATTTTAAGAGAATAGTACTTACAGTGTGTCATTAAAAAAAATACAACTGGTTAGGGTAACTACAAACTTACGAGGTAACCTATACTTTTATATTTCAATATAATAAGAAAAAAACGTTTAAAAAATCCAATAATAAAGTTTACGTTGTGTTAAACGTGGTAATAAATAATTTTCAGCTTTTAAAAATAAACTTTTCGTAATTTCTAAATCGAAAAACAAACGGGAAATTCGAGAAATAACTTAATTTCCTAAAATATCCAACGGTTCAGCTTTAAAACCTAATTTAACAAAAGAAACCGTCTATTTCCATTCTGTGGAATTCGCCCCGAGCAAGTTGGTTGGGCTGGAGTGTAAATAAAACCGGAAAATCATCCCTGACCGTGTTTGCGGTTCAAATGACCAACGTTCAATCGTACAGATAGATATCTCCATCCCTTCATATTTGAAGTTATTGTTGGGGACTGTGTATACCGTTTTCCCAACGCAAATACCTAAAGGGGAAGCTTTATATTTTCCGTGAATTAACTGACGGTTCGCTGACGTTTCTAGAAGATAACTCTTATTGGAAAGTGCATCAAATAAGATCAACTTCGTTGATATAAGACAGAAGCCAACGTATTGACGTATTTTTCTCCCTTGTGGGATTTTATTGCGGGGCAATCTCATTCATTTTCCAAGATTTAAAACCCCTAAGAAAGTCTTTCTTTTTAATTATCGGAAGATTACGTTAATTAATTTTAATGCAAAATATACGCGAAAAAACACCCGTCACTTTAAACTTTTAATTAAAGAAGACATAATAGGTATTAAAGAAGCAGTTTTAAGCTTCTGCTTTTAATATAAAGCTCGAAAGTAAAAAATTAGTACTTTGTAAGTATAAAGAATTTTCTTTCCATTATAAGCATACAATTTATCTTTATGCGAAATTTCGTAATTAAGGTTATAGTCTTGTCCTCTTCCATTCGTACTTTGGTTAGCGTAATTAAACAATATACATTCTTTTGTTGACACGGCGAGGGTGAAAATGTAAATGAATGAATTTTAATTCGAAATTAGCCTGAATGTTTACCAAAAAAAGGATCATTTTTCATTTTTGTTCTTTTCCCACCTTCACCCGGGACATATTTACATAATAATCTCTTCCCAACTTGAAAAGTAGAAAGTGACAATTGAAAAATGGAAAAATAGTGTCAAATTATTTATTTCATCTTATTTCAAATTATTCCACTAACTTATTTTCCGCTTGGATAATTTTTTATATCCATAAAAAAACGATATTTTCTCGAGCGTAGAAAAAGGGTGAATAATTCATTTATTTGGTTGATTGAAACCGACCAAAACAAAGGAAAACGGTGAGGAGAGAAAAAAAAAAGGTAGGTGGAAAACCCTTTTACTCTTTCCCTAACAACCATAATTTTCGGGCCATATTCAATCATGTATGAGTTATGGCCTGATTTCCTGAAAAACGTGCTCGCTCTTGTGAAAGGATTTTTCTGCTACAAGACACAGCACATTATACGCAATGCGCCTAGTTCGATGTGTGAAATAACCGTAGGTGGATAAATTGATGCAATAGAAATCGCATACTATAACATGATACATGTATGTAATATAAAAGAAATATCAATAAGACGGAGATTAAAAAGAAAACAATCATTTACAAATATAAAATTTCATAAATACAATAATGCACCAAATATACACATGCAACATATATCTATATTTATATTACATTTAAAGTACAAACGAAACATCGCTCAAACAAGAACTAAGGACTAAAGTGGCAGGCAATCGAGAAAAATAAACTTCAACTTGTTGCTAAATGAGTTTACGATTTTAGGGGAAGTACTCTGTTGATTGAACTCATGCGGTCCACAGCAAAACAGGTTGAAGTTTTATAAAACAAAGTAAAAGGAATTAAAATAAATATAAAAATTACCTTGCAACGTGGTTTTGTGCTTCTTTTCAGTGAAGATAGTATATTTTTAAATATATTGTTTAGTGATGCAGTGCAGTTTTTTTGTACAACTATTGATACAATTAATAAAAGAAATCAGTAGATAATCAAAGGAAATTTGACGTATACAAATCTCTTATAAATAGCAAATATATAACGTATCTATAAATATGAGAAATTTGAAAAACCTCTAATAGAAAAATTAGAAATAAATGTGCTTTGCTTTTCAGTGCTTTTAAAATATTTACATCAAGTGAATTGGTGCTTTGCCATCTGTGAGTGGTATCTAACTATATATACCTATGCTGTTTTATAAAATACGTACACAAGGATACTTGTTAGGAGTGTTTTTGAATTTAGTACTGCTTTTCTGAGAGGACAGTAGAGAACTGAGACACCATCGGGGGTTGCGATATCAGGGCAGCTGTTCCTGGGCAAACACCCCGTCTATCTCACTTCTCCTGTGCCCTTCTCACTCGCCGCGCATTGCCGATACACCCCCACCTACCGTGGACTTCACGACAGTATTGGTTACAGCACGCTTAACGTTGCGTTATCATAATCTAATCTATTATTACTCTATTTCTGGTATCGTATTTCGCCGAACGAAGATGAAACCGCGACACGCCTCTCTCTCCTCTACCAAAGTTCTGCCACCCCCGCGTCTTTCGAATTACAGTCGCGAAGATTACAGAGATATAACTGATCGCTGATTCGGGGAAGCAAGATTAAGCGTCTGTTTTAACAAGAAGTACGCGTAAGCAAGTTTTCGGTTGGAAATCCTTCTTTTTCTTTGACGTGATTAAGAGGGTGTCATACTCGAATTTCTCTTGTATAACGAAGCAAGGTAAGTTACATATAACAACTTGTTTTCAAACTTCAAAAAAAATGCTAGAAAAAAAATCATTTTATTCCTTTAAACTATTCGCAACTAACAAGGGAACACACGTTAGTGGCGGAATCTCACCTTTAAGGGGTGAAAGCTACCCCTGAAATTTCAACGATTTTCGGATATTCGGATTGCGAATAAAAAAAAGTAAAATTTAATATCTCTATCCATCTCTATCCAAAATTTAATATCCACTATCCCTCTGCACCCCGGTAAAAACCCTAACATCGTCGAAATTTCAGGGGTAGCTTTCACCCCATAAACGTGAAATTCCACCGAAACGGAAAGCGGCGTTTTATTTAAAACACTCGCTGGATCCTCGAAATTTACCAACACCTCAGGGTGTTCCGAAATATTTTTCCACTCTAAAGGTGATATCTTCCAAATATGGTTTCCAAAAGCTGCAACGGTGGGGATAAAAATCGGTATCCACCTACCTTTTGTTTGGTATTCGGGAATAAAAAGACGTCTCTAGACGATAAATCAGATGAATACGAGTCATTAATTCGGACGTTTTTCTCTTTCAAATAATTAATCGTTTGACGTGCTATGTGATAGCTGGCATTGTTATGAAGGTGATGCCATATTGTCGATTGTCTTTCCCAATTTCATGGATGACTTTTGGGAAACAAATAGTTGTAAACCATTCCGCATTAACTGCTCTTTGATACTCGAAAGCAATGTTTGCGTCATATCCAATCGTTTGCTTGGAAATGCTTCGTGATGGAACAATTTTTGTTGAATTCGACCCCAGAAGATACACATGTCCAAGAATCTTGTTCAGTGGAGTCTATTACAAAACCTAGCGCAACATTTATAAATAGCGATTTTTAAAAATCGTAGGCACCATTGAATGGCGTTAATGGAATACACTTGAATGTACAAAGTATTTGTGGGATTGCCAAAAAGAATTTTTTTTCTTGGATGTTAGTAGTTGAAGTAGGATGAAGTTGTGTGTAAAGATAAATTCAGCCGAAAGCAAATGTGCAAACCTACATTTAACATTTTTCTCGCGCCAGTATCGAAGGAGGAAGTTTATAGAATCTTCTGTGAGATGCCCTCAAAATTCAAAATTGTTTAACGGTTTGGACTAGGTACCTCTGTATATTTACATATTTAATAAATTTAATATTTAGCGAAGGTGTTTTCCAAAGAAATCGAAAGAAATAAAGTTATTTCTGATCCGCAAAAAAAACAACGCTATCGTAAGTTATTTTCCCCGAAGCGATTTGTACCAGTTCGCGAATGATCATTACAGGATGCGGATGTTACTGTTTCGTTAAATGTAAAATCTATGTTAAGTTGGTGTAAAGACAACGCTATGTACTTGAATCTAGGAAAAATTATAATTTTGTCTAAGAGAAACGAAGGAATCAATTTTCGTGAAAATGCTATCAATTCACTCAAAGTCATTAGTTTTAACGGTTTTTAACTACTAATAATAATGCTAAAAAGACATTATCTAATTCTTGATAAATACATTTCTTTTTCAAATAAACGAATGTATCTCCTCAAGAAATATTTTGCCAATCGAGCAGTTGGGGTTACGCAGAGGATACAACTGCGAAACCGCATAATAATGCGGTAATGATTAATAAATCATTACTGATGACATAATTGAGGTCGCTGATAGGAGTTCGATAACATCGTAATCCTTTCTGGAATGTATTGGTTTCGGCGAGAGAGCTATATGTTTGACGCGCGGTTACTTAAATAATAATAACCAATTAGTTTATATTGAGGAAAATATGTCTTTAGTGGTGCTGTGCCGCAACAGTCAATTTTATAGTTTAATCAAACATTGTCTATGCCGATGATACGTAATTTTATTTTTCCTTTCGGTGTTCTGATTGGAACGCAGTTATGAATAAAATTAATAAAGATTTAGAACAAATTTTTCTTGCATAATTTATTACTTAATCCTAGCAAATCTAACCAATTTTTACGGTTTTGAAAGTCCAAATCCTGGATAAAATTTCAAGATGAGCGCTCTATATTCTATACAAGCAGTTGCGCTATATTTTATTCTTAATAAAAATACAGTATTTGCTGCAAAAAAAAAAAAAAACTGGAATGAAATAAGGACATTAGCGGTAAAAGCTGGAAAAGTGGTAGTTTCAAAATGTTACTATTTCACAAGATATTATTTTATTAAATATTTTAAGAGAAAATACATGATACATTTTCCTGGATTTCAGTCAACTGTTAGCAGAAGGATTAAGCAATCAGAATTGAAATACTGCTAATAAACCGCTCATTGGTGTAGTACAGAAACAAACCAGACTATTATTTTCCTTAAATTACATCCATGAAGATTCAGATTTTTTGAAAGAATATTTTTATGGACGAGAAAATATCCCAGTCAACAAATAATTCAAAAGTATATAGACGAAATAACAATAAATTTAATAAAAAATACTGTAATAATTTGAAAACTTCTAGTCGTTTATCACTAAATATGTAAGTTGGATTAATTGTTATTGAGGCGTTGGCGTTTATCAGAGAACTGAAGACGAAAATTACATTAATATTTTCGAAAATACAATGCTTGTCGAGTAAATAATTTTCATAAATTTAAGACGAAGATATACACTACCGTCCATTGAAGTTTGGCCAAGTAATAAAAATTAAAAAAAACAAAAGGTAATTTATAACTCTGAAGGATAAGAACCACCAAGTCTAACGCAAAATAAATCTGTTATTAAGTAAATTTTTCGACATCCTTAATTAATCCTCGATTAATTTTCTTAGTGTATTGCCTGGGATGTTGTTCCACTCTTGGAAAATATTGTCGTGCATAAAAGTCAAATTCTCACCAATTATTCGCGGCATGGGAATAATTCTAATATTTCGCGGTAGTCCTCTTTCCGCATTATTACTTCGATTCGATGTAATGTCCCTGTTCCGGAGTAAGAAAAGCAATCCCAAACTAAATCACGTATTCGTTCAGTATTGCTGCCGAAGATGATAGCTTAGCTATCGAAACGTGCGTACAGTTTCAGTGAAGTGTTTGTTGTAAGGGGTAATAGTGAAGTGTTTTACCGCCAGCGTGTTTTATTGTTAGTACAATGCACTGGGGAAGCATTGTCTTATATTAAATTAATATTAAAATTTATTAAATTAAGCATTGTATCTCGTTTGGTCAAACGAGGAGGGTACCTAGATACATAGCCAGCTATTTAAATGCTTATAAAATTCATACGATAAATTGATAAATTTTATATCAAGTCAATAATAAGTGATTGCAGATAATACCTAAATAATATGACAACGTCCTCTAATGAATTGAAAAATTGTTAGTCAAAGCACATCACAATGTGTTTAATGTTTTCGTACTGCGACAGTTAACGCCATGTGTGCGTATTCAAATGAAGACTATGTTACTAAATTTCCTCATTTATTTGGGCGACTAATACGATAAGAAATACTGGTTATTTTCCCAAAGCAAATGTGAAAATCAAAAAAGAACAGCACCAAATGAAGCCAGCAGAATAGGTGTATTAGCAAATGTTGCTTACGTTCCTCGCACGTCTGTGTTGTAAGACCTATTGCTGAAAATTATGCTATATCCGTTTGGTTTAATTCATAAGATATTAAAATTCAATTTAAAATGCATTTAGACTTAATTTTATTACGAAAGATTTTTTGGAACTTTGTTTAAAAATTCCAAATTTCCTATCTCGTATTCTGTAGTCTGATGAGAACAACTTTACAAACAACGGAATGATCAATCGTCATAATTCACATTACTGGTTGTCTGAAAATCCATGTTGGATGAGAGAAGAAGGTGGAGCATAAATGTCTATTGTAGAATATTAGGAATACCGAGATTTTCTGCTACCTCCTTTGCTTGGCAATGACTGCTTTTCTGGATACTGTGGCGAAGTTTAAAAAGGAAAAGGAGCCCCTCACGACTCTGCCATTACGTACAGCCGTGGCGTCTTTAGGAGAAGCTAACACCAAAGTAAGGGAAGGAGGGGGATGCCCCTAGGGAGGTGTACCCGTAGTACGAAGTAAATTTGGATAATATCAGAAAGAATCCAAAATTTCTTTGAAACAGCACAAATTATCGTGGTTTACGGCCAATTATGCTAGGAGGAGAGGAGATTCCAAAGAAACGAAATATCTTTTTGATATGGTTCGATCAATGATCTACATGGAACACTCAAATCGATAAAACCATTAATAAATCTGTTGCCTTAAGTACATCTGCTTATAAAGGTTGTTATATATGAGGGTCATTAGGGACTAATGATAACATATGGCTCGGTAGCATGATAGACAAAGACATTGCAAATAAAGGCAATAAGGCGGCTAAGTGGGATACCAGAACTAGCATATCTGTGCGCCACGATGGTCATGAAAACCACTTCGACAGCTGTTCTGGAAGCCAACCTTAATCTGAAACCACTACAGACTAATGAACTGAATGATCAACCTCCTATAATAAGATCGCATGGTGCAGATCATCAGAAAGTGTTAAAGTAAATCAAAGCAGTGCCGATAACAAGCAGGCCCAGCGACACCATCAGTCCCAAATACAGCTTCGATAAGAACTATAAAACGGTAGTACCAGATAGAGAAAAACTTTTATTCTGCCATTGAAAATAAAACATGCCAGAAATTTTATTCATAATTACACCTATCTACGTTGAGATACGCTTTCAATAAAGAATGTTTATATTTAAAAATAATCTCATATTTTACAAATATAACGTATAAGCTTAATAAAAAATTAAATTTTAGATTAAACATTGTCACATGGTTTAAAAAACATTAAAATGGGCTCGTATGAGTTGTCCCAGATTTTTGTGAAATCAATCTTCAAAGCGCAACTATAAAGACTTTGAATTTGCTCCCTTTGAAGCATATAAAACTCATTAGTTTCTCATTAATTCAAGCTCTATTTCAAATATCAACACAAACTTAATTAAATTTCATTTCCATTTGCCGTCGGAAAGTTTCTCTGCTGATAACTATATCGGTTTATTCGGTATCAATGCCGAGATTTAAAGCTCCCCTCTTTTTTTACACAACAATGCCTCGGTTGAAAAGAAAGGAAGGAATTTCGAGCCGTCAAGTTTATACTTTGCGCCGTAAAGCTTGACTGCATTAGAAATAAAATCTCTTTTCGTGACGTTAAAAGTTAAACGTAGCTTTTCGCAGAGTGAATTAAGAATTATGTAAATGTCTCCCGTCGAGAAATGTTGCTATTTCTTAATTTTTTCCTCTAGATTCACTTTTAAATTTGCTTTTACCTTTCTCTCGCGTAAAAGGAGGTATTTTATATTCCGACGAATATTATTAAGATCCTTAATGCTCCCTACTTGACGAGTTTTAAGTTTATTTTCGGAAATAAACTCACTAAGGGAAGCCGAAAGGTATGAATATGTATTAAAAGGAAGTTACATTAAGATTTAAGATGGAACGGCAGGAAATCTTGATTAGTTATGCAAAATCGATTTCGCATAAGTAAACGTGAAGTGAAACTTAGTAGGCCTATAATAATATCGAAATTAAAAATGGATTGCCTTCAAAGTACTCGTATATAAATCTCATTAAAGTAAAATCAATTAGAGCTTGGGATCCGGTTAAACACAAACAAGACATGTTGGCCTATATTAATGATAGAGTTCATTCGTCATGACGTCTGAAATCTCTTCAATATCATTGGTAGGTTACCTCGGATTATATAAATTCTCGTCTGTGTATCCCTTGAACGTGGGTTGAAAGCCTTAAGGTCTCTTTGTCTTTTGGAAGACTGAACTACGTCATATATAAGCCAACGAAATTATTTTATTTATTTTTCCCAGAATAGTTCACTTTTATTCTCACACCTACTATGTATTCAAATAAAAAAAATCCATTGTGCAATTCAACAGTAGAAATTTTAATATTTTTACCAATCATTCTTCAATTAAAATTACAATTTAACGTTGGTAATTATGAGATTGGAGTGCACAACGTAATTTGAAAAATTAACTTCGACCGCCTCCACAATCCAGAACCCCTATTACGGATTTAAAACGTCAACCCTTTCGGCTCAAAAGCGTTCCACTTTGATTGGTGCTTGTAATTTGATATTAACGAAGCCCCGTAAAAGTATAACTGGTTTCCAGCGATATTCCCGTGGGAGGTAAAAATTTCTGAGGGTGAAATAAATGACAACTGTTGTTGAAAGTGGAAATTCACGAAGGATATTAAATACTCTACTGGGGAATCTGTTGCGAACCTTTGACGTGTGCTAATAAACCATGAACGAAAGGAATGTGTAACGATGGGAATAGAAGAAATAGGCCCCAATTGTAAATTATGTACACTGGCGTTCAGAGAAGTTCGGTCGGTTGGTAAAAAACATGAAAAGGTTACAGAAACACACGAAACTAAACACAAAATGCAATTTTATTGTATGTACAGGTAAAAAAGACAAAGATAAATAAATAAAAAGTTATTCTGGCCTAATATAACATACTGAACATTATATTTTTTTTCCATCGAAAAAACCTCCTTTGCTGTTAATCACCGCTCGAACTATTCTAGGCATTCTTTCGATAAGTTTTGTTAAA
>LR736912.1:210722-246890 GCA_902654985.2 Oryctes borbonicus
CCTTTAGATAGTTCTTACACACTAACGCAGTGTGTTTTGGGTCGTTGTCATGCATGAATGTAAAGTTACGGCCTATTATACGCAATCCTGATGGCACTACATGATTCTGGAGTATTGCAAAATAATTTTCCTTCCCCATTACACCCTGCACTCTGCATAAATCTCCCGCCCCAGCAAAGGAGAAACTTCCCCACACTAACACAGAACTACGCCCTTGCTTCACTGTTGGCACAATGCAGTCCGGGATCATTTTTTCGGTTTTAGATCTTCGGACATAAACTTGTCGATTTTGCCCAAAAACCTCAAACTTTGACTCGTCACTCCAAAGCACGTGTTTCCAATCATCTAACGACCAATCTAGATGAGAACGGACCCTCTGTAGCCGTTTTGCTCTGTTGCCTCGACGTAATAAAGGTTTTCGAATGGCAATGCGTCCATGAAGGTCCGCTTGTTGAAGTCTACGTTTTACCGTACTCGCCGAAACTTGTTCTTCACGGCCGCGATTGACTTCGGCTGCTATTTTTGGCGCTGTTAATTTTCTATTGCGTTTGCTTAATAATACAATTCTCAAATCTTCAGCTTTTGTTGTTTTCCTAGATGCTCCAGGACGAACACGATTTTCTATAGTTCTAGTTGTCCGATATCGCTTTATGATGTCATTTACTGTTGAACTTCTCATATTTATTTTTTCAGCAATTTGTCGCCCCGAATATCCTTCTTCAAACAGCGTAATATTGCGTGAACGTTTTTCTACACTGGTAGGCTTGCCACGTGCCATTTTGAAGTAAATTTTCTTAAAACTTTCGCGCAAAAACGACAGATGCACGCCAACACACGTTTAACAGTAAAATGAAGCAAATTTATATCTTTACGCCTGTGATAAATAAACAAGAGTGATACTGCGGTATATTTCCTAAATGTATTGTTCGTTAATAATCCCCAAACGACCCGTTTCAAAAGATCGGTACTTCCGAGAAATTCTTGGAATGATAATAAAAGATACTTTATTGTGGTTGTCGCAATATTTCTACTTTACATAATAATTTATGGCTTTAATCCCTTAGAAAAGAATATATGCTTAATATTTTTCTAATTTTATGTATTAAAAATTGTATACAGTGTCATATAATATATTTTTATTGTATGACCGAACTTCACTGAACGGCAGTGTATATATATTCGGGTGGACATTTTAAATGATTATTTTAATGAAAAGAATGGAATTCTCCATGATTTGTTGGAATGTTGCTTTATTTCAGAAGAAACTGACGTATATAAATAATCAATGACGGTAAATATAAAGCAAAATAATGGAATTTACCAAAATACATTATTGTTTGAATGAAAATTCGCTTGAAAATTTCAAATAACTCGTTTAATATGCTATGAACTTTATGCCTATAATTTTAATAGAGAATCGATCTGGGAAACAAAAATCCACGAATTTCTAAACCCATCAATCTCTGGAAATGCAAATACAGAATATGGAAACAATGCAGAACAAGCTGCCGTTAACCTTTATAGAGAAAAAATTGGGGTGGAAATTAAGGAATGCGCATTATGTATTCATCCTTTTTCACCATGGTTAGCATTTAGTCCAGATGGTGTTACAACATCTGACATTTTAGTAGAAATTAAATGTCCTATAAATGAACGAGATACTACAACGGTGTTATCAAAGTTATTCTATGCAGGAACAACATTTCAATACGCAACGCCAAATATGGTGCTACATAAAATGATGACGTTTCTGATATTTAAATTTGGCAAAACTTGGTGTTTATTACTGTCAGCTAAAGTTTTTTTTTACATAAATACCTGTTATATTAAATGATTGGCAACAATAAAATATAAATTTTCTACGCTTGCAAACATGATCACGCCGGCAATCGAAACGATTGTCCATTAAATTTGTTGTCGAACATGGCCATTATCATTGTTCTAAGTTGCCACTTAAAATAAAATCTAACCCGATACGGTAACACTTAGTCGAAAATAACCTTCAAAAGTATCATCTTAACTTTTTTTTGACTAACACATGTTAAGAAAAAAGTTTCTAAACGTACCAAAATTTCAAACTTTCGTGGCTTCACGTATACCGAAGACTCATTGTACAACATTTATTATTATTAAGAACCCAAAGTGGGTAGGGTCTCTCACCTAACACCAAAATCTTACAAATCCCATTAGCTTGTTCTTCTTTCTATTAAAGACACTGGAGCAGCTGGTGGCCAGATATATCAGGGACGAAACGCTGACAACGCAACCACTCTACAGACCAACCAACTCTAAGTCAATAGAAGATAAAGAGATAGCAGCGACTTCAGGGGACATTTAGTGATGCCATCAAAAATTCCCTAATAGAAGCAATCAAGAGAAAGATAACTCCGCCACTGGATAAAGCCGTCTTGGAGGATGACATAATAACAGCGTTTCTGGGGAAAGCTGATATCCAAGTAAGGGCAAGGAGGTGTACTATCACCCCTTCTATGGGCGTCTCTCGTCGATGGCTTAATAATGAAGCTGTACAAAGAAGTACAGCAGACCACTAGTGCAAACAGGAGAGACTTGCAATCAATGGGCAAAAAGCACAAATCATTGTATTCACAAAGAAGCACATAATTCATCATAAGACTTAAAAGCAATGGTGCTAGAAGGGGTGGAGATTTCCTTTGTCGAAGAAACAAAATACCTGACGGGCTATTTCCTGATGTTTAAATTTGGTAAAGCTTGGTGTTTATTCCTGCCTACTAACGGTTTTTTTTTTTACATAAATACCCATCGTATTAAATGATTGACAGGAATAAGTACAAATTTTCTACGCTTGCTTCATTTATCAATGAAAGATATTTTCGTAATGCGCAAAAACAATAGAACGGGACTGTTTTTATTGTATACAACTATGTACGGACAAATTTCACCGCTGCATTGCCAAATTTCGTGAAACTGATGTAAATCGCAAACCCGGTAGTGATCGACTCAAGAAGAAAGTTGCTTAAACTATTGCGGATGTGAGAAGGCGCATCTAAAATGTCAATTACAAAGCTTTCACAGGAAACTAATTTATCATATGGTACTTTTCAGCATATTCTTAGAAAAGATCCCAAAGAATTTCAATATGAAATTCGTGTTGTGCAAGAACTTAACACTATTGATCACGGAGTGAGAATACAATACTGAAAATGTCATGAATTATGTTAATATCCTTGGCAAAACCTTCTTCTTAAACGAAGTTTGGTTTCACCTTAATGGTTTTATTAACAAACAAACCAGGTGTATATAAACGTGTTCCGGGTTTGAACCGTGTCATGTCGTTGGTTAAAATAAAACTCGACGTTTCGCCCACAATCGTATGGGGCTTCTTCAGGAGAGCAGTGGCAACAGTTAGCAAACCCGGAACACGTTTAGTTTCAACTGACTCTGGCCGTGGAAGCCTACGTTTTTATCATGTGTATATAGTTTAATGAAAAACCTTATGAACCTGAGAAGGCTGGTGCTTGGTTTATTTTTTTATGAAACAGTTGGTTCAATTTTACTCCTGAAGATGCTTAGCACCTCAGTGTTAATCCAGTGTGGTAAGAATGACAGTGAAGTATTTCAATCTAAATTATGGAGTCTAAGTTCTATGTGCAATGAAGCAATGTTTATACGTGACAATGTAAACATAGGATTTTTTGTGTTTATTAAAATTTGGAGCCGCTATGAGTGTTTCATTCGTGATAAATCGCGATGATTTGAACATTATTCATGATCTCGCCGTAACTTTCCTGGCTCCGAAAAGCTAAAAAGAGAGAAAACGAAGTAATTTTAATTAAGGCACTAAAGCTGATCGTAATAACACTCCGACGCAGATGTGTTGACTCTAAACGGAAACCTCTAATATATTTTACTCCCCCTAACTGCTGGTAATATGCGGAAATATACTTTTAAACAAAAGCAATAAATAAAGAGTCCTGAAGCGCGTAGGATGTGCTGTGAAAAGGAAAAAAAATCGTAGAAAATACTCACACGGATTCTAAGATGTAATTAAGGGGGATGGTATGTAATTATTAGTCTATGCATATAAACGTGGGCAACAGCGAACTGAACAAGGATAGAAGACCATATACTAAAACATTTCCATTCTCATGAACTATATTACGACGCTTCAAGACTCGGGCTATTCAGAAACGACACTATTCACTATGTGGGCGGTTCAACTCCGTTCTAAATAGTTTACAGTTACATCGAATCTAGACGCGTGGGCGTCATTCATAAGTTGGGTTTAATCAAATTTGTGTTACACCTTGCGTATTTCGAGGATTTATGCCCGATTACGACCCTCTCGGTTCATTCGTATTTATTCAGTGAATGCGATCGCATGTGCTATGGAAATACCGACGCGCAAAAGAGTATTAGTTTGGATATTAGCTCTTGCAAGGCGGCCGACTTGATATATCGGAAAAGACAGCCTATTGAGTTACCGGTAAATTATGTTATCCTCTATTTCATTTCCCGCTTATTACACAGCACGTAGCTGGAATATTTATTCCACACGCAAAGTTGAATCCGCGCATCGTTAAACACAGGAAGGAAAGAACCTACGTAAACAGTGATTTTTTGAAGCATTCAAGTTTAATAAAAAAAATTAATTTTATGCAATTCTTATTTCGAATACTTTATTGTATGAATGCAGCGTTACAAAATAAAAATTAAATATAAGCAAGGAATTTCGGAATTTCATAATAGGCTATGTGTTAAGGACTTAACATTTTATTTTTTGTTTTATTTTATTTTATAAATGTAACCATTTTTATTTATTTGAAAGTAATATTTTGTTTGTGTCTATTTTATGATAAATTGAATGTTTCTTTTGTTTTGCGTTGTATAAATTTATATGTTCCATATTTAGCATCATTTAAACTTTAACGTGTGCGCATTCAATGTAAAAATACGTATAAAGTTCGCATATATTTAAAATTCGTCAATGTTCTAATTAAAAATATCTTTAATAGTCATTTATTATATCTGTTTGATGGAGCTCCTGCTAATTCATGTATTAGATCGAGCGCTAGGTAAGGAATGTCCGCCAGTTACCGCCGATAACGTACACTTACGTACAAGTTATCGAAACTTCGTCGGAAGTCGAACGTACGAACTGCCATGACTGCCTGCCTCCTCTCTTTCGCTTGTGAGTCACGCGGCGCTCAGACCCGCACTATTGTTGGTTTGTGATTTTTCCGCTTATACATGGGGACAGCAGCTCGGAGCAAAATACTAGAGGCGGTGTATCAAATAAGTACACTAAATAACGCGAGTATGCTATTTATGTATTTGAATTTATATATATATATATATATATATAGATAGATATATAAGGGAATTATTTAATAAATATATTTTATATATCTACGGACTGTGTTTGATTTGAGATCAACTGTTTAAGCGAGTAAACACATAAGAATTACATATAAGCAATTGGTCCTTTCGCCTCACAAGAAAGATACACCGAAGCAGACGACTAGCGGCATTATTCTTCAAACTAGGAGAACGTAGCATTATGTAAAATTGTAAAAGTACTGAAAATCTTAAATCTCTAGTACGTTCTACAATTACACTTTCGTCTATTTTTCCGTACTTTTCGCATGTCTTGCATAGATGGCAAAGGTAGATAATTGTAAAAACAACAGCGATAAAACAGGCATATTTGAATCAGAGTCCTTTCCTCACATCATTCGGTCATACGGTTAATAATAGGGCTCCACGCATTCTCGAAACAGCTGTTTGAGACTGATTAATTAAACTTGCGTGGTGCGGAGTGTACCGATACTTTAGTGTTGTTGGCAATGCCACCCTACAGCCCATGCTATCATTATTGACTCCCAATATAAACAAATTGTATTATTACAAGATTCACATCCCACAACAAAGTTGTTGCTAATACCTTCAGTTTCAATCATTTACATTTCTTTGTGCAAAATACATAACCGCGATTATAGAAAAACAAATCTATTTAAAACTGATTAAAATGAATCAGAACTGTTATGATCCTTAAATAATATTTAATAAATATCAATTTGTAATCAAACTTAATTGCAAGAAAACATTTGAAATTTAATGTTGACAATTTTGTTTATTTAAAAAATTTTAAATGACTTTTCTTTCTTTATTTTACGCCATACATATACGTTGAATTCTTTTGCTTAAAAAGAGTATTTCTATACTAGCTACATCGTTTTAATTTGCTTAAAATCCAACTCTGTAAAAATCACTTAAGTATATTACAACATAAAGCGCTCCCATTTAAATAATTGAATAGAGCAATATTAGAGAGCACCTGTAATTGCTTAGCAAAACTCTAATCCCTATTCGGAATAATTTATACAAAAGGTAGGGGCTTATTATAAATTCTCCGGTAAAGCTAATACTTTTAAAAGGAAAAATTTATCGTAGCCGAGAAAGCGATTAAAAAATATGGCGGAGGCGTCGGAAATTTATCGATCCGAGATTCGAGTGAACATTTTTTCAGAAATGATCTAAGGATTAGAATGAAATGAAAAAATGCCTGAAATTGTTGGTAGGCATTCTCAAAGCGCAAACTTTTATCCGTGTTTTTGCGGTATGTCTTAATAATTATAATTCCAACACTTTTAACATTCCTAAACTCGCGCTGTAAGATTCGACGTGGAAGGGTAACTTTTCTTTATAAATTAATTTCGTTACGGAGGTAATTCTTTCGGAAAGTTTGCAATAAGAATTTAATTTACGGTGGCGAAGCCGTAAATATAAATATTTGATTTAGCGTAAAGGATCTCCAAAGTTAGTCCTTGTAAAGTAACCAGGCAACACAGTCAAAGAAGGAGAGTGTACGAAAGTTGAACAAGTAGAGACTTCTCCGTTCTAAAATCCGCAGGAAATGAAAGAAAAAAATCAAGTGTATATGAAGGAAAAAATCTCATCTATTGACGCGGAAGATGCGAAAAAAGAGGGGATTGATTGAAAATGTTCTTGTCCCGTCTTATATAAGCCCTTCTTTATATTCTCAAAATCTCTACGAGCCAATCTACTTTTCCTATTTCTGTTTGCCGAATGTGAATGTCAAACATTGATTGCGTATTTTTAAATTTATCCACAGCACTTTTTTTTTGCTATGCAATATATCATTGATAGAAATTTACCTTTATTAAATTAAGAAAAACATGATTTATTTTACATGTTAAATGGATTTCATACCCAATTCTTTTATATTTTCCACTTCTTTAGTTGTTTTCACGTACGAAATATAAGAATTCCTCATTGTTAAGATACATTTCTTTTATAAAATGGATTTGTACCTCCACAGAAAGACTTATGTAGCTGTTGTGTAGAATTGCTGTCGATCGGATGATGCATTCAATCGCTTTATATTTTGATACATGGGTTTCTTGTTTATGTCACAATGTTAGCGGCGGGAGTGTTTAGAGTAATCGTAAAATTTTTGGCTTTATACTTTGAAAAAAGAAATAGATTTAACAAGATGAGAGAGCTTTTAGATACAATATCAATGGCATTAATTATGATTAAAGCGGTGGAATAGTGAAATGGTGACCATAGTTACGTTACATGCATGTGCACAAGTCCTGCGGAAATTCTGCCTAATCTGTAGGTGTATATTAACGAAAAAGCATATTTGAACGTGTTTGCAAGTATGTTTATTATGTTCTTGTTAAATTTTAGGTGCTTCATATGTTGGCAAATAAGCAAGGAATCGTCAAATTGAATTCTAGAATTTACTATTGGGAAAATCAAAATCGTTGCTTTAGTGAATAGACTTCATTTAATGACTTAATTCTTAGAGTTCTCCACAAAAATGTGAACAGGAAAACAAATCAATGGCGATTTCTTTTCATAGGAATATTGAAATTTAAATATTTTATTGAAGCCTTTGCAGTATACAAATCTATCGCAATGGAGAAAAAAATAATTGATTTATACAGAATGAAAGGTAAGTACTTACATTGGACGTAGCTTAAAATTCCATTGACTGTGAATTTTGATTCCCAGCAATGCTTAATTGGTTTTCAAAAAATTTACCGAAATAGACCTTTTAAGTCCTACATTTTTAAAGAAGCGGAAATAAAGTGTGTAATAATATAACAATATATATATTAATTAATTATTGCAAATTAATTGCATTCTATCGTCTTTACCTAATTACCCAATTTACCTAATTGCATATATAAAAATACAATTAAAGTGGTCAATAGTATTTATTTTAATTCTTAGCAAAATGCAGCAAATATACCAACTCTAAAGAAAATTGGAGCTTTTCTCTAAAATTGACGGTGCACGTTCGTGTATTTCCTTTGCATATCATATATGTATCCTTGCACTACTGTTGATTGCTGTTGATTTGCACTTCATAGAAAGTCAACCCGTATGACTACTGCCTCTATTACTTGTATGTATGGATATCATCAGCAACATTAGTTGTGTAAGTGACGAAATTGGCTTATCAGATCACATAGGAGAAAGATCACACATCGAGAAAAATATGCTAGATATTTCACTAAAGGAGGTTACCAGACATTACGGAATCTTTTATCTGAGGAAACATGGATGTACACTGCTGTTCAGAGAAGTTCGGTCGGTTGGTAAAAAACATGAAAAGGTTACAGAAACAAAAGAAACTAAACACAAAATGCAATTTTATTGTATGTACAGGTAAAAAAGACAAAAATAAATAAATAAAAAGTTATTCTGGCCTAATATAACATACTGAACATTATATTTTTTTTCATCGAAAAAACCTCCTTTGCTGTTAATCACCGCTCGAACTATTCTAGGCATTCTTTCGATAAGTTTTGTTAAAACGGATTGTGGAATATTAATCCATTCATGTTGCAGAATATTCCGTAATTGTTCTTGTGAAGTTGGGCATATTTTTCGGATCCCCCTGTCCAGTTCATCCCACAACAACTCTATCGGGTTCAAATCTGGGCTTTGTGGGGTCCATGTCATTACTTTCAGGGTGTGCTCTTCTTCTTGCTCCTTTAGATAGTTCTTACACACTAACGCAGTGTGTTTTGGGTCGTTGTCATGCATGAATGTAAAGTTACGGCCTATTATACGCAATTCTGATGGCACTGCATGATTCCGGAGTATTGCAAAATAATTTTCCTTCCTCATTACACTCTGCACTCTGCATAAATCTCCCGTCCCAGCAAAGGAGAAACATCCCCACACTAACACAGAACTACGCCCTTGCTTCACTGTAGGCACAATGCAGTTCGGGATCACTTTTCGGTTTTAGATCTTCGGACATAAACTCGACGATTTTGCCGAAAAACCTCAAACTTTGACTTGTCACTCCAAAGCACGTGTTTCCAATCATCTAACGACCAATCTAGATGAGAACGGGCCCACTGTAGCCGCTTTGCTCTGTTGCCCCGACGTAATAAGGGTTTTCGAATGGCAGTACGTCCATGAAGGTCCGCTTGTTGAAGTCGACGTTTTACGGTACTCCCCGAAACTTGTTCTTCACGGCCGCGATTGACTTCGGCTGATATTTGTGGCGCTGTTAATTTTCTATTGCGCTTGCTTAATAATACAATTCTCAAATCTTCAGGTTTTGTTGTTTTCCTAAATGCTCCAGGACGAACACGATTTTCTGTAGTTCCAGTTGTCCGATATCGCTTTATGATGTCATTTACTGTTGAACTTCTCATATTTATTTTCTCAGCAATTTGTCGCCCCGAATATCCTTCTTCAAACAGCGTAATAATGCGTGAACGTTTTTCTACACTGGTAGGCTTGCCACGTCCCATTTTGAAATAAATTTTCTTAAAACTTTCGCGCAAAAACGACAGGTGCACACCAACACACGTTTAACAGTAAAATGAAGCAAATTTATATCTTTACGCCTGTGATAAATAAACAAGAGTGATACTGCGGTATATTTCCTAAATGTATTGTTCGTTAATAATCCCCAAACGACCCGTTTTAAAAGATCGGTACTTCCGAGAAATTCTTGGAATGATAATAAAAGCGACTTTATTGTGGTTGTCGCAATATTTCTACTTTAAGTAATAATTTATGGCTTTAATCCCTTAGAAAAGAGTGTATGCTTAATATTTTTCTAATTTTATGTATTAATAATTGTATACAGTGTGATATAATAGATTTTTATTGTATGACCGAACTTCACTGAACGACAGTGTACCTACAGTCCCGGACCAGGAAGCTAGGTAATAAGTTATCACTCGCTGCCTGTTCTTTTAGCAATAGAAAGAAAAATGATCGCTGAAAAGGAGAATAAATAATCTCTAAATGTAGGATTCTTTTGAACAATCTTATATTAAAATTTTCAAGTTCGTATGTGAAGCGATTTTATTCCCTTTTTTCCCTGTTTTTTTCCTTCTATCGTACCCTTATGAGAATTTAAATTCTTCAAACATCACGTCGTTCCTTTCTTCTCGCGAACTTTTAACACGAGCTCCTTTGGTTGTTTGTTATAAGCTGTTATAACATTTACATTTCGGATAACATACACAACAAAGCACAGCTTTTTCGTTGAAATCATGCAGACTCCAACAAAAGGGGTCGTATGATTTATTAAATGTAGAATTTTCCGGAGAACTTCAAATATTTAGTTTATACGACATACATAGCAGACGTAATGTTTTACACGTGTTTAACATGTTCCTTTTTTTTCTATTGAAATTAAAATTATTCACGAGATTCCAATTTTTCAGTCGTGTGTTTGTTTCATCTTATTTAAGCCGCTCATTCAATTCATAAAGCATTCACAGGCATATAAATTTAAAAAAGGTCTTTGTCATTAGGGAACTTTATTTACATTTGTTAATCTCCATACTTTTTTCTCTTCATTTTCATCGTTTTCGTTCCAGGGAGTTATTCGAATGTAGAAATGCTAAAATTGAACCTTTTATGTACTTTCAATAGCATGGAAAAGCAAAAGTGCTCATTGTATTTTCATAATTGATTGTTTACGCTATGTAGAGTTGTTTGGTCTTTTCTTAATGGATTGAGAGATGTGGAAAATTTGTTTTTCTGGGCCAATGAATTTTATAACCCCTCTATTGCAGGGATTCTTATTATTTAAAATTCCTTCAATTCAAACAAAATACCAACCTGAATGCAAAACATCTCAAATATCCTTTGTATTAAAACAATGCCCAGTAAATCCTCTCTGTGTCCTCCTTTTCCCTCACACTTGTATTTCAGCGAAATGCTGTCGTAGTTGTAGTCGTAGTCGCATATCGTGATAATGAAATAACAGAGATAACAGTTTCGCCTGCGAAAATCCCTTAATTTAACGGACCAAAAATAAAAACATTAACTGCTCGCCCCCAACTTCCAGAAAAGATGCTTTTCATTCCATACCTGTACCCTTCTTTGTATGCAGGTTGTATCAAATTAACTCGACTTTACGGAAGGGGAATCGTTTGTTTTAAATTAATTTAAAAATATTGTAGTTGGCAAATTCTTGAAGTCGGTGTAATTAAGTATGTTGCAATATACACTGTGTTCACGGATTTTGTGCACAAACTTTTTTATTCAACATTTTATGAAAAAAAGTTATTTTTTATGAAAGTTTTTGCTTGCCTTAAAACCATTAGAAAGCATATTAAAATGCACCGATTACCTTCTGCATGCATATAAATGTTGAAAACGTATTTGCTTACTTTCAAAAATTTAACTGAGTTCAAATTATTGTTGATAATTAGATTCCCTTGAAATCCTGTTGACATTTAATTATTTGTCTGTTTCAAATTTAAATGACACGACATTTGCAATCACGAAAATCACAATTATGCTAACATCGCAACAACGAATTTATTTGATTAAGTGTTATAGAATTGATGATATTTCATATCGTACAGCAATCAACAAATTTAACGCTAAATTCCCCGGCATTAATATCGCTATTAATTCTTTGAAAAAGGTTGTTAAGAAATTTGATGAAACTGGCTCTGTTGTTACAAAGAAACGATGCGTTTAGATTAGAATGTAGTACTTGGGTTGGAGAAAATGTTATGGTGAATCAATTCTTTTCATCAAAAAATTTTGCTTTCGGGTGAAGCTACTTTTACCACTAATGTGTCATCCCAAAATTGCAGATATTAGGCAGAAGAGAATCCAAATTTTCGTATTAATCGGAAAAACCAGCGTTATAGGAAAATAAATGGGTGGTGTGGAATTTTCTTCAATGAAATTATTGGCACCTTTTTTTCGAAAACAATTTAAATCAACATAATTATTTGGGTATGTTACAAAATATTGTTTTACCATCGTTGGAGGATATTAACAGAGATGCAGTCTACTTTCAGCTAATTCGCATTCAACTAATTTAATTAGAAACTGGCTTGACGACCACTTTCCTGAAAGATGGATCGGTCGTTTTGGACCTATTCATTGGCCAGCTCGCTCGCCCGATTTAACGCCGATGGATTTTTATTTTTGGGGACCCGTTAAACAAAAAGTGTACGAAAATAATAATTACGATGCGAATTTGGGAGCATTAAAAGATAAAATACAAACAGTAATTAGTAAGATTGATGTAAGAACATTTAGGAACGTTTGCAGAGAATAGGGTCGAAAAGTGTTGGAAGTAGGTGGAGGTTACGTTGAATAAATTATTTGTTGTTTTTCATCACATTCGAAAATATTTCATAACATCTTGTATTTATAATAAAGAATTTATTTTAGTTAACCAGAATTTTATTAAATTATTTTATATCTAAAAACATGTATAAAAAAATTAAAACATAAAATGGTTTAAAAAATGTAATAAGTTTGCACCAAATCTGTGGACACACTGTATAATAATAAAAGTATTTTGCGAAAACATGATTATGGGGCCGGAATTTTGAATAAACTCTTGAGCGTTAGTTAATTTCAGGAAAGAAACGTTAGAAATTTTGAGAACACCTCGCTTTGTTGAATTTTCTAATTTTTTAATCTTCTTTTATCTCCTCAACCAATAACGTAGAATTAATAATTACTCATTTGTAAATATCTTACATTTTGACACAGAATCTTTCAAAGTTTGTGAATATTTTCTCCAATTCGTCCACTTTCTTCGGAACATAGCTGAGAAAGTAAAGAAAATAGCAAGTTGGTGTTTGCAGCAATCGATTTTACGGGTCCATTTTTATCATGAAAAGTACAATTTGAATCCTCATAAATCATGGGAGAGTTACCACAAAGCATTTGAATTTTGGAGTAGTTAAAAAAAACAAACATCTCTAATTTCCCTCTGAAAAACTAGTTAGAGGTATTTTCAAGGATGCTTAGTGTAGTCACAATTAGTCAAATTATAGATCAATTAATTTGTGTAACTTTTTGCAACATTTTACGCTAACGACACTAATATTTTGGGTTCCACTTCGGCATTTCAGGAAAACATAAATTCAACTAATCGTACATCACGTAAATTTCAGTATTAGATGTTCCAAAATAAACTTTCAATAAATGAATATAAAGCTGTAGTTGTTAATTTTAAATAAATAGGAATGAATATTCATTGAACTGCATTAAATTTCGATGTAATAGCCCTACCTGATGGGATCACGTAGCTTAATTTTCTATTTTTTCTGAGACATATTCTCTGTGTCTTTGACGTCCACCTCAAATGAACTATTTTCTTTTATATTCTCTTTCTCTTCACTATTTATTCTTTCTTTTAGTTCTTTTGTCACTGACGTCACTGAAATTTCCATTTCGTGTTATTTTTAACTTCTAGGTAGTGCCCCTTGCCTTTTCTTCAATTCTGGCTTTTTTCAGGACGGTTGGTATAAATACGTGAGCAACCCTGTTCTCTCTAAAAATATCGGTAATTATCAACTTTCTATGTTTTTGTTTCCTTTACAGCAAACACGTTTTCTAATAAATCAAATAAAATAGGTTTCACAACAGTCGTACCATTATTGAAACTAATAGCTGTGGAAGTCTCTATAGATTTGGCCAGAGTTATAGAGTCTGTGGAATCATTTAAAATTTGAATGACCGTTCCAGATTGTTGTTTCTGTGATTGCTAGGAGTAAGCATAGATCTAAAGTAAGTTTAGAAATATATCAATTATTTTAATGGTTTTCCAGGATTGCAGCTTGAAAAATCATTGGATGTTCGTTTATAGCGAGATTTAAATGATTCATGCACACCAGTATCTAATGGCTGCATCTTCTGCGTGCAATGGGGAGGAAATTATAATATTTTGTTTACGATATACAATTGTAGAGAGACTAACGTGGATTTCGTGATTGTCGACAATAAGAAATATGGGACTGTCATTACTGCAATTTAAAAACTGTTTAATATGTTGAGGAGCTTTTACGAATACTTCTGCTTGACCCCAAAACCAACAAGAGCTAATGTTTTTGGTAGTTTATACAAACGTGGCATATTCGAACATGTTGGGGTACATTCGTACGCCGTCTGAATGTACCCCAATCAACAATCAACATTCACTTTAACCGTAATTCATAATAAAATTTCTACGATTTTTAATGAGGTTATGTGACAAATAAAAACGTAACAATTTCAGTTATTAATACCAGATTACAACGAATAGTAGGATGAACTAGTCAATAAAATTGCGCATGCCTAAAGCTACATTAACCCATAAAATTTAAACTGTCGGAGCTTACCCCAATCTCTCTTACTACTACTACTACAAAAACCATTATAAATATACGAAAACCGATAAATTTCTGGCAGTTTCAAAATTTTTTTTTTTTTTGCGGGATATAATTTTTTAATTTTTTTCCTGTCTTCCCATTCGAAAGAGTAAAATAACTATTTTATTCAAAATGAATCTTATATAATATAGATTTGCACTAACGGAATTGATCTGAAAAAACTGAGATATTTTATCCTTTTACAGTTTGGTCGCTAAACCATTCCGAATCTATGAGAAATTTTAGTCTATTTTTCCACCATCTAAAATGAATGGAATGTAGTTTAAAATTCATGCGGCGGTCTACAGAAAATAATTTTGGGAATCCGTTTTCACACGAAAACATAATCTGGGGAAACCAACAGGAATTCTTGAATTTATTAATTTGAAAATCGTGTTTTAATTTATTAATCTCTATTTTCAGATTGATACTTTTGCTGTAAATGTGATAAATAAAAACGTAAATTATAACGTTAATTGATCGTTTAACAATTTCAGTTATTAATACCAGATTATAACGAATAGTAGTTCCAAACGTGGATGAACATGTCAATAAAATTGCGCATGCCTAAAGCTACATTAACCCATAAAATTTAAACTGTCGGATCGTATCTCTCCTACTTCAAAAACCATTAGAAATATACGAAAATCGATAAATTTCTGGCAGTTTCAAAAATTTTTTTTTTGCTACGGGATATAATTTTTTAATTTTTTTCCTGTCTTCCCATTCGAAAGAGTAAAATAACTATTTTATTCAAAATGAATCTTATATAATATAGATTTGCACTAACGGAATTGATCTGAAAAAACTGAGATATTTTATCCTTTTACAGTTTGGTCGCTAAACCATTCCGAATCTATGAGAACTTTTAGTCTATTTTTCCACCGTCTAAAATGAATGGAATGTAGTTTAAAATTCATGCGGCGATCTACGGAAAATAATTTTGGGAGTCCGTTTTCACATGAAAACATAATCTGGGGAAACCAACAGGAATTCTTGAATTTATTAATTTGAAAATCGTGTTTTAATCTACTAATCTCTATTTTCAGATTGATACTTTTGCTGTAAATAACAGCTAATTTGTAAATAAAGTACTGAAGAATTATTTAACATTTACAGGGAAACAATCTATAAGGTACCCTCAAAAAAAATAAAAAAAAGGGTGAAATTCCAACCCTTCTAATTACATTTTATCGCAGTTCGCAAACTACTCTCAAAACCGAACTTTTTCATTGATGCCGGACAAACCGAGTTGATTAGAAATCCCTTTTTGAGGTGAAACCAGCGGTCCGCACCCATACTACGATCGGACCACACAGTTTTAATTCATACTCTGGTCAGTGACCATCAGATGTCTAGATGATATTACGTTGAAAAGGGTTTGCCGTGGGGTTTTAAGAGCTTTCCAGTAGGCGTACATAGGAAGACCTATAATATCAAGCTAGATTAGACACGCTGATGATAAAAATGTCAGAAATATATAGGAACTGACATTTTCTACGGAAAAATATATCTCCGCATCGGAGATTTTCTACTTTTATAAATGTCAGTACAATACAACGTTAGCGGAAAAGATGTAAGTATATACCATACAACAAGATATTTCCGGAACACGCATACGTACGTATCTACAATGTTGTTTGTTAGTATTGAAACATCATTTTTAAATTTGGCGGAAAATTTATATTAGCGCTTCCGGTAATAAAGGAGATATTCATTAATTTCTAGGTACTACCAACCCAAATTCTCTGCGAATTTTAAAAATATTTATTTTATTGATAAATATAGAGAAGTTTAAATTTAGCTTTTTAGTAATGTTTTGTTTGTAGTAAAAAATACGTTTTCACTTATATATTATCTTCATTTTTAAATAAATTTTTTTAAACAATGAACATAATTTAAAAAACAGCGGTGTATGTCTCTTCTTTGTCAAGAAAATATTACTGCATGTTATCCTATTTGTGAAAGATCGTTAGTGCATTTTTCCCTTTACCTTTTTTCCATGATAAGTACACGGATTTCATCATAAGCTCCTCTTTTATTCGATTAGACACGTTGATGATAAAAATGCCAGAAGCTGCTGACAAAGGAAAAATATCTCTTCTACTTTTATAAATGTCAATATAATGGAAAAGACAACAGATGTATACGAGGGATATTTATTAAATAAGGTCCGTTTTGTAAATATTAAAATATATTTATTTCCATATTCTACATACTTTTATACATAATTTCCATTTTTGTTCAAGCATTTGTCATACCATAATAACGTAGGCTTCCACGGTTAGAGTCACTTAAAATTAAACATGTTCCGGGTTTGGGCCGTATTATGGTTAATCGAAAATGGGGCCTCTCCAAAAAAGGGACGGGTGCTTGGCCACTGACACGGTAACTCGACGAGTAAACCACGGCAGAGGCGAAACTAACTAAACGAAAAGCAATTAATCTCGGTAACTCAGCACCAGAGGCAAGGAAACGGAAACGTCTCAAACTCGCCCATCAGACTCTAGCTCTAACCGTTCCTACGTTACGGCGTCTCGAAGTTGAAAAATTAAAATTCTTTTTTTCAACTTTGAAGCGTCATAGCTCGGAATTGATTCGCTAGTTAATTCTCTATCAGAAACCCTTGAAACTCGCCCATCAAAGATGCATATCTAAAGAGAAAATCGACAAAAACTGGAGCAATGTCGATTTTCGGTCCGTTTCCAACATCATTTTTCGTTGGTCGGTTTGGACAGTTCTTCACCCAAAGAGTTATGTTAACCATAACTATATTCAGTGACAGTCAGGCAGTTCTAAATACGAAATATACACAATTTAAGGCAATTGGGACACAAAAACCACGTTCTTTGCGGTGGGTCCCAAGCCATTAAGGGATCAAAAATAATGAAAAGGCAGACAAGCTGGCCCAATATGCCCTTCATCGGTGAAAGCATTCATATCAGAATCGCCCAAGATAGCGAAAATGGTGCAAAGGAGACGTTAGGTTACTGGCGGGATTCCTTCACCTCTTCATTCTAGGAAAAGTTTTTATAGCTACCATCTACGTGCCTCCCGATGTGGATTGTGAAGTTTTTGAGACGTTCCTGGACACGCTGAGTCTACAACTGCTAAATAAACAAGTACTTATTGTTGGAGATTTTAATGTTCCCAATTTTAATATTTCTGATGCTAGGGATAGAAAATCTACAATACATTTTATGGAAGTTCTTAATCTGCGCCAAATTAACGCGGTCACTGATTTAAATGGCAAGCTACTCGACTTGATATTTACGAACTTGAATTGTGATCTGGACGCTCTACTCTGAATTAGCAAACTTTGACTGGTCTTTCCTCTTGGAGCATGGTGATGTCAATGTTTTTTATGACACATTGTATTCCATCATTGATCGTTCTATACCTAAAGTTAAATTTGTTGGTCGTCACTATCCTGCATGGTTCACTGACAATATTAAGCAATTAATCAATATTAAGGAACACTACTTCAGAAAATGGAAAGCATCTAGATCAATGGTCTATTATGACGAATTTAGCAGACTTAGACGGCTGATTAAGAGGGAAGCTCGTTTGGCATATGTACACTACGAAACTCGTCTACAAAATGATATTGTAAGTAATCCAAAGAAGTTTTGGGCATTCATCTCTAGTAAGAGATCTACGTCTAGGATTCCTGGGGTAATGATTTATGGAAATGAAGAACTTAATCAGCCGTTAGACATCGTGTACAAATTTGCTGAACATTTTTGCAAACCATTTTGTGCAAGTGCCAGTGTAGTAACAGTTCCTTTTATTTTTTTTTTATCCCACTTTCAATGTTGGAACCATTTATGAAAATGATGTTAGAGTGAGTGTGCAGCGTTTTGAAGCTGATATGACTGCTGGTAATGGTTCCATACCAAGTTTCCTAGTGCGTGACTGTGCTTCTGTATTCGCCTCTCCACTAACTATACTGTTTAATCTAATTCTGTCAACATCTCAATTCCCTGATGTGTGGAAAATAAGCAAAATTATACCCGTATTTAAAAAAGGTAACCACTCTGACATACACTCCCCAACAAAAACTTACGCGGTAAGATGTTTTACGGGTTTTAAGGGTTACAACATTTCTTTGCGAAACCAGCAAGATATCTAATTAAGTTTTTATTCATAAAACTAAAATAAACTTAAAAATATCTCCTCCAGTAATATATGAACTAAATAATAAATTATGACTCCAATGTTTAAACAATTTCTGCTACAAAAATTTAGACGCTCTGTTGCAAATGTAACAAAAATCAACAAATGAGTGATCGGTAATGCGTAGTTCCTCCATTGTTCTTAATCACTTCCAATAGTCTGTTATTAATAGATTTATATAAATTTAACACATAATTTTGAGGGATATTCTGCCATTCGGTCACTATTGAAGTTTTCAGTTCTTGTACCGTGAAATATCGACGGCCTCCGCCATAAACGCGACGTGTCAATTCACCCCACATGTTTTCAATAATGTTTAAGTCTGGTGACCGTGCTGGCCACTGTAAAGTTTTAATCTTTTTCTCTTTAAACCATTCAGTAATGGTTTTTGCTTTATGAATTGGCGCGTTATCTTGCTGAAAAACAAAATTGCGCCCGGCCCATTGGTTTCCAAAACATAGAAGATTGTCACGCAATAAGTCTTTATACGTCATAGATGTCGTTTTGTCTGTGCAAAACACTATCCCACTTTTATCGCGAAATTCAATCGCTGCCCATATCATCACTGATCCACCCCCTAATTGTCTGGTCATTTTCACTTTTGGTTCCTTTCTCAGATCATGATAATAATGCGAGTACCCATCCGGTCCGTCCAAATCAAAACGTTTCTCATCGGAAAATATAACTTTTTCCCATTGTTTCTTCCAGGATACGTGTTCTTCAGCAAATCTCAACCTCGCTTCTTTGTGTCTCGCCGAAAGTTACGGTTTTCTCAACATCTTCTTCCGTGATATTACCAGTGACGCCTTTAAAATCCTTCGAACATTCCGCACGTGCGTTTGTACCCCCGCCTGTTCTGCAATAACTCTCGCCAACGCAGAAAAATTGGATGCACACCGCAATATCATGCGTTCATCCTGCTCACTTACAGCTTTCGGTCGCCCCCGGCCTTTTGGTTTGCCGTAATTTTCCGGATCTTTTAAGAAATTTCTAACGGAATGATCGCTTCTACGTAACCGACGAGTTATTTCCTTCTTATTAACACCATATTGGTGCCAGGCTAGAACTTTACCCCTTTCTATCAAGGATAATTGCTTTTTTCTACCCATATTGCAAACACTTTATAAAATATAATTTCTCGTGGTGAAATGTGTACACTTTACCAGCACAACCACTGCATATGAAGAGAAGTATCAAATTAAAACATTTTTGCTTATATTAATGTAATAAATGCACAGGGTCTAAATTTTTGTCGCATTTAAAATTCCTATTTTGATCTGGGAAAATCTCAATCACCCCTCGTAAAGCAATAAATACCCAGAAATATCTATAAATGGACTATTTACATAATAAGTATTAATAACCCTCATTTACATTTTATATAATGTCAATAAACTTTGTTTCGTAAATAGAAACGATACCGCGTCTATGTTTTTTTCGGGTAGTGTATCTAACTATAGACCCATAAACATCTTATCAAACTTTGCTAAGGTTCTTGAGGTTCTAAGGTTCAATCATACATATCTGAACAGCAACACGGATTCATAGCTGCAAGATCAACCGTCTCAAACTTGACAAATTATTACTCAATTCATCTCATCTGCAAGCAAGTTGATGTTATTTATACAAATTTTTCAAGAGCATTTGACTCTATCGACCGCAATTTACTTCTTGCGAAACTGGACTATATTGATTTCTGCCCTTCACTTCTAAGGTTAATGTCTTCTTACCTCAACAACAGATCTGGTTATGCATTTTATAATGGGTTTTCATCTGAGCACTCTCTTATACCCTTTGGGGTACCGCAGGGATCAAACCTTGGTCCCTTATTATTTAACATTTTTTTGAATAATCTGCTTCTGAAATTAAACTGTGAGTTACTGACATATGCAGATGATCTAAAAATATATAGCGTAATTAATACAGAAATGGATTGCGTAAAACTGCAGGCCAATTTTTCCCTTATTGATGGAATGGTGTAAACAGAACAGAATCTCGCTGAATATTGCCAAGTGTTCAGTTGTATCTTACTTCTCCAGCATTTTTTAATTATTCTCTAAGCACAGAATCTATTATCAGAAAATTTGTTACGGACTTGGGTGTATTATTTGATTCACAGCTTACTTTTTCTCAGCATGTAACAACACTTTGCTATTCAGCGTCCAGATCTTTAGATTTTCTTATACGATCATGTAAGTCTTTCCATAATTTATCTGCAATTAAAACTGCTTACTATGCTACTGTACGTAGTAAACTCGAATATGCATCCCTGGTATGGTTTCCCTACTACATTAATCAACAACTTTCTGTTGAAAAAAAATTTCTCAAATATTTGTCTTTTAAGGTCACTGGTGTGTACCCTGAAAGAAATGTTACATTACATTAGTTTGTTAAATCATCATACACCACATTCATGTTTAAATTGCTACAAAACAAAATTGATTCTCCATCCTTGCTTGCTGCCGTTAATTTTAATGTCCCACCGCATAGCGCTAGATATGGTGCTATAATTAATACACCAAGGGCTAGGACGAACATTATGATGAAGTCTCCAATTTACATTATGTCAAAGAGCTTTAATGTCTTCTATTCCAATTACTTGGAACTGTAAGTTATTTATTTTTGTTAATACTAAGGTTTTTGTATTCTTGTATTGCTATTTTGCTCGTTTGTTTATTTTTTTGTAGCAATTAGGATACTGCACATGTATTTTTTCCTTTGTATTAAGTTGTCCTGTAATTGGCTTTCGCTGTTGGACGAATAAACTTATTATTATTATTATTATTATTAAAAGCTGAAGATGAAATCTGTCGTCTATGCCAAGAAGATCTAAAGACGACAGAACACATTCTATGAAAATATGTCGCCATCAGCCGCATTCGATAACAACATTTCAGTAAATCATTTCTGATATCTACTGAACTGAAGGCAGAAGATCCTAAAGTGGTATTAAGGTTTATGGAAAGCCTTCACCTATTCTAACACATATAAGGACATTTTGTTACAATAGATCTATCAAGGTCGCAGTGTTATCCGATAAGATGTACTCGAGAGATTTAAAAAAAAACACCGAAAACCCAAGTAGTAGTAATTTGTTAGTTGTAAAAAAAATAATAATATTTTAATTTCCTTGAATTTGACGATTTTTCCTTTAAAAATATCGCTGTTTTTCTTCTTCTCAAAGAAGATATTGCCCCATATCACTTTATTTATGAAAGAGTTAAGCCGACGCATCACGTACTCGTTAGTGCCTTTTCCTCTTTAGCCTTCTTCCATGACAAGTACACAGATTTCCTCATAAATATTTTTAAGCTCCTTTTATTCGATTCTCAGAAGAATGTCAAATATATATGTTTTGCTCGTTTTTATATGTTGTAAGAATAAGAACTCGAGGTATTTGCTCGGCGGTGAAGGACAAGTCAAATTTAATATGTTTTCGCAAAACATTATTCGATATATTAGAATGGCGAAAGCCTACGCACCTGCCAGATCGAATTTTTATTACAAAAGGGGACGGGGAGAATTGAGCAAAATGAAAATATAGTGAGCACACCCCGGAGTGCTTCGGATCGAAGGGAATCATAAAAGCGTTGAATGCTCCTTAATACCAGGGCTTAATTTCCACAAGGTCGTCTCGTAGACTGCGAGAGACTTTCATATTTTCGAACCCCGAGCTGAGATCTTATTTTTACTTATTGGAGCTCAATATGAAACGGGAAGAATGCGATGGAAAGGAAAAAAAGATTATTAGCAATTCGCCAATTTAGGTCGTCCCACGGAAATATTTTATTAACTCGTAGAGAGGATGGTTTGATATTTATACGTGGCAATATTTCTTCGAGGAAGGAAAAAAATTGTTAAAAATATTTTTTTTTATTTAAAATAAAATAAATTTATCGAATTATTAATATGTAGCCATCTATCTTTTAATCGTATAATTAAATTAATCCATATATCCGCTCGATTACAGAAATCTGCTTATTTTATTCGATGTTGGGGACACTGTATCTAACTATCAGCTTAGCGAGGATCATAGTAATATTCTATAAGTTGGCACTAATATTTATGTCATTTTTTAGTGTAGTACAATTATATATTGTACAGTGTTTTTAATAAATAATTTTTTTAATTAGTTCCTGTTATGTTTAATTTAAATAATTTCACGCAAATAGGTGGTTTGACCTTATTTTTATAAAAGATGCATTTCTCAATTCCTGACACTCAGGAATTAACCGACTCAAATGGGTCAACTTTTATGGTATGTTAAGAATCTTACAACAATAATGGGGATTGTATCAAATTTCAAATTGACATCTGTTATTTTAATACCATCTGTTCACACATCCAAGTGCTGTAGACTCATTTTCTAACGCATTCCAGGGATATAACATCCATATAAATGGAGTATTCCATTGCACAGTAAGATATCGACAATTACATAATTTGCATGAACAATTAAAGAAGGAATTTGGGCAAGATCGTCTACCGCATTTTCCCCCGAAAAAACTATTACCCTTGACCGATGGGCAATTAGAAGAAAGGAGATCGTTATTAGAAAAATACATTCAAATAAGTTCGTTACGATTTTCTCTTTTATCGATAAATTTGATTAACGATATTAATTTATTTTAGTTGGACAAGATTCCAAACTTGTATCCTCAGATCTCATTACAGGCTTTTTACTATCGGCTCAACAAGAAACGACTAATGAACGAAAACAAGAGTTGAAACTGGATATTTACACGATGAATAACTATCAAATCTCTCTAAGAGTGTTATCGACGGATCGCACGGAGCAAGTTCTAGCAAAAGCTTGTAAACACATAAATTTACCAGAGGAGTACACTTCATATTTTGCTTTGTTCTTAATTAAAAAAGAAGAAACTGGTGATATTGTAATATTAAGAAAACTGCAAGATTTCGAATCCCCATACATATCATACAAATCTGTACGTGATTCAAATAGAATAGTTTTAAGGAAAAGGTAAATATATCAGAGTCCAAAACGGAGGGGTAAGGCACTTTGATATAGTACTTGAAATACTTGCTTCAATTATGTATAAAAAAACCTATTTGGTATTTGATTTTTGAAGTACTTAATGCTTTAAGGCATTTCTTAAAGTAATTAAGTACTTTTTAATATCATTGCCTGAGTCCTTTGCAAGGTGCTTAAATCATTTCTTGTAGTCCTTGAAGTGCCTAAAGTACTTTATCCAGCTCTAGTTCGAAATAGTCTATACAAAGATCATTTCAGCTATTGGGATAACGAATATGACTTTGAATTAATGACAGATCCAATAGCTTTAAATCTTTTATATACTCAGACCGTATCTGATATCGAAAGGGGTTGGATTTTGTGTACAAAAGAGGTAAAGAGCCAATTGGCTCATTTCCAGGCGAGGTTGTCTAAACGCGAATATATTGAATTGGCTCGAACTTTAAAATATTATGGCTATATACAGTTTGTACCATGTTATTGTGATTATCCAAAGGCGCAAACCAAGGTGCTGGTAGCTATTGGCGAACAAGAATTGAGCTTGCGTTTGATTGGTCAGGTTGTTAAAGAAGGCAGCTTTAAGGTGACCAGGATGAGATGCTGGAGAATTACAGCCACACATGTAAGATTCTCGATTTAGAATATAGCAAATTTATTAATTAGTCTTCCCTTAGAACAAGCAAAGCATAGCTGCGCATAGTACAGCTTCGATCACATCAAATCTCGAATTATCTTTTGAATATTTAATGTCAAAGGATAATCTTCAATGGATTACAATATCCAGCGAGCAGGCCATCCTAATGTCGGTTTGTCTTCAATCAATGGTGGACCAATTACTCGTTAAACGTAATGGAATCAAAGCTAAGCCGACGGAACCGCATAAAGGTCAATGGTCCTATATGAAAAGGGATGGTTCTAGTCATTTAATATCCCTAGATGATCCAGATGTCTATCCTTCAACAACTTCATCTTCGACAAACGGGGAAACCAGTACAAAGTTCCAGGAATCCTTTTCAATAAAGAAGCTTCAAGAAAAATTCTCAAGCGTATCTTTCAAGTCCGGCAAGGATTTCGTGGAAAACCACGCGTTTGAGGGAATTGGCGATGATGATTTATAAAAACTCAAGCTTGGTATGGGTACAAATGTATAATAAAAGAAAGATATATTTTAATAACCAGGAGCGACATTCCAATTTGCTGATGGAAAATACAGCCTTTATAATTATTCTAAATCAATGTGGTGCTGTTTTTTCGAAAAAATTCCTTTTTAACGTTTTCAAAGATCTTTGATGTCTTTTAAGATGTATGTAGTATTAAAAATGTGCCAAAAAAAGCAAAAAAAAAAAAATCCTAAAGACTAATTCAGATATTTAATCTTCTCCGTGTTTTTTAATCTCTATATAGATGAGTAGAAGGTCACTAGATCTTTCTAGATTTCTCTTTTTTCAATTTTTAATTCGAATTTTATACTCCTATATATATATATATAGTAGACTGATGTTTTTATTTTCTTTGTATATAGACCAGCATGGATTATTAAACTCCATTTATCTATAGGTGATTTCATTCAAGAAACTTGGTAATAATGCGAAGAATGTACAAATTTGACATTCCTGATATCACCTTGAGATATGCAAAAATGACCGTCTCTTTCAATATTCCGATCCGATTTCTTTTTCTAAAACAAGAAAAGTATCTTATTAAATACAATTGCTCTTAAAATAACCAATTCTAACCAATTAAGGATAACGTTAAGGGATAACAATATTTTTAATAGAGAGTATACTGTTCCTAAGATATATTTGTAATTTTTGAATATTGATGTATAAAGTTTATATTGAAATAATCCAAAAATTATAATCGGAATTAAGTACCATAATTTTATAATGTGAAATATTTCTCGACTAAATATTTTGTATTATAAGAAAAATATTTATTGTGTATATATATATTGATGGAAATAAATATTTGCAAAAGACGTTAGATATTTTGTCCTGGAACCAACTTGAAGGCAATTTAAAGGAGTGAAATTAAAATCGTTTCTAATGTGTATGGTATATTTCTTATAACAAAGTAGAAAGCTGCCGAACTTTATAAACCTGTAAATATATATATATAAATATGAAAAAATTAAAAAGCACCAATCATCACATCGTAATACGTGTTATTGTTAAATTTCATGAAACATCCTCAAAAGAGAATTAATTCTGCTGCGCCACTGCGTTGCTAAAATTGTACATCGGATACATTGGTGTATACTGTTGATTATTGCTACTAAATCTTGTGTATTGATTATCTTCTTTATCGTAAATTGATTCAGCACTAAATTTACTTTGGCTAGGAACTCCAACCCACCCCATTTGGGGAGCATTATAGTCTTGTCCGTTCATGTTCATATTTATAACGACATTATCGCCGGAAGGAGGTGCCGTAGGTCCACTTATAATAGCTACAGTTCCAACAGTAATTGGTATTTTGGATGTTAAATTAGAATGGAACCCAGATACATTGACTTCAATCTAAAAAAAAAAAAAAAGATGTTATAGAAATGAAAATCACCCAATCCTATACTTACTAATAATTCGTAATCTAAATCAATTATAGAACAATTCATTAAATTAGATGGAGGTAATGGTGGTAATTGCAAAGGTTGATTCCAAGTCTTTGAGTCATGACCAGCAACTGGTCCTACTTGAATCCTCTCTAGTACTATGACATCCTTCTTAGTCTCGCGTCTCGGAAATTGAGAATAATAAGAAACAACCTAATTTTGAGGCATTAATAAACATATTTCAGTTAGAAAAAGATAAATCGAAGAAATACCTTTTGGAATTGGAAATTTACATTGAGTATTTCAACATTCGAGATATTATCAACTTCCGCTGTAACCGGAACTATCTCCCCTGGGACGTAACCCGATTTCGGGATTGAAACGACGCACGTTAGAGGACCAGATTTACACCAGCAACAACAGAAAAATTTTTCTAGTGTTATTTTTACTGGATCCTGAATTTTTATCAATTTTTTTATAGTTAATAGGTCATCTATAATCAATAACAAAAAATTGTGTTACCTTCAAGCTAGGGTTCATATTCAAATCGAATGGTGATAAGACAGTAAATGCAGCTTTAGTCTCTTGATCAAATTTCCAAGGTCGATCCAAGACCACCTTCACAGTATATCGAACATGCCCATATTGCCCTTCAAATGATGAAGGTAAAGTTGGAGGTAATACACAGGTAAATGGATAAATATGCTTCCCAGAAGGTAGTTCAGTTGCTTCATCTTAAATTTGTTATAATAATAAAATTTCTATGGTGTATAAATTAGCATGAATGTAACTTACTATCTTTTCCACCCAAACAATAATATTGTATTCTGAAATATTCTTCCTCTCCCATAAGTTCAATTCTTTCATTTTCAGTTTTTCCCTCGTTGTTAGTCTTTGATTCTTCAATAACCCATTGTACAGTAGCTTCTCCTTTAAATTTGATGAGTATTCCTGAAGAAAATGCAACAAAAACATATTAATAAGATTGCAAAATTGTTTATTAAAATGTTACTAACCTCGTATTTTTTTCGGTGAATCTAAAGTAATTTCCACTTTCCCATTAACAGTTTGACCTACATAGTAGGTGTTGTATGGATTATCGAAAATAATCTCACATTCTTTCAAACCCATCGTCTTTCGAAGAATTCGAGTTTGACCAATACCAAACCAGGCACACACTAGCCTGTGAGTTCATCGGTAAAAATAGCTGCTTGACTAGAAGAATCTTAAATGCTGCTTCTGCTGTGTACAGTAAGTTTTACGCACTATAGAGGTCCTTGGATGTAACCTTGAGGCACAGGAAACTATTTAATCATTATTTTTGCATTTATCTGTTATTAGGGGGAATGCATATAATTTGCCATCAAATTGTAAATGTTATTACTCTTTTTATTTAGGGGGTAAGCGGATTATCCCCATTTATATCAATTTAATCTTATAATCGTAAGTAGAGCACCATCTAGCGGCTAGTGTATAATTGGTTGCCTACCTTACCACCTGTTATTTACTATTTAAAAATTTGAAATTTCTCAATTAAAAAATAATAAATAAATAAATAATTTTTACCTTCAATGTTTTGAATTACATAAGATTTTTTTTATATTCAACCTCGTGTTAACCGGTAAAAGGTTAAATTGCGAGATCTTCGGGAAACTAATTTATATGCACTAATTTGAATGGATTATGTAATATTTATAAAACAAAAATAATAGATAAGATCATTAAGATACAAGGTTGTGCCTTAATATTAAAAGAAAAATTACACGTTCTAATTTTAATAAAAGATCGTGTATATTATTGTTGTTTCGTGAAATACACGCTTTATCTTATCTGGACCCTAATCTATCCTCAAACCATCTTTTTCGCGATATTTTATCATTCCAAACAACGAAATAATCTATTTTACGTAATCGGCCTTGTTATACACAAAAAAAAATGTCGGATGTATTTTAAAAATTCATTTATTACTGTTATTAATGATGAAGTTCAATAATATGAAAATTTCTTTCTCACATTCATTTCTGTTATGTCTAAAACAAGTATTACAATATTGGATTATTTAGGAAATAAAAATTTAAGCGAGCAAAAATATCTTAGTAAATTCGTATTTATATTACAAAATTTTCGCTGTTTTTTTTTTATTATAGTAAATTGGAAATATAGAAATACGTAAAAGTAATAATAGCAAGCTAAACAATATATAAATATATATTAATTCAATAAATATAATATTTCTTCCTTTGATGAAATAAAAATTAAAATTTAAAAATTATTAATAGTAAAGCGGTTCAGTACTAAATTTATATATTCCTCCCTTGCGTTAACTTGCATCTCTCTTCTAAGGAAGGCTAAAACGAAAGAGGGATCATAGCATCTACAGTTTAAAAAAGAATTATCTAACTTTTTTTAATACGTTGTTATCTATTTTTTAGATTACGCTGATTACGGTTCAATTTGCAATAATTCCTTTGATATCTTGCTTGGGAAAAATGCAACCAATATTTATAATAAAATATTTTACAATATAAAACAATTCAAAAAGTTGTTACATTTTTTTTTGTAATTTTTTTAATTAATCATCATTTAATTATATACAAAATACAGTGAATCACAGAGAAATATTCTTATCTTATTAATTAAAATTGATTATTTTGAGAGGATTGAACAGGTTGCTGATAAATAGGTTTCACCCTGTATATACAACGAATGCTTGCATCATATATAGAACGAAAAGTAATTTTAATTAATAATGTACGATTTTCTTATGTTTTTATACATGGTGACCCACTGTATACCTTCACAATAATATTACAATAATGCAGTCACATACTAAAATAAATTAGTGCGAACGTGCTATAATTTATGATTGCTTGTAAGCCACGTAAGGCCTTCGTAAAGGCCATCGCCGGTTGTAGCACAGGCGGGCTGAACATACCAATTCCGGTCACGAATACGCGTAAGGCCTAGCTTCTCTTGAATCTCATGTGGTTTCATTGCTTCGGGTAAATCTTGTTTATTGGCGAATATCAATATGATAGCATCACGCATTTCACGATCGTTTATTATCCGGTGGAGTTCCTGACGTGCCTCATCGATACGATCGCGATCAGCACAGTCTACAACGAATATTAAACCTTGAGTGCCCGTGTAATAATGGCGCCACAACGGTCTTATTTTATCTTGTCCACCAACATCCCACACATTAAACTTCACATTTTTATAAGTCACTGTTTCAACGTTGAACCCAACTGTTGGAATGGTTGTTACAGATTGGCCAAGTTTTAATTTATACAGTATCGTTGTTTTTCCAGCAGCATCCAAACCCAGCATGAGGATTCTCATCTCCTTGTTACCGAAAATTTTCGATAATAACTTGCCCATGGTGGTACAGGACCTTCCTTATTTAAATTTCCTGGAATAAATGAATGTTTTAATCATAATGCAACAATGAAGCTTTGTTAAAGGTTGTCATTTAAAATAAGATTAATACAATTTTTGACAGGCCAATGATAGGCATCTCGGCTTCTTTGTAAGTACATTGAATTACTATTATAAAAGGCTTATCTGTGTGGAAGGTGTGTGTGGTCACTATGGCGGGTCATCTAAGAAATCTAACGGGAAGATCGATGAGCCATACAGTTCAGTGTTATACTCGTTAAATGCATAACCGGTTCATTAAGCTAGCATCTACGTACCACTAATCATTGACAATTATCAAAATATTTCCACGATTTGCCATATTATTCTCTGCAACTCCATATTGGCAATTGGCGCGGTTCAAAGGACAGAGTGTTACACGATTTACGGACTTATAGTTGCTGCTCTATAGCTTCTCTGTGCTTGTGTTTGTATGTCATCAAATGGGAGGATCACGCCCGAATGCCGACGTAGATGCACGAACGTGTCTCTTTCGGCTTGTTCTGATGATGAATGTACCTTTTTTTTTGAAACGCTTTATATTTTATTCTTCCTAGTTCTTCCTCCCGAAATTATTCCACATCACGAATTACGATATCATCGCAAATTACGATATAACGGGACATTTAATTCATAAAAAAAAAAAAAAATTAATGAAACTAATCCACCCGCGAGTAACACGAACTGTTATAATTTTTATCACAACTTTGTTTAACATACGCGTAAAACAATACACCTACTACATTCACAACAAGGCGATAACATTTATTAGATTACTCAATTATCCACAATAAATTATTCGATATCTACTTAAAAAGAGATTAGTTCGCTAAACGTAAAATACAAGTGATGACGCATGAAAATTTTTGCGAAATAAGGTAAAGCTACGATGCAAGAGGATTTTTTAAATTATCATGCTTACATATTACTATTAAAAGGCTATTATTATTATTTAGGTAACTGTTTAATGTTGTAAAATAAATAAAATAAAAAAAAATAATAAATATATAATAATAAAAAATAAAATAAATATATACGTGTTTGGACATTTATATTTATTTAATTAGCATTTTTATTCCTATTAATACCGAACATTTAATTAAAAAAAAATCAAATAAATTTAAATAATTAAACAAACGCGGTACACAGCTCCACAGTGGCGAAAACCTAAATTGAATATCGGAACAATCACTGTGAATTGTTAAAGTAACTGTTCCTCAATCACAATTGGCAACTGACAACTTTGACAAGCTCTAAATCTAACCTAACAAGCACTTAGATGATCAAAATGTGTGTGTAAAATTAAAAATGCATTAAGCTTAATATACGTAGCAAAACTCCTTCCACGAATACAATAAATTCTCTTCTTAAATGTAAATTCGAAATGAACATAAAATATCGTTTGGTATTCCTAATAGCGTTAATTATAATCCTATGGAAGGCATTCAACCATTTCGATGTGTTTGAGAAGGAACCTCCGAAGAGTGAGCCAAGACACGAAGGCAGCAAAGAAGTGATCAAGGTGAGCATTTATTACGAAGCTCTCTGTTCCGATTCAAGGAATTTTATTGTAAATCAACTTGCGCCTGCATACGAAGATTTACACGATGAAATGTTTTTGGATTTCATACCCTATGGAAAAGCGAAGGTAATGTAATAATTCATTTCGTAAGGTATTACTTTAAATATTAGTATGTGATTGTTTCGTAGACGCATGAAAATGATGGTAAAATCACTTTTACCTGTCAACATGGTCCAACAGAATGCCAAGCAAACAAAATTCATGCCTGTGTTATAGATATCCTTCCTGAACAACGTATGCAGCTAAAATATATAAGCTGTATGATCTACGATAATATTGTCCCATTAGAAGCATTGGAAAGGGTATGTTTTACATATAAATGTAAAGCAAATTTATTTTTCCTTTATATCCTTTTTAGTGTGGAAAAGAATTAGGGGTTGATTACAATCCAATAGCTGACTGTTCTAATAGTAAGACTGCAGATTTATTACTAAAAACGCATGGAATTGAAACTGAAGCTGTAACTCCTCATATAACGTTTATTCCAACTATTGAATTTGACGGTGCTTTAAATGTGAAGCTATCACTAGTTTTGAAGGACTTCCGAAATGTTTTATGCAGCTTGTATAAAGTCAAGCCAAAAGCTTGTTCGTGACCATATTTCGAGGTGTATATAAAATCTATTATATATGTATTTTATTTCTATTTCTTCCTTTGTATTATATATTATATAATGTATATTTCTTTTTAATCTATTTAACTTGTTAAGTCATATTTTTTTAATAAAAACTGTGGCTCATTTTAAAATAGAAACACTTTATTTGGAAAAATAGAACTTTAAGTATAACAGAGCATATCATTTACAAAATGTAACTTATTTAAATTCGTACAAAATATAAAATCAATTTAATATCATATAACAAAAGGGAATGAACAAATCTTCCTCTTTAATACAATAATAGATAATTTCACTTGTAATATTTGGGGAAAGACTCACATTTAGACATAGATTTCTTTTAATAATTATAGACAGCGATACTGACATTTAAGTGCTTAAACATTAAGCAAATTAATAGTAAGGTAATACTAGAATAAAAGGAACAGTGTGAATATATTAAATCTTCATATTCTTTTTTCTGGCTTGACTAGTTACGTACTAACAATATAATCGTATAAATAATAAGTCAATGAACTTATCCTTTCTACGGGGAAACCTCTAATAATAATCTCTAATACAACACTTATCACATCTCACGAACATGGATTAATGATTTATTTACTGCCACCGAAGCCCTCATCGCTGCCATCTTCCGATTCATAGAAGAGCATGTAGATCTTCTCTTTGATACCTCGTGAGTATATGCTTGTTGGACGAACGTATTCGTCATTAAATTCATACCAGCTAGAATCAGAAGAAAATTAAAAATTCAAGATTAAAATAATTTAGTTCATCACTTACTTCCCATCTTCGGAATTTAAACAGACGGCTGTATAATGTCCAGCATCCATTCCGCCCTGGTGAAGCGACACAGCCCAGAGTTTGTAAGTGGCTCGTCCCATACGGAAATTATCTATGGGAAAATCACATGGCACGGTGATTTTCTCAGCAATACCCCTGCCGTAAGTGTATCTAAAAATATTATATATGATTTTACACCAACTGCTTGATTAATATAGAAGGTCTGCGAATATTTCCTTCAAAATCGTTTCTTATTAAGCAAATTGTGACAATCGTTAGAATATGTACATGAATTTCTGGGACATCCACTATATATTCAGGGTAAGAAATTATCGGTGAATTACGGTTTAAATAGAAGTTACTTCAGTTCAAATGCATGAAAATAAAACGAATTTTAAATCCGCATTAAATGACGTAAAAATGTAGAGGTTGTTCCGTTGGAAAAAAAATGTTTGAATATGAAACACCCTGTATGATAACACAGATGTATTACGATAACGATAATGATGATAAAAGAGATATTTAATATTTGCTGAAAATATATGTTTCGTTTAAAATAAGAAACTTATACCACGTGCCGAAGAAACTAAATATCCTGTATATATGAAAATAATTTTAGTTGATCCCAAGTAAGCTATTTTCTTGGACCCTATGTATAGTAGATGTCCGAAAAATTCATGTACCTATTCTAATAGACGATACTACTTGCTAAATTAAATTCATCTAACCTTTTCAATAAGAACGCAATTACTTTCGGTTGGAATGAGAATTCCCTAAAGATGTCCCCTTTTCTCTCACACTTTCTACAATAATAGTCACTAATATCGCAAGTATGCATAAATTCATCAAACATTTCCTCGATAGAGCAATTTCCCTTAGCCGGAACACCTATCATCAACACATTTTCAATGTCATATTTCAAGCATTTCTTCCTGCAGCCTCCGCAAATACAATCAGTACGGATTTGATGGTAGAACTCTTTAACGAAGAAGGAATCTTTGTACTGAAGCCTATCGTACAAAGTCTGATATTTAGCTTCAGCATATTTATCTCTCTTTACTGGGTAGGCAGTGTCCTCAAAGATATGATCGTAGATAAACATGAAGAATTCGTTAGCATCTTCGTGGTTACCATGTCTGTATATTGGGTTTAAAGTGGTTGCCTTCTTATAAAATTCTGATGGGTTTATTGATTTGCTGTTAGTAGTCCACAGTTTGTTGATTAGGTCTCCCAGTTCCAAAATTAAAGATGGATTCGGTGTGGTGATTTCACTTTCGAATCTGCCACTTAAGAAATATTTCTTGATTGATGGTAAATGCCTGAAGCACTGGATGATCGAGTTCATGTAACATGTATTGCGGATATTAGTCAATCCAACCAAGCCTAGATTCTGGAAAAGTTAAATGAAGATGAGAGTTTATAATTCAACTTATTTCACTATGGCGCAAACCTCAGATCTGCGGGGTGTTTTGGGTTTTGTACTACGATTAATAGTGGGAATCTCAGGCCTTAAAATTTTCGCACCAACTTGAACCGAAGGACTATCACCAACGATCTCACCCATACCACTAGCTGCACTCCCAGCGCAAGCGCCTGCTTCTGGAAGAGCAGCAGCTTCCTCGATTACAATCCTATGAGCCTCTGTTAGTTTCCTAGATTCCCTGCTGATGTTGACAATCTTATGTTCGATGTTTCTTAACTCAGACTTATATTGGATATCATCTGTTGGGCTTTTCTCCAATAATAACTGCAATTTTGTATTGAGAATCCCTTTCTTCTTAAACAGATTCAACTTGGTATCGGTTAACAGTTTAGCGTCAGTCTCAATTATATTCTTCATACTAGCATTATTTGGATCATAATATTTTTTAAGTTGTTGCAAGATCTGCTCCTCAAGCTGTAATATGTTTTTAGAATGTTCAAGTATGTCCTTGTACAAGCTGCTTATCTCCGTCTGTAAACGGTTAGAATCTTCTTTTGCTAACGTAAATTCATCTGGGTATTGTATAACGTCTAAATCAAGTAACTCATCCAATTCTTCATATTTGTGTTGTAAAATAACGTTGGGATTTGTGCTGAAAGTTGGGTACCTATCAATGAAATCCATGTAGCCACCTTTTAGAATGTACGGAGTATGTTTGTAGATTGTATTCAGGTCCCACTACATTCAACAGAATGTATAATTAAATGTTTACAAAAATTACATAGTAAATATCATTACCTCAGTCAAAATCAAGTATAGAATACGTAATTTTGATGTGGTATAAGTGTCTTGAGATGTATCAACATCCATTAGAACGATATATTCGAAACTGCTTCGTTCATCGTACACTTCTTTCACATGATTTGGTAAAGTTTCACCCAACTTATGTGCTGACAAGCTAAAGAAATACAGAATTTTAGAAAGAAATATATTTAAAAGCTTTACCGCCCATACCCTGAGACGACAAGTTTCTCATCGATGTTTACGCAATTAAATCCTTTCAAATGGGAACGATCATAATGAGCTGCGGCTCTAACATCAAAAACCAAAAGACTATTGCACGTATTTTTAGCTTCATAAAGCTGTTGGCATGTGATATATTTATCTACAATGATACAAATAAGATAACTAATTTGCTAAATGAGCGCAATACTCACCAGGACCAAAGATATTCACTGGAATTTCTACAGTCGGGTTAATAATCATAATTCTATCTGCGGATTCCGACAAAACCTTATATCGGTTAATCAGATTTGCTTTCAGCTCATTATGTCGTTGCGTTAAGGTTTTACGCGGACTATCATAACGCACTTCCAAGAAACGTTCATCCTTATCGATTTTATATATATAATTTAGCATTAGAAGGTAACGCATGATGTAAATATAGGTTTTCTCTTCGTCATCCAACTCTAAATTGATATTTTGATATAATTTCTCAGCCGCACGATACGCCCTTGGACATAGAAACAGGGTTAGATTATAAATATTTAAGAATAATACTAAACATACTGCTTCAACTTCATATTCTTCAACTGCATAATGGAATCTTTAGCAATTTTATCTAACGCTGAGATATCGGTCGCTAGATATAAATCTCGCGGCATTTTGGCTTTTATTTTGTTGTAATAATTTTAGTTAAGCTCGAAATCGTCCCGAGGTAGGGTAAAACTGAAAAAACATAACCTTTAACCTAAGAATTTGGATTATAGGACGAAACTGTATAGAAATTATCCAGGAAATACGGAATACTTACAATTTCGTTGTTCTAATAATTATTCACTACCTTTTAACAGATTTTATATCATTTTTTTTATAAAATTTGATGTACACAACACAAACAACCAGAAAAAAAGCTCTCAAATGACAACTGCTGAGCTACTAAGCTCAGCCCAGCTGCCCGGGCA
>LR736912.1:246900-285031 GCA_902654985.2 Oryctes borbonicus
TTTCTTTTCAATTTTAAACAAAAGGAAATGTTTGCTAAATAAAACTATTATGTAAAAAGATATATCGCCATATGTTTATATATATTTTTTAAGAATAACAAGTACAGTATGACAGTACAATATACACATTCATAAATACACTCATACAACGTTAACGATATAAAATAGAAAATAATTTCAATCACACATCACGTTACTATGTAAGCATTAGGTTGTATTTTAAAAATATAATTGTGAAATTTGCAAGGATAAAAGTCTAAATAAGTTATTTATGGTAACAGTTATATATATTATACAATTTTTTTTTAAAACAAATTCAATAGAAATCTAAAAAAATATAAACTTAAAATGGAAAAAAGGAACGTAGAAAAAAATGTTCGGTTAGAAAAAGCAACAAATAGGTGAATATTTGATCTGCATAATTATATTCGACGAATATGAAATTGATTTTTGAATTGCCTAATTTATTCTCTAAAAACTAAACGAAATTGGAAACATTTTTCATCACGCATTGGTTCAAATATGCATCATCTAGGAGTGAGTGAAATGTAACTACTCAATTACAATCAAAAAGCATTCTAAAGAATGTTGAACCAATAATACTAATATGAAGTACCATTTTATTAAAATTAATCCCAATTAAAAACAAAGACGATTATTGTGTAACTACGTATTGCTTAGTGTCCTCCTTGTTGGTGTGATCCGTCTTACTCAAATCATAAGCCACATCAGGCATATCAACTTTTATACGCTTCAAAGGCGGTTCTTCTTTGATTGAAGTGAATTCCTCGTCGTCAGAGATGTCAGGCTCGATGAAAGCTTTCTCTTTCCCGGGATCTTTCTCTAAATATTCTTTCATGCTGCTTATAACCTTTTTTATATCTTCTTCGTATTTCCGACAGAATTCACCAAGACTCCCTTGACCATCGTGGACTTCCGAGCAATTTTTATCCATAGGGAGACTTTCGTACTTCTTCGCTAGTTCGCTGAGGAAACTGGTGAATTCGCTATCCGTCGCATTCTCCGATTCGTCTTCGAATAGCTCTAATTCGGATTCTTCGTCCTTATTGAAGACTAGGAACTCGTCCACATTTGTATTATCATCTTCACTTGCTAAAAATGCTTTGAAATAATTTAAGACATCAACAGATTTGATTGTTACCTTTCTGATTGAAAAGCAAAGCTCTACGTGCTGCAAACAGTTGCTGCTCACCCAATTCCTTATTCTCCGATAATCTAAGATTAGGCAAGCAAACCAACAATGTTGAGAACAACACAATCATTAAGCAAGTCGTTGGGGTCGCTTTGCTGGATGAGGTGTTGAATAGGAGAGTTTGAAGCTTACGCATCTGCTCCATGAGTCTTCCATTTTGCTTGCGAAGGAGTTTGATGCGTTTCTTAAGGAATTCATTCTCTTCCGATGTACGTTTAGCCCTAGAAAAATTAAAAAATTACATAAGAGAGGCAATTTCAATTTCCTTTTGCAATTTTCTAATTTCCTTACTTCTCTTCCAGCTTATCGACGTATTCCTTCTTGCGTTTTCTCGAATCCTGAGCTGATATCTTATTACGGATCTTCCTACGTATACGCTTCAATTCTTTCTCTTCGTGCTTCGTTAAGGGATAATGGGAAGGAAGTTTGATACCTTCCTTTGAGAGCAATCGCTTCTCTTCAGATGTTAAATTCAAAGGCGGGTAACGAGAATCACTTGAACTTTCCATATCTATATCTTCTGCAAAATTATACAAAAGAATTATCGTTTATTCACTCTAATTTTAAATTGTATAATTTACCATCTGCGTTAGAATCTGACGATGCATATTTATCAATTGTAGCTTGTTTCATCAGCGGGATATTGCCGATTGGGGTTGTAACTTTGATATTTTCCATTTTCAAGTCGTTTGCATTGATGATTTTGATTTTTTTGACATTTTTAACATTAACAGGTAATAGTAATGAACTATAATTTCAAATTATTAAACATAATTATTTTGAATGGTACAAAACTTACCGTCCATTGCCAGATATAGGTTGCACCCTAATGAGCTGCTGTTGTTTTGTGTTTTTCGCAAGTTTTTTACCTGCATTTCAAATAAATACAGTTTAAATGAATAATGATAGCAAGGACTGTGGCATAGTATGGTAAACAACACGTAAGTATCGGCACTCTCCGCACCACGCAAGTTTAATTTATTATATAGTAATATAATAAATAGTCCGGGAGGGCCGTTTCGAGGACACGAATGGTCCTCATCAGGGGGTGCCGATACTTATGTGTTGTTTAACAGTTTGAATGAAAAACTCAATTATAAAAACAACGACTAACCTGTACTAATGAGTGGTTTGGTCAATATGAAATGTTTATTAGCATTTTGTACTACAATTTTAGTTGGCTGGGTGTTATTCTCTTGTACTACTTGTTCTTCGAAATTAATAATACCCTGATTGATATTTAAATCTACTTGTTCCAAAATATCTTCATTTTTCAAAATTCTATAAACAACGATTGATCATTACATCATAACTTGCGAAATTAAATCACTTAAAAATAAATCTTATCTTAATTGAAATGTCTTAAAAAGATCTTGATAATTTACTTAAATAAAGTCAAAGGTTAAAGTCCTGATTGTCCTTCAAATTAGAATCGAAATTTAAAAAGAACTTACAAATTATTACATTCTTGTCCAAGAATCAAACTGTCGTTATCGGGTGACATAGTAGTTGAAGGTGAATAAACATCGATCTCATCGGTATGTCCACTACTGCCTTCGCTGAAGATTGTTTCGGCACAAGTATTGTTTAATAGATCGTGACCAAGCGCCCCATTAATGTTCTCCCTTTCCATAGATAGGACTGAATCGAAGAAATCCGAACTCTATCCATAACAATACCGAATTTATGGTCACAATATGTTACATGTCATGTCATGACAAAAATAGACCATGTGTTTTGTTTATTACAATATGGTAAATAAAAATAATTACGTGAAAAACTAACCATTAATTCGGAGCTATCGAATTGCAGCGGTATATCCAGGTTGTTCATCTCTTCCTGGAACTCCATGAATTTATGGAAATCCTCTTCCACACTTGGTTTACACAGATAATCGAGAAGGTGCGACATTTTAGTTTCTTTCTTCGCTTAATCCTCTCGTTTATCAACAGTTTTTTTTAAACCAACATTTCGTAAGTACGAATTGAGTAAACACCTCAAAACAATAATACTTTTGCACTATTATAAACGCCTAATTTTCCTGCAATATGTGTGAGAAATGCGCTCTTTAAGATCTGCTCTCGTCGAAAGCCACCGTGGAATTAATGACGTCATAAATCAAAAATGGTAACTCTTCAATTGAACCAACTGAGAGAAACTAAAAGTTAAACCTAGGAATTACCACACAAATCAAAAAATTACCATTTAATTCATAATTCGATTAAAAAGCAATCTTCTGCGAGAAACTCGTCGTAGATACTAATGTAATTACGTAATCTGGAAGTAATTAATTACAGAAAATTCAAAATATGGATGCTACGTTTAGGGATTTTTATCTCAAAAGGTTCGGCAGTCGTTCACTTTAGTGATATTTAATTTTCTTATGTTGTCAGCACGAAAATAACCACCTTTCCAAAATAACCCATCTATTAGGTAGGACAAATAGAATTATCCAGATAAATTTTCTTGTATCATCGTTATTAATTTTTATATTTAATTCGATTTCGCGAGTTAAACGGATAACATTAAACTTTCACATCGTGTCCCTGTTTATATTTTTTCGTGATTTTATTAATTATAGTGAAAAATCGCCGTTATTAAGTGTTGTGTTTACAGGTTAACAAAATGGGTAGATACGCTCGCGAACCAGAGACCCCAGCAAAATGCTGCAAAGCAAGAGGATCTAATTTGAGAGTACATTTTAAGGTGAGTTTAATAAAGGTTTAAACCATAATTTTCAATTTTTAATGCAACAACTATCTTATGTTTATTAATTTTTTGAGGTTATATTATTACTCCTCTATTATTTTTATTCTATCAGAAACCTAATTCTTTCGTTCTAATTCCTTAGAATACGTGTGAAACGGCTAACGCAATTAGAAAAATGCCCTTAAAGAGGGCAGTTGCATATTTGAAGAACGTGGTTGAACACAAGGAATGTGTGCCATTCAGGCGTTTCAACGGAGGCGTAGGACGCTGTGCTCAAGCTAAACAATTCGGTACAACACAAGGGCGGTGGCCAAAGAAATCTGCCGAATTCCTACTGCAATTATTGAGAAATGCTGAAAGTAACGCTGATTACTCTGGTTTGGATATTGATAGGCTATTTATTGAGCATATACAGGTAAATTCGTAGCATTTCATTGATAAAAAGGTGTAAAAACGATTTCTTATTTATGCAAAACAGGTAAATCGTGCTGCTTGTCTTAGACGCCGTACTTATCGTGCACATGGAAGGATAAATCCGTACATGTCATCTCCGTGTCATGTAGAATTATGGTTAACAGAACGTGAGAATGCACCAGAAGCCTCAAAGAAGGGTAAACCAGCAGCAGTTGATAAAACAAAACGTAAAGTAGCTGCTTAGGTTTATAAAAGTAAAGGCGTTAAATAAAACTTTATATATTATGCACTTGTTTTATTTCCATAAAAAAAAGAAAATTAAGCAATTAAATATTATTAGGCATTGTTCTAGTAAACTTTGGAAAAAAATAGAGTCGAGAGAAACAAAAGAAGATAGTAAAAGCTGTATTTTACAAAATAAAAATGAATAGTACATAACTATTTTATATACATTTAATTAATTGACAATGAATTAATTAGCTAATCTAACCCTTTTTTTGATGTAATAATTCCCATATTGAGCCATCTTCTTCCTATGGACTTTGATGTGCTTGGCCAAGTGATCTGATCTGGCGAAGGCTTTCTCACAAAGATCACATTTATAAGGTTTAATGCCAGAGTGTGATCTTTTATGTCTGGCCAATTCATCAGATCTTGAAAATTTCCAGTTACAATTCTGCCAATTACAAGCAAAAGGCTTCTCACCTGAGTGTCTTCTTAAATGGGCTTTCAGATGTGAAGCTTTCGCGTAAACTTTATCACAACTTGAAACTGGACATGCAAAATACTTCTCTTCTTCAGATTTTTTCTGAGTATAATCATGGTTCATTAGAGGATCCGGTCGCCGATTATACGAACGAACCGCATACGGTTTAATATCGTCATTACCTTTAGTTTTAGGTCGGTAATTATTTTCGTAAAGTAAAGACCTTCTTCTTCGGTTTTTTTCCTCCAAAATATGCGGAAACATCACTTCCAAAGATTCCGTTTGAACCTTACCATCGCTAGAAGACGTTAGCTGGTTATCTTCGGCACTTTCGTCATTGAATATATCATTCAGGTCGTTCTGATTCGGAATCAGGAAAGTATCGTTGAATAATTCTTCAAAATCTTGATCCAAAAATCGATCCAAATCGATATTTTCGTTGTAATACAAGTTCAGATCGATTTCCAATATCGACTGGTCGCAATTTAGATCCTTATCGGTTTCCTGCGAGAATTGGTTCGAGTTGAAATCGAGGAAGAGATCCTGAACACTTTGATTGTCACCATTTTCCACGTACAACTGATTTAGGTCCGTGTCACAAGTCACATCGTTTAAATTAATGAACTCTTCCGGTAAATCGAGCGTAGTTAAATCCAACACTTTATCGTTATTGTCTGGGATGTTGAAATAATCATCTATAACCGTTCCTTCGCTTAAGAAGATGTTATAACCGGGTAAATTGTCGTCGCAATTATCTTCGCAAGTTTCGTAGAAAATTCCTGGCGACATGGCGGTTACTTTTTACAATTTCACCGATCGCCAAAAGGTCCGCGATGGACTGGAGACGATTTCCATCACATCTGCGACGTCCAGTTAAGATATCTTCGTGGTTTAAATACGATTGGAAAACATGCGCGTTTCATAAAATTAAATATACACATGGGATAACTTGAATATGATGTGCTGTGATTCTACGTACTCTCGTTTATATTTCGAACTTGGCGATAAAACGCTTGTATGTTGTGTCAACCGTAGACTAGCACAAAAATAATCATTGGATATATTGTTTCATCCCCTGAGAGATACGTTTATTTGAACGATCGTTGGATCTACAATATTGAGTTATATTAGAAAAATAGATTAAGCAGAGCTCGTCAATAAGTTGGATAATTTTTTATTTTAATTTGCGTGTATCCCCCAATATTTATTTTAATTTATTTAAATGTTTTTACCGTTCGTTCTAAACTGGTAAGATTTCATTAGTCTATTCAATAAAAGGGTATCTCAAATCAATTTTTTAATATTGCATCAATTTCCTCAACATCCAGACATCTTTATCTTTGAAAAAAAAAATATTTTCAACGTCATTAAAATCATATTGTTTTAAAACCGTTGGAATGATGCTTCCGATAGACGACCAGGAAATAAAATGCGATAAGTTCAGATATGATTTTCAAGCCAGACTTCAATGGAAGCAACATTAAATGGATAAGAGGATCTCTAGTGATGCTCTCTCTCACTGTTATTTTAATTCAACGCTCCATTAGTAATTTAATACGTTTAGAAAGAGTGTATTTGCTAAATTATATGTTATTCAATGATAGTGCGAATTGTACATCCTTTCAGCACGTGATTTAATTCCTGAAATTGTTTTGTTTACCATCTAATTGGGAATAATATTTTTTTTAACATTATCAAGCGCCAATTTTTAAAAATAATTTTTGGAAGAAATTTATTATACAGTATGTTTCTTAGTGTACACTTTGTTAAAGCAACAAAAGAAATTATTATATTAATTAGTAAATTTATCACATTAAAACCTATTTATTATTGTAATAAATTCCCGTTTATTAACTTACTTGGTGAAAAATAAATGCATTTTTTACAACAATAATTTAATAAATTAATTTATTAAAATGATAAACTCGTTCATTGGATTAATTTTAATAAAAAAAAAATTACGCTGACGTACTTTTTTATTGTCTTTACGTTCCTTTTTCGTTCAGCATACAATATTGCTCCAAAGTACATTAGGTTGTTGTGAAAATTTACGGGGCGATCGAATGTATGGCTTCAGGTTCATTGGAGTTGACAAATCTCAATAGTTTAAGTTGTTAGTTAAGTTTAAATTTTTAAGTCTCAATCAACACATTTAAACGACTTGCGTTAATGAAGTATCAACGAATATTTTTAAAATATAAGGCAAAAATTTGATTTATTGCAAGAACAATGGTGTTCATTTTCAACAGTCCTTATGAACATTGGTTTTTCGGTTCTGTTTGCTTATTCTGATTGTATCGTTTTTAAAATTAAAAAAAAAGAATATGAATTCTAGACAAGAAACCAATGTCTTACAAGGGTTATTTAACTTAGCGCCTTGTTTATTTGTTTCCATCAAATATATGGGTATCGATTGGCTGTAGGTTAACAGAATCAGTTAAGCGTTCAATAGTTGAGTGTAGGCTTTCACGACCGTAATCCATTGTAGAAATGTCTTTCGGGTGATGTCGTGTAGTTAATATTTTATTTGACGTTTCGCTGACCATGCTTCTTCAGAAGATTTCTAAAGACAGTATTTAGAAAATATTAACTACACGACATCACCCGAAAGACATTTCTACAACAGTTAAGCGTTGGTTGATAGAAATATGGGTGCCCGCTTACGCATGCATCGAGCAACTAGGAACTGCCCACACGAGCCCGAACCTCAGAAAAAGGAGACCGGTTGTTACACATCTTGCCCATCGGGATCTACTATCGAACTGTCGGAGCCTAGGCCGCCTAATTGCGACAACCATCGACCTCTCGGGGCCTAGACGAAACGAAACCGACCGTAAGGTTCAATCGGCCCGCTCGCGATTTAAGTCTATACAACGGGGATGGTCGAGCCAAAGCCCTACCCAAGTCACGTCGGCCGGGATGTTCGTTACCCGGATACCTAGGCTTGAGTCAAACTGCGACGGCTTTAGGGTCCAAATAAGGAGTTCCTGGCATTAAGAATTCCCTAACCAGCCAGAATACGGTCGGCACTGAAAAATGTTGCATGCTCCCCATGTAACTTTGCCCCGGTCATGCCCGTTACTCCGTGACCAACCAGAAATTAGATAGTGGCCGCAGGAATTTATGAGTCATACACATACGCCATAGGGGAAGCATAGGGTTAGTTGACAATAAGGAAATGAAAAATAGATAGTTCGCCCAGAGATCAAGTAAGTTTGCGAGAATGTTCGGTCAAAAATATAAAATGTTCACATTTTCTCGTAATGCCAACATCGCTGCCAACGTTGAGCCAAGCGAAAGCCAACGTTGCGCCACTCGTCTGTGCTACTAGTTAATATTTTGTTGACTGAACAAAATTCTTTTCTCCGTGTGTAGTTCTTAACATAAATGCAAATTTGGACGAAGTATTTGATAAGCTAGGTGCTTTATCAAACCCCTCCTTTTCTGGACCAGATGATATTTCTCCTTATTTTTTAAAAGGCTCCAGGGGATTAAAGAGTCCATCTTTAGTCTCACCAGTGTCTTTGTTTTTTAATTTATCCCTTTCTACGGGGATCTGTCCGCCACAGTGGAAGAGCTCTTTTCTAGTTTCCTTCTTTAAATCTGGTGATATCTGCAACTACCGTCCAATATGTGCCATGCCTATCTTTGGGAATGTGCTGTAATCAATTTTAAGGAACATTGATTTATTCGAGGTAGAAACATCGAAACTAAATTTCGCTTCATTTCTAAATCACTAGAAAAGTGATATTAGGTCGATTATAACAAAGCTTTCGAACATGTCGATGACCGATTGCTCTTATGGAAACCGGGGGCTTATGGTATGCTTTGCTCTTGGTTTGCTTTTTACTTATCTGGTCGTATACACACAGAGTGAATTGGTGTTGCCACATCTTAGCCTATTCCTGTGGCGTTACACAGGGCAGCCATTTGGGACCAATTTTATTTTACTCTTTGTTGATGTAAATTGTTCCAGATTTTGCTTTTTCGCAGACGATCTTAAGTTGCTTTCCTTTATCCGTTTTATTTCTGACTCTTATAAACTTCAAGCTGATGTTGACAGTATTTCCACTTGGTCCAAAGATAACAAAATGCAATTAAACATTACCAAATATAAAACCATTGCCTTCATCAGGAAAAAGAACATAATTAGCTGTGTAATTTTACCCACACTATTGGAATAATTTCTCGTTTTCACAGGTTAGTGTGGTCCACCCTTGAGTACTGTTTGGAGCTTCTACATGGCTTTTCACTCGGATAAAACTGAACAAATTTTTTAATTTTATTTTATTTTAACTTAACATTGATAAAGACCTATAGGCTATTATCCTGAACGGCTTGAAGTTCGGTCATACAATAAAAATCTATTATATCACACTGTATACGATTATTAATACATAAAATTAGAAAAATATTAAGCATACACTCTTTTCTAAGGGATTAAAGCCATAAATTATTATGTAAAGTAGAAATATTGCGACAACCACAATAAAGTCCCTTTTATTATTATTCCAAGAATTTCTTGGAAGTACCGATCTGTTGAAACGGGTCGTTTGGGGATTATCAACGAACAATACATTTAGGAAATATACCGCAGTATCATTCTTGTTTATTTATCACAGGCGTAAAGATATAAATTTGCTTCATTTTACTGTTAAACGTGTGTTGGTGTGCATCTGTCGTTTTTACGCGAAAGTTTTAAGGAAATTTACTTCAAAATGGCACGTGGCAAGCCTACCAATGTAGAAAAACGTTCACGCATTATTACGCTGTTTAAAGAAGGATATTCGGGGCGACAAATTGCTGAAAAAATAAATGTGAGAAGTTCAACAGTAAATGACATCATAAAGCGATATCGGACAACTGGAACTATAGAAAATCGTGTTCGTCCTGGAGCATCTAGGAAAACAACAAAAGCTGAAGATTTGAGAATTGTATTATTAAGCAAACGCAATAGAAAATTAACAGCGCCACAAATAGCAGCCGAAGTCAATCGCGGCCGTGGAGAACAAGTTTCGGCGGATACGGTAAAACGTCGACTTCAACAAGCGGACCTTCATGGGCGCATTGCCATTCGAAAAGAGGCAAAACGGCTACAGTGGGCCCGTTCTCATCTAGATTGGCCGTTAGATGATTGGAAACACGTGCTTTGGAGTGACGAGTCAAAGTTTGAGGTTTTTGGGCAAAATCGACGAGTTTATGTCCGAAGATCTAAAACCGAAAAGTGATCCCGAACTGCATTGTGCCTACAGTGAAGCAAGGGCGTAGTTCTGTGTTAGTGTGGGGATCTTTCTCCTTTGCTGGGACTTGAGAATTATGCAGAGTGCAGGGTGTAATGAGGAAGGAAAATTATTTTGCAATACTCCAGAATCATGCAGTGCCATCAGGATTGCGTATAATAGGCCGTAACTTTACATTCATGCATGACAACGACCCAAAACACACTGCGTTAGTGTGTAAGAACTATCTAAAGGAGCAAGAAGAACAGCACACCCTGAAAGTAATGACATGGCCCCCACAAAACCCAGATTTGAACCCTACAGAGTTGTTGTGGGATGAACTGGACAGGAGTATCCGAAAAATATGCCCAACTTCACAAGAACATTTATGGAATATTCTGCAACGTGAATGGATTAATATTCCACAATCCGTTTTAACAAAACTTATTGAAAGAATGCAAAGGAGGTTTTTTCGATGAAAAAAAAATATAATGTTCAGTATGTTATATTAGGCCAGAATAACTTTTTATTTATTTATTTTCGTCTTTTTTACCTGTACATACAATAAAATTGCATTTTGTTTTTAGTTTCGTTTGTTTCTGTAACCTTTTCATGTTTTTTATCAACTGACCGAACTTCTCTGAACGGCAGTTCATACATATTGAATTGTTCTGAATTGCTCTGATTCTGTTCTTTCCGAATTCTTATGGCGAATCCTAGAAACGACGATTCATGTGTTCTGGAGTATCTTTGTAAAATTGTGGTGATATAACAGAAAAGAAAATGTACAAAACCAATGAAGATGAGTCTTTACGAAATATTTTTTAAAGAGATTATGAGGGTAATGTAAACGACCGAGATGCGTTAAAAAGGCGGGTTTTATTATTTTGAAAAATACGATACTAGCACTGCTAATTCAGCAGAACCAATCAATAAAAGTAAAAAATAAAACACCGATATCATCTGCCTTTGTTCTCATTTCCCATACCTTGAAAATTTTGCTGGTTTTTTGTTGTAAATCGTTGTAATTCAATGAGTTCACGTTAGACACAGTGGACCTAGTTACCTGTTAAAAAGGTAAAGCGATTGCACAAAATGATTTAGTCTATGTAGTGACACCAGTAAAGCACAATATACTAAAACGAATGCACTGCTACAAAATAAAATAAATTGTAGATAAGTACTTCTTGAAACAGAAATAGTTAATTAATAGCAATATAGGTAAGTTTTAATTAATAACAGAATTAGCATTTACAAAAAAAAAAACCGTTTGATTCATTTAATTTAGAAATATTTAATTAATTTTCAAATTTTCTTGTCGCGTCCATTCCTTATATAACGTCCCATAAGTATGTAATATCGAAATCTTTTTTTAATTTAATCCGGTAAAATTTTAAAAAATCGAACATTAAACTCGTACACACCAACAAATCATCCGGCTTTCATTCAATGAACTTCCGGTCAAGTGTCATGGCACACAGGTCATTGTTTCCTCTGCAACTCTACTTCTAACTGTACAAAAATTACATATACACACCTACATTTTATTTTAAATTTCACAATTTTTCATGCACTAAATCCCAAAATAACACCTCAATTTTTTTCTAGAATTATGGAGTTAATCATTATCTTCTTCTTATTATCACTAACCGAAGGATTGACTAAAATGAATAATGAATTCAATTCGAATATTTTAGACGATGATCTTGAATATTCTCTAATAGACAATCCCGATGAAATTTTCGACGACGGCCTGGAACATTATTTCAGGCAAGTGAGATCTTTAGAAGAAGACTATAAAAATATCGAGACCATAGACACTAGAGAATATTACAGGAAGCTTCCAAGATCTGAATTCCTAAGAAGATTAAGCGAAATGAATGAAATCTATCGGAATAATCCAGATAACTTTGAGGAAGTAGATTTTCCTGATGAAGCTTACGAATCTAGAAGGTATAAAAGATCGACGCAAGACGACATTGATGAATCAAAAGAAACGAAAGATTTGCAAGATATAGTCGATAATGGCGAAAAACCTTTGGAGATTATAGAATTAAATCTTTCGAATGGAACCGAAAGTGGGCTTGAATTGAAAGAAGATACTTTAAAAATAAACGATTTCATCAGGTTCAAGCGCGATATCCACGATGAAAATGCAACTAAAATGATGGAGGATGATAAGTCAAGATTAAAACGTGAACGAGATGATATTGAAGGGAAGAGGGATGCTGCGATCAAAGAACAATGGGTCAAGCAACCTTATCCAGTCGCTAGGAGTCCTGAGCATCATTTAGATGATAGTCCGAGAACGCCAAGGGTTAATTTTATCACGCAAAGAAGATCGGAATCATCTCCATTTCCTGTTTATTACAATAACTACGATTTGAATTATAGGTATAGGGATTTCCCTGAAGATTACGAGAAAGGATATTATTCAAGATCACCACGGCATTATCAACAACACCCAGATCCTTATCATAGGAATTATTACAGAGATGATAATCCTAGATATCCGACTCCTATACCTTATGACAACCACGAGGATAATGGGAATTATTACAATGAACACCCCGTATACAGGCAAAGAAGGATAATATATTACGCAACTTTGCCTGAAATTGTCAGAAGTCCTCCGCCAGCTAGCGATTTGGGGGATCGATACAATTATCGAGCACCATACGAAGCAGATGATAGATATTCTAGGATACCTTCGCAAAATGTGCAAAGAATTCTTGATCCTTACAGATTTAGAAAACCTTTTCCTTTGGAAAAATCCAGGTACGATGAAAGTGGCCCCATTCCAGTGAAAGGGGCATATCCCTTGAAAGTTCAAACAGACGTTAATGTCAAGGAGATAAAGAAAAATCCTGAAAGACGTATCTTTTCCGAGGGAGACCATAGGTATAGTAGTCATGGTCCTTATCAATCAGGAACTGATAGATACTAAGAACAAAGAAGATACGTAAGAAATAAAAAAAACTTAGAGTAATAGGGTTTTCGTATATTTTTTTTATAATTGCACAATTTTTGAATGTATTTTTTTTTTGATATAGTGTATTTATTTACGTTGAAATTAAATTAAATACAAATTAAGTGAGACTTTATTGATTTAATGAAAGTGTATTTGTAGGAATCTTTTCTATTGCTTTTAACGGAAGATTTTGTTACGCGAAGATAGATGGCACTTTGTAACATAAATATTTAAATAATTTTCCTATTAATATTTACTTTGCTAGTAAGAGAAATGTTCTAGGTTTATTTGGATAAATCTAAGAATATTTCTATACGTAAAAAATGCTTTAAATTTTAATTTGAAATATCTTATTTTATCCGATGTCAAAAAGTATTAAATACTAAATAATTTATCGCCAGAACATAAACATTCATTAGCGCTATCATTTAATAATCTCGGTGCAAACTGCCTTATAAAATTTAATAGTTTAAGTGAAAACTAATGTGGAGGAGCACACGAAAGCGCCTGAAGCTTCCTTTTACCAATTTAAAAGTTACAGAGTGAAGACACCGATAATAAGGACATGTTAATGGAAGTCGTAAAGCAGGGCACCTATCATTGGCGTATATTTCAATTAGAGGACCCTCTTAATTACTGCAAAAATGTGATGATAGCGCCTAGCCCCAAGTCGCAAATGGATTAGCCGTGTTTCTACGCGGTTTTACATAGATTAAGATGTAAATAAAAAGGACGCGGTGCTGAGGAGTTGTTCTTTTAGAGAGGAACTTTTTTATATCCTCCTACAGCACGCTTGGTACAATTTATTTTAAATCGATGATTGTTGATATCTTGTTGGAAACGATTTAAAACGATTATTTTGTATAAAATAAAAATAGCTTTCGACTAGATTATTCGATCTCTCATTGACATAGATTACAAAAAAAAATCTTATTGGCAATTTATACGAAGCGATCTTGTGGGAAAAAGTAAAAAATAAAATTCCATATAATTGGCTATCCGCTTTAAGTTCAGGCGACACACAGCAGCGGTCGTTGTCTTTTTTAAACCGGAAGTACTGTCGCTTTGACGGCAAACACTACAGTCGAGCTAATAACCGGAGAGATCCATATATTAAGATGTCCCACGTAACGTCACGGCACTTAGAGCTTACCTTCTTATATGTTACCTTCCTTTTTAGCGCTACGCACGAAAAAAAAAATAACAGTCTAAATTATGAATTCAATATTTAAATTTAAACTTTCTCACATTATGTATTCAAGAAGTTAAAGCAGGAAAAAAAAGACACAAACGGAAATGGAACCGTAGCTCTGCAAAAATATCAACTGTAACCATCGTGTTTACGCTGACCTCTACCTCTTTTTGATCTTAATGTCCCACAAATTGGAATCCATTAAGATGTACGTCGTTATATAATTCAAGAACGAGTTTTCTTAAGATTTAGGTGAAGAATTCATAATTTCCTTGGGGAAAAGTACATGGTAGCACTAGGCGGTGTCACTACTACTATACTTTTTAATCACATTCGTATTATTTATAATTCAAAACAATGTTTCAATTTCCTCCAGAGCGCCACGCCATACACAATATTTTTAAATCTTTCCTTTCCCTGCGATATAGAAACGGGATACAATTAATTTTTCAATAAACAAAAGAGCATGAAGGGCACAAGGGCGAAATGAAGTGACAACAAGATCTCAGACCTCTTCTGCTGTCTCTCTAAATTTGAGATCGATGAAAGCGAATCCTTCAATCTATCTCGCTCGGATTCCAAGCGAGACAGTGCACCCTCCTTGTCTTTTCGAGCTAATACATTATTTAAATTTAATCAGGTTCTTGCAAAGCTAAAATTAAATTATATTAATACGGAGGAGTGAAATTATTTGCCGATTTTAATTTGTCACATACCCTGAGAGATGTGGAGGAGATTGAATAGAGGAAAATAGAAATTTGAAATTGACGGAGGTAACGGTACAAACACTTCTTGGAATTGTAGTTCGTGAATCTTCTTTTTCAATTAGGGAAATTGATTCTGGCCTGTCCTAATAAATACAAGCCAAGACGTTGGATTGAGGGAAATCACATTTTCTTGTTACTATTCTTTAATAAATTGTTTATGTGATTAGATTAACTTGTTTTAAGGGTGGATTTGTATCCCTGGCTATATTTTAAGATGTATATATCGTATAAAGTAGGAGTTTATTTTCCTGGGTTTCTATTGTTTATGCAACGAAAAGACACGCGTGTTTTAGGAGATTGTTATGCGTTTAGAAAAAAAAATAGTACACGTAACAAATTGGCAACACTGTAACAGGGCTATTGTTTAGATTTTATAGAATGCAGCTACTTAATCAAAACAAAGAAAATGTACTAGATCTAGGCGTTGCCATTGAATTTAGAAAGTTTAATTGAAAGTATCTTACAAGGGGAGATTCTAAGGTGGTCTCACCAATTGCATTGAAATTTGGCAGATTTGTACGACTTAGAAGGATTTAGGGGACGAGCCCTGGAATTTCGACGATTTTCTGATTTCCGAAGAATAAAATTATATATTACTAAATAAGTTCCACACGCCTTTCGCCTACAAAAGTGAAAACTATCCGATAATTATGTAGTTGGGAAAATTACTTACAAAGAGGAAGAAAACAGAGAAAAGTTGTTGGAAATTGCCGAATATGTGTTGTGCAAATTTGCACAATCTATAGATCGTTCAGCATTGAGCATTAGTTAACTTAGGAAATTTTAAATTATCCTGTAGATGGATATTGCAGTTCAAACGAAGAAATCGAATAGTGTCTTGGAAGATAATTAAATTTGTAAAACGATCATAAAGTCAAAGCAGCGGAAATAGAAGCCATTGTCAACCAACTCCAGTTTCTTTGAACACGGCTTGACAGTGTTCAAAGAAACTGGAGGCACGTTTGGTCTACGAGTTCGCGAAAACTTATTTCAGGTTAGTAGTAACCAACCATGATTTTTGTTAGGCCCCAAATGTTAAGATTAGGGCTTCTACGTCAGGCAAATTAATTTCTCGAATATTTACGAAATGGTTAACGGATGTGTGGCACTTGGAGTGACCAAATTGCAGAAAACAACTAATATGGTGCAACCCTCGAATGTATACGGCTTTAATGTATGGAAAGCATCCGTGAAAACATTACCAGATCAAGTCAAGATAATGCTTTACACCAGCCCAATAACATAAGAAAATTGAAATCTTTAATTCACAATTAACTCTCCTCTCCAAAATATTATAATTTATTTCTGTATCCAAGGTAACAAAGCGGTTACATAGACGCTAAACCAGACCGTTTCATCCATTCAGTAAATATATAGTTTTATTTTTTTTTCATTCCTTTTATTTTTTTAATAACGGTATAAATTGCAAAAAATCCGAAAATCGTCGAAGATTCAGGGGTAGCTCTCACCCTCTAAACATGAGGTTTCGCAGAAATGGAAAGCGGTGTTTTACTCTCGGTGGGTCCTAAATATGTGCCAAGTTTCAATCCGATCAGTGAGTGTCACCTTGGAATTTTCCCTTGTGAGAGGGGGGCTTTAACTTGAATGAAGAAATCTACAATCCAGATCATTACAGATCGGGCTCTTTGTATTTGTATAATTTTTTTTTGTCCAATACGACATAATTTATGCAGCTACACAGTTGAGAATAAATGACAATTGTTACATTAATATTAGCAAAATGAAGGAAAAATCAATTTAGGTTATTTAATTTTGTAATTAAAATAAATGTTGTAAAAGCATTACTGTAACTGTATTTATTTTATTAGTAGAATAAAACAAAAACTTTATTTATTATAATAAAAATAATATGGGATATACATGCTGTGTAACAAATTATATGCGTTATTATTCAAGCACGTTCGAAGCCATTGGGTATTTTATTTTGCATCGCTGCTAGTAATTCTAATTAATTTTATTTTTCATTGACCCACTTAAATAAAAATCTAACGGAGTGGGATCAAGTGATCTGGATGGTCATCTTCCTCTACTTATTATTCTTTGGGGAAAAAAATCCTGTAAATATGCGAGTCTAATGGCTATTGTATGTGCAGTGGCCCCGTTTTGCTGAAAACATCCATGTAACATTTCCTCTGAAGTTTAATTTAGAAAAGAGTTAAAAATTACTTGTATATATCATTCAGCGTCAATAGTTTCGGGAAATAAAATGGGTCCTGCGAGACACTGTTACGCACCAATTTTAATCGTAAGAAGAATTTTTAATATATATATAGATGCAATAATAATGAAAAAAAAAAACGGAAGGAAGTACAACGAACGTATTGACTATGTGAGGAAGTAGGAAATCGGAAAAGCGGTTAGTATGGGTGGTCAATAATAAACCCTTTTTTTCTCAATTGATAATATTTCGCCTGTATTTCCAGATTTAATTAAATATCAAGGAGAAAAAGAAATTAAGAATTGACGTAAATTTTTTACAAAATTTGACTTAAAGATTCTTTCTCTCAGTGTACAGTCACCCATATTTCCAATCAACAATTTTTAACTCAAGAAAACTGTGGCTATTTAAAACCACTGCTCAACAAATTGATTTACAGCACAATTTTCCTTTCAACTGAGGAGGTGGAGAATGAAATAAAAATTAGACAGTTTCGCTATTAAAATTAATCGACTTCATAAATACAACAATTACCCAATATGACCTCTTAACAACTAGAAATTTATTCCTCCAAATAAAGGACAAAGTTCCTCCTCATTTAAAATTTATTTTCTGCATAAAATTTTGTGTTTTGGTTGTGATAGCAGTTTTATTGGAGAGACGTGTCAATGGCTAAAACCAACCAACACAGAAATGATTGTCGCAAGGGCAAGAGAGCTTGTGTTTTGGCTAATCACAACCTGGCAACTGGTCAAACTGACTTCGATGTTAACATCGTATAACATTTTTAATATCAAATATTAACATTTATCTATCTCATTTAATCATTTACCCTGAGGATGTTCTGAATACAGGACGAGATATTGAGTTTTGAATAAAACTGAGTTTTCTATTTAACCTTCCCGAAACGTACCCGGATTTTCAATTACTGGTTCCTTAATAATAATAATAATAATTATAATAATAATATCACAGAATCTATATCAAAAAACACTTTAATGAATCATTTTTAGAACGGCAAAGCTTGAACGTAATAACACGTCACAGGTATTGCTTACACATTATAATCTTCTGCGCATGTCACATACATAGCATAATATTAGAGGTGGTTATTTTAAATATTCATTCCATAGTTTTTATTTATTTTATTCTAATATTATTTATTGCAATCGTTTCTTTAGAATTCGGAAAAACGTTTTAAATTAAATGGTTCAACCTGTACATTAATAGCGATTACGTATGACCTTTTCTATATACCGAAGTAGCAAAACAACGCAAATAGTACAAGTGCACCGCGTTGTGAATCGTTCAGATTATTGTGTTGAAGGAATACATTAACTTGGCGGAGGGGAAAAAATACGCTTGAAACGATAGTTATTTACATGGTCGCCTGAGGTAATGGGTATGATTATGTGGCCATATGTGATGGCTATGCGCTTGTACCCGACAGAATAATGTCATCTAGCACTTTCACCGGTTCACACGCTACCTTTACTCTGAACGCGGAGCCAGGCCAACCAGGATGCGCTAAAACAAAATCATGTTTCACATTACTCGAGGAAATCAAACCAGTTAATTGGTTTAGATTATAATTTCCTTTGAGATGACGCGGACACAAGAGGACACGATCGAAAGACCGTCTAGAAAGAGAAGCTATAAGTTCTACTCTACTTATAACATTGAAATAGCCAGTAGAAAAATTAATTAAATATAATTAGTAAAATTAAATGTCAAGAACTGATCAGGAACTCGTTTTTGCGACTACAACGCGGTAGTGTCTGTATAAATACTTCCTGGTACATTAGAACGCATCCTAGAAGAATTATTACCGCTTATGGAGGACGAGATTCAATCTGGATACCGTTTAAACAATTCTAAAGGTTACATTTATTGATATACAAGGCGTATTTCTAAAATCAAATCAGTTACGCATGCGTAGTTACCAAGCTCCGTTCAGCAGTTATAGTTTCGAATCGCGACTTGTATACTTAATTTTTATTATATCTAAACAAAAAAGGTCATCTATCCAAACGTCGTTCGGAATGTTTACCCATTCCATTTCGTGATTCACAATCAGTTTTGAAAGCGACCGCTTGCTGTGCGCAGGCACTTGCTCGGGTGTCAATTGTCACTTATCAGATCATTCCCGAACATTATGTGAATTATTCCAGCGACATCTACGAGACCGAGGTTGCTTTCTCTTCAAATAACTATATTAGAATTAGAAAACAAGTGGAGCTTGTAACCGCTAGAGACAAGAAGATACGTCTTTTTTTTTGGGTGTTTATCTATATGTATACCGCGTGTGTATAGATTCTATAAAGGAATACTTTCACCACAACGCTATATATGTCTACCAGGCATTTATATATCATTGTCACACCACAAAAGCACATTTCAATGAGGTTTTTTTGACATGGACGACTATAAATTAAACAAACAAGATAATCTTGGGGCATACGTCGGTATATGTCTTTACTTCTTAGATTATAGAAGGAAATAAATTAACATAGATAGATATTTGTATTTAGTATAGAGAGTGGCGGTTTTGATTACGTTTTATGTAATTTTGCCATGCTTCAACATCTATACGACCAAGCTTACTCCACGGGGTTAAAATTCGCCTCGTTTGAATCACCATTAATCAATTATATACGGAATTGTTTAGTCTTTAATGGAATATTAACATAGAAAATTTTGAACCAAACTATCATCACCACCAATGTGTAGAACAACTAATTGACTTCTTTCTCCAGAAGGATATATTAAGCTAGTTGTTGCTCTTTCAAGAAGGGGTTACTTAGCCCTCTTTCTCCTCTCTTGAGTGGTGGTTGTTCTTTATTTAACTCTGGTAAAGTGTAATCTTCATGAGCAATTGTTCTTCAAACACAAAGGAATGCTTATATTGTTTCTTCCCCGCAGCTGACTCTTAGTTAATACGTTTGAAATTGTATTCAATATCTCTTTGAATCCGAAAAATTTCATGATTATGACATTTTCTGAACACGAAAACGTATTTCTAAAATGATTTTGATTTCATCTTTCAAGCAAGAGGAAAGAAATTAATAATGAAGAGCGATTTACATTTAAGTTTTCCCTCAACACGGCTAGGTATTTCATAATTTTGTATTTTAAGTAGATAAAAGTAGCTACTTACCTTTAGGCTGGAATACAAGAGCTCCAACGTGATCTTACCGGTAATAACGGACAAAGTTATTCTTAAATCACCTTGCATAAGGCTGGTAATCGCCAGATTGAGAGAGCATTAAGGGAAGAAAGGCACCTATTTATCTTTTTATGTGCAATTACTGGATTCATAAATGACTAATTACTTTCACCACAACTGCGTTGCACAAGAAAAACTTTTGCCAACCCCTTAAAAGCAATTTATATTTAGGGTTTTGAATGCAAATTTGCATCCTTACCGCGGAATCTTCGGAAAAGGTAAAATGCTTAACCGAACAAACTTTATTCCTGAATAATGAATGTTGTAAAAACAACAAACAATCTCGTTCCCTCTAGCGTTTAATTTTTGCTTGATTACTTGAGGAATGTAAATATATTTTCGATTATATGATTTCAGCTTTGATATTTAAAAATGTCAATAGGAAACGGGACAGGGGTTGTCTGCCTTACTTTAGGAAAAAAATTGACATCACCAAGAACTGTTTATTTAGGACGAAAGCAACCCTTCTATGTAGCAGCGGGTTAATTCGTGTTTGAATACTGCTAATTGATCGAAACTTATAGGGTTCAGAAATAATAAGAATAAATTATTTTCAGCGGTGGCCTCTCTTAAAAGGCCGAAGGACGAATTTCCCAATTATTGCCACTACAAAAATTTCAATCTTTGAAAAAAAAAGTAAGATTGGAGATTTGGAATGAAATTCTATTTCTACTTCCTAATTTAAATCGAGGGTTTATTGTTTAGCATGTTTATAATTTGCTAAAGAAGATCCCCCTAAAATATAACAAACATACGAGCCGCCAATGATTATTTTACAAGCTTCTCTTTTTTTTAAATCTTGTATTCGCATGTTGAGGTCACCATGAAAGATATAATGTCCCTAGGCACTGGAGATTGTATTCCAATTCGAATACTCAGGTATATAAATTGCAACTTGCATATTCTCCTCTGGAGTCAAATAATTTATTATTGGTTATTTTGAGAATAAATCCAATCAGCGCAATACACACCCTGTATGCTGGACGATTTTATTAACGCATAAAATAAGTTATTTAAACAATTCGCGAATGCAGGAATCTTACGTTTTCAGCTGCTTTCCCTCTTTTTGTATTTATTTACAATCTAAAAGCAAAACAGTTGGAACTCGGTGAGGAGTAGCTTTAATTAATTGTCGAGGGGGTATCTCTTTGTCGGCATATCAACTGTAACTCGCGAATTAAACTATGTCACCAAAGTATGCAAGGCTTTTCGCAAGCGCTGGAGCGATATTAAATACGCAAGTGACATTTTATGAATAAAATTTGCACAGGTAAGGCTTTAAAAGGCCAGTTTTTAAATTGTCAATATTTTTCTGCTGTTTCCTTTTTTTAAAGAAATTCCGCGAGAATTTAGGTTTCTGGTACGTATTTTGTCAGCGTTGCTAAATTCTAGTAAATTTAGTGTCAATTTGTTTTTTTTTTTGTACAATGAATTTGTTAAAATCAAATGTGCGAAACTGGTTACAGCAATCCATTAGAAATGTACAAGGTTGGCAACAAAAAAATCCATAAATTAATATTTACAGTTTGATGTAATCAAAAGTGTTTTTAACAAATTTTTGTATATGCAATAATAAATTTAATTGGAAAATATTGCAAAAAAATTGCAAAATAACAATATGATATTAACAAATCGCTGGAAGGTTTTCTGTTTCTAAATTCACATTGATGATAGTACCAAGCTGATGTTTAAAATAACTCGATTACACCTTGTTTGATCTCTAATAGATGACTTCTTTTGTAATAGGAAGTTTTGTACATCACCAAAACCTTGTATAAGTGTATAAAATTGAGCATCCCGTGGTAAATCTCATCGTGTATCGAGGAGTATATAAGGAAAATAATTATGTATACACGCCCAAAAATAAAAGGAAGAAAAAAAAGTATTGGTAGTGTATAGTTGTGTCGGTATAAATGGGCATAGTTGTCGTGATGACCCAGATCCTAGTGCCTGCAAAGTATCTGGGCGGGTCTCCAGTTGATGCTTGAGAAGCGAGAGCCAGCAAAAATTAATACACCGCTAATTTATAATCGCACTAAGCGCATTTCGCAACCGACTGATTGCATTAGAAATAATGCCCTGGCGATGCGGACGATCGTGTGAACTGGAAATATTGTGAAAGGACGGTGCTGTAGTATTGGAGACGGGCGTGGGTGATATAAATGACCACCGTAAAAGTAAAACATACGTTAGATCGTTTGATTTGATAATAATTACACATTTTTCACTTGGCTACCATCTCCTCATTCCAATATTCTAACATTCTACCTTCTAAAATAATTTTACTATTACTTTGCCTCATTTTATCACAAAATAGAATCCCCGAAAACAAAAATTAATCTCTATATCCTAAAAATTCAATACATATTGCATAATTTTTCCACATTTTCAAAGATATACTTAAAGAACAAAGACAGAGCGTTGAGTGTAGGCTTTCACGACCGTAATCCATAGTAGAAATGTCTTTCGGGTGATGTCGCATGGTTAAAATTTTGCTTGACGTTTCACTGACCATGCTGTCAGCTTCTTCAGAAGATTTCGAAACACAGTTTTTAGAAATCCTCTGAAGAAGCTGACAGTATGATCAGCGAAACGTCAAGTAAAATTTTAACTACGCGACATCACCCGAAAGACATTTCTACTAAAGACAGAATGACTTACAATTAATGGCAATCGATTCTAAACGAATAATTTTATCTAGAAACACATTTTAAAATTATTTCTTTATTTCAATAATTACCCAACCTTGAAAATTGCTAATAATACTCAGATTGCGTTAGATCCAAGGTCGTTAGAAATACGCCTAAACCAATCGGATTTAACGGCTTCAAATCTGCAAGATAGGACAGTCAACATCTTGATTTCAAAAAAAAAAGTTGTGCGAAATTATCCTAAAGGGTTCCTTAGTATTATTTTTCTTAATTCTTTACTTTCTCTAGTAGTAATCTTATAGATTTCAACGATCTGAAAAAATCATTGCAACGTCATTTACAGTTCGCTAAAGTTTTGAAAATTTTGCACCACTTATTTGGTCTTTCGCAATACTACATAGTCCAAAAAGTAAGTGAGACAACAAGTTTTGGCTAGCGGAATTCGTTTCTACGCGTCCGTTTCTATATAGAAATGTATAATTTAAGGTCGTTAACCGTAGGAAGCTCGTTAGATTGATTCATGTCAAAGATGTGGAAATCAACTTTCGGGTTTAAGAGTGGAAGATTCATTAAACCTAATTTTAATCCGAAAACTTTCTGGGGGTGTTAATTATTTTTTGCTCAAATAATCGGTTAATTTAATAACTTGCTTTTAAAAAATTGAATTAGACAACATTTAGATCAAAAATAATTTTTTTTTTTGATTTGGCAGGTTAGAATCTATAAAATGGTTTTATTTAATTAAACAATTTTTGATTTGATTGATATCTCTTGGAATTGAGCGGCGAACTGAATTAATCTGAAAAAATCGCGATTTTCCATCACTTACAGCTTGGCGGTTAGAACTCGACAAATTTTGAGAAACCGAGCACCACTTGTTTGGTCTTTCCAAGGATGTGCCTCAAAAAGTAATCGAAATAACGAGTTGTGAGTAGTGGAAATCGATTCTATGAGTGCGTTTTCATATAGAAACGTTTAATTTAGACTTTTGTAAGAAAATCGATACATTGTCTCGAAGTTGACTTTTAAGTTTGGGGAATAATTCCCTAAAAAGACGAGTAAAATAATTGCCTACTACTGATTTTTAGAAATCTCAATGAGCTGAATCGATCTGAGAAAATGGTGATGTCCAAATAGTTGCACCACTTATTGGTTTTTTTCCAATCCTCTTAGAAGAAAAAGTACGGGAGATAAAGAGTTATGGTTAACGGAAATCGATTGTACAAGTGCCTTTTTATACAAGAACGTATAATTTGAGCCTACGTAAGTGGTTAGATTATCGCAAAGTCAAAGATGTGGATACTGATTTTCTAATTTGAAGTAATTTTTTTTTAATACGTTTAATTTAATTTTAATCTGGAAACCAATTAAGCATGTATTCTTTTTCTACAATAATTCTTAAATTTCTTAGAAAATGCTCGCGTAAATGTTCATTTGGAATTTACACACTCTGTATACAGGAATTTGAATACTTTCTAAGCCACCTGTGATAAACCAATCGTGAATTATGAGATGTATACATGTAAAGTACTTTTACTTGTACTATATTCCACGTTTCCCATACCCTTCTCACTGGATGCTTTTTTAAAGTAGCTTCCACTACGACGTCTAGTGGCAGGGTAGGCCAACACCTTATTCCGTAAATACCTTGAAGATTGAAAGCGTATTTTACTCGAAGAGATAAGCTATTATTCCGTTATATAATCGAGAACATATTTACAGATTCTTACGGTTCGTGTTTTTCCTGCATAACATTTTTCCTAAGTTGAGCTTGAAGCTAGCGGGTCCTTCTAGAGTAAAAAGTCAATGTTATGCAACTTTTTAATTAAAACAAACCCTATTCTTCTTCTTATAATCCCGCTTGAAAAGTAGGAGAATGTAGATCAAAGTGTTTCAGTTATGATTTATGAAAAAGAAGGCAAAGAAAATGAGGACAACGTCATTTTAGATTTCTACTTCCCCGTTTTTCTTTTTAATCTTCCCTTTTTAGGGGCAGCTTTTTTATTTATTACCTTCCCTTTACGCGAAAATGAATTGCATATTTAAGAAAATAACGCCCTGTACATCTTGTTTTTGGTTATGCTATTCGATGTAACGACTATTTCGGTATAGTAAAAAAATAATAGTAAAACCGCCAAAGGGCTTCGAGTAATGGCTAGGTCATCAACATAGAGTACACCCACAGTTTATATCTTATGGTAGTAGTCATTGATTCAGTTTCTTAAAGCGGGCAACTGTTACTATTACACAACCTGTGTAACCTTTAACATGTAGAATTTATGCACGCATGAGACCAGGGATTTGCTTGTAGCGGTACTTTCGATGTGACATTAAATTCCATAGGAGGGGCACATCGACTTTTTTTTTAACCGTTTCATACACATATTTGCCGTAATGGAATGGATTTGCCGGTCGATTACGAAATATATATTCATAGAGAAACATAATATTGTACGGCTGGCTTTGGCGCAATGATTTATTTAAATTTGGAATCCCGCAAGGGTATATCCTAGCTCCTTTCACTCGTATACTATGCGGAACGGTAAAAGTGTAAGTATATGTTGCATTTTTATTTCCTTGTTTTTTGGAAAACTTTCAAATTATTTTTACCATTCGTTATGAAATTCTTAGATACATGCTGCGAGTTATACTGCACATTTTAATCGTCATTTATAGAACATACACTGGTGTATGAAGCTATAACTACCAGAAGAACAGTAAAAATATCCATGAAATTTTTATGATATTTGCAATATAAGAACCTTTATTTCCAACAAAATGGTATTGTTTCAAAATTTACAACTTCTTTAAATTCGACCACCAGTGGCGCGCCTAAAAAGTTTACGCAAACGCTAAAGAAGTCATTGCCAAGCTTGGAATGTAAAAATGTACTTTAGAAAATTCTAGAAATTACTCCCACTCACAACTAATGATTAAGATTAAGCCTACTACTACCTCAAAAAAGAATTTAATAAATGTAAACAAGAGCTAAAGAATTTAACGAGGGAGAGAGAGTTCTATTTTGGGAACCCAAATGGTGTTTTCGTAAGACATTACAAAGACTAACGAAGGGAATTTCCTTAGTATTTCCATTGTAATTGATCGTTTGAAAAAGGAATTGAACCTGCTGGAAAAGTGGAAATTTTCTGGCATCAAGATCCCTGTGGTGTAGTAGCTAGGCATGCCCGTCCGACGAACGGGAGATGTTAGGTTCGATTCCTTACCGAAACGATTTTTTTTCCAAACGATTGTTTGGAAAAAAAATCTATCAATCTTGGAGCAGAACACTTCTTTATCTAGAATTTCCTTGGTATTTCCAACGTAATTGATTAATTACGTTGGAAAAGATAGATAAAGAAGTGTTCTGCTCCAAGATTGATAGATCCTGATATTATTACTATTATAGCAATCCATTCATAGAAAACCCTACTTATTATCCCCTAAGATGATTTACATGAGGAACAGGTTCGACCTTAAAATGTACTACAAAATGATAGACCTCAAAGAAATTAGAACAATTTACTAGAAAAACCATGAAAAATAAGGTTCAGAATAACTCTCAGAGTTGCTTTTAATTGCAATCTGGTAATTCGTTTGCTTGTAACTTATATTTACCTGCGTATTAGTCAAGGTCGCCGAGAGAATTAATAAATGCTGAAACAAATCTAATATGGTCCCTATTACCTTCACATGGACATGTAAATATATAATTTCATAAATGTAGATTTATGAATATATTAAACATATGCAAATATATTAAAAAGAGGATAGGTAGTTCAGTAAAATATACTGTAAACAATAATGGAACAATGTATACAGGAAAATCTCGGAAATAAGCGCTGGGGGCTAAATCTGGAGGAAGCAATTTGTATCGTAACTTATGGAATTTCGCCAAATACAGAGGTTTTTTTTTTTTTTCATAACATTGTTGAAACGATCCAATAAATTTACATAATACTCGCTATTAATCGTTTTGCCCTTTTCAAGGTAATCAACGTAAATTATGTTCTTGTCTCTCTTATGTTGGTCTTTGGCGCGAAGAACCCGCTGTTTGGGCTGTTCTTTGGTATCTGGTGTGCTGTGATGAATCCATCTTTTGTCAACAGTTAAGAATCAACGCCAAAAATCATTTGAAGTTCACACACGGCCATCTTCATCTTGGGAAAAGCTTCCATTCAAGTGGGTTTAAAATGTTTTGCCCCCGGTCAATTGGGATGCCCACAGCCTTAGCCATCTCACGCATTACCATATCGTGAATTTGTTCAATCATTTCTGATATGGTGAAATTTCCTTCCTCGGGGGATTCTCTAGTTTCAAAGAGTTTTACTTCTATGCACAAATTAGAAGCAACATGCTTAGCTTCGTTCCACATACTTTGTCAGGTGATAACTACTAACCGCCACTGGTTCATGGATATAACGATTTGACGATTTAAAAGGATTATTTAACCATTTTATTACTTTATATAAATTATACGTAGTTGCCGGGGACATACTTACAACGTTACATTTTGATCTATATCATACGTGGAACAGATCAAATTCTTTAAATGGTTTTTTCGGTCTCCGCCATATATAACGCTCTTATTATTTTTTTATTCAATTAATTAATAACTATAAATTACAAGCCGAGAACTTCCCTACAGTTTGATATATAGGAGAAGAATTAAAGTTTAACAAATATAGCGTGATCGTAGACATACAAATAGAAGTAAAAGTGTAATTTTCTATTAAAAAAGCTATCGGCAAATGTTAAAATCTCGTTGTATAGCGGAGCACTGCAGCGGTTCAATATAAAGATAGTGTGATACAAAAAGCTAATGTCACAATTCACACAGTTAATCACAGTTTAGTAACAAGTTTAGTCGTGACTTCGTTTAATGATAGGCTAGAAGAAGTTGAACAGTGGACCATTTCGATACCTGCTTTAGTTTCACCTGTGCACAAAGTTCCCTGACACAGCGATGCTTGATATACGGACCCGTTGAGGAAAACAATTGTATTTTTAATATAAAATTAATTAGAAAGGAAATTATTTTACTTTTGAATAAATGTATTTATCGAAAATTATTTTATACACTTACAATTCTGGACTACTATAGATTCTAACATGCCTCGCGTGTGAGAATCTTAACATGGATTTTTCCAACAAGTTAGTAAAACGCGATTCAACATTTCATCGGTAAATTCATTGTAATTAGGCTTTTAAAAGGACAACACGACCACACTATGGAGGATTGTCTCACGATTTTACAGCTCGGATTTGTGAAAAATAAAGAAACAATAAGAGTAAATTACCCAGACAAAAAAAAAAACATATAATTTGGCTTCGAGTCTCCTATAATTAAGCGTAATAAAAAAGATGTTTAACGACAAACAAATACAGATTCCGAATGAATAAATTGCGCCGATCATGAACGCGATTAAACATCAACAAACATCGAAATTTATTCATTAGAAAAATGTTTCCTTTAAAAAATAATTCGTGTTTGACAAAATGATTAATGTAGCTGGGGGTAACTTCTATCTTTAATAACAGGGATCTCTTCTTTTTACGTTTTCCTCTGATAATTATTGTTATTATCTAGTGACCAAGTTCTTCTGTTATATACAATTTTTAAAATTGTCATAGCAACGGGGATAAATCACATATATACGGTGTAATTATCAAAATTATTATTAATCGTCGTTTTTCTATCTTCCCCAGACTCGTGCAGGTGGGATTTTTCAAAAAAAAAAGGAGAAAATAGACCCCTTGCCTTATTTAAACATGCTAGCTAACCCCCTAAATCCCAGTTCGCTATAATTATCCAATAATTTCTGAAAATGTGATTTAGAACGGATGATTTATACTCTGGCTAAGTGGAATGCCCTTTTGGCGTTAAAATACCACGAAAACTCGGCGCTTTTTTCTTTTTTAATAATAGGGGCAAGTCCCTGGGACCGATGTCAACTTGAGAACCATCAGCTATCCGCTTTATAAGAATCCGACGCCGTCTTTGGCCTTCGAAATTGCTTGAGTAACTTCTCTATACGAAAAATAAAAAAAGAACACGATAATTTAGTTCAAATATCAATAATTGTAGATGTCATGGACATCTTAACAGAACTATAATTTTTTTTCTTCAACTTCGTATTCCATATTTAAATAACCTTTCATTAAGTGAACGTAAGATATTTCTAGATATGGTCACACGCTTCTTACTGTTTTATTCTAGCTTCACATATATACTGTTTGGGGGTCATTCTCGGGTGTTTCCGAGTTATTTTTTACGATTCGTTTTGTCTCATTCTTATTGATCTTAACCTGTTCGCCATACTATAATTAATTCGTTATTATAATAACAATTTGATACATTACGTTGTTGGGAGACTCGATGAGAATTGTTACGTATTATAAGGTTAAGATTTCTGGGTGCAAGGCAGGTGATTTAAATATTAATACTGTACGCCGTCCAGAGGATGAACTTACAACAAACCAGTATTCGAAGACGCTGTTGCACTGGTATAATTATATCCCATATATAAGCGAGCTAACACTTAAGACTGACCACTTCACCTACCTGCAATACAAGCAGAGGGTATCTTTGTCTTAGCAAACGATTCAACAACAAAGCTTCCATTATTTATGGGTCTTCAATTACATATCACTAACTAAAATATGTTAAACGCGAATGGTTTTGTTTTATATTCCCGATATATGTACTAATGAAAGGATTTATGAGTATATGTCGTCGATCTAATACCGTAAAAAGAAGGTTGAGTCCGTTTGACATTCTAATATTGGACAGACCAAATTAAATATTTTAAATTCGTTATCTAAATTAGGATTTATTTGTTGCCAACCTTGGAAACTTCCAATTTATACAAAAATTAAAAATATAATTTAATTGGGAAACCAGAAATTTACTCGCAGAACTTTTAGAGAATGTTAAAACCAACATTATTACTTAAACTCCGTTGTTACTTACATAAGATATTTTATAGAGTAATGGAGAGTAGCGAAAAGTAAAGAATTTTGATGATTTGGGGCAAGTAGGTTATTTTAAGCACTTAGGAGCAACAATTCCAAGCAACAGAGGAATGGAGAAAGAAATAATAAAGAATAAAAAATAATATATGCATGATATCAAGTATAAACACTTACTTACCATTTACGTCGACACTCATATGTTTACATGTTTTGAAGTAGTTGCATTTAATTTGTTATTTATTCAATTCTTTTCGACAGACTTTGTAGTGTATTATTGCGAGTAAACACAAACATTTAGCAATTATTATAGCACGATTTGTTAATGACGTAGTTGTGCTTTATAAGTATGTAAAACAAAGACATAAAATATTTGTCAGTTTGTAAACAATAACAAAATTCAGGGAATGGGTCATTAACCGAAATAATGAATTTAATCTAAATTTTATTGCAAAAAGTGTTAAAATTTCAACGGCTTGAATTGTCCTTCTATGTATGACATTTAAGTACTCATTCACTCGCGTCGACTATTAAGTTAGTAATGTCGTAAATAAGAAGAAGATGTTATTAAATAATGGAAAAAGCATCGAGCACACCATCCCACAGCACCATTGAAAGATTTCAACTACCCCGGAAACAGGGAGGAAGAAATATTATCAGCGCCTCTGCAGCACAATATCACAAAGTGCGTAACTTAAAGGAATATTTCCTATAGAAAGCGAGAACTAGTGAACTTCACCGTGCAATTGCATCACTAGATAAACATCTTACACCACTGAAGTTGTCATGATCCAATGTCTAAGATCAGTAGCATAGAAGACCTGAAAAGCAAGTGGAGAAACAAATCGCTGCATGTGGCGTATAGAAGGTGAGGGCTTACAAGCGTTGCTGGCGACTGGAAATCTGTTTGTGGAGACGGACGGATTGCTGGCGGCAATATCTACGAGAGCATGTGTGGAGAGAAAGAAGAAGCAGTGGGCAACCTACCATCGAAATGCTCAGTAATAGCGCCCAACAGAGTCGCAAACATGATTCACAAAAGACTACGGAAAAAATACGCATTATTCGAAGATCCCACTCCATACTACCAATACAGTCCACCGCCCCGAGGGAAACATCAAACTGTACTGGAACAGGAAAATCATTACTGATAAGCCTATCCCCAACAAAAAATCACATAGATCATAGCAATTCCTTTGCCCAATAACACAGAAAACACAATTGGAGGAACTGGGGAAATACTTAAAAAACTAATGGACGGCCTAAAAGTCTTAGGCTTGCAAGAGAAACTCCATTTACACTTACAGAAGTCGACCATACTGGATACCGGCGTGCTAGGAGAAACGAAAGTGTTTGGAAAAATAACATCCTGAGGTATACCATCTTGTGCAATGCACCCATGAAAAAATACTACAAGCCCAGGACAAAATAAACCTGTGTAAAAATAGATAATAATAATAATAATATATTTGCCCAATAGTTTACGACCATTTACAGGACAAACTCAAAAGAAGAAATAAATTAATATACAATATAAGGTAATAAAACACCAAATAAACGCGAGCATATATCGCATATTAAAGGACAGAATTTATTGTATTAAAATGTTGGAGCATCTGGTAAGCTGGAAACTTAAGTTCTAGCCGCAGGTAGTAGTAAATCGCCTGTTAACAGGTGAAATATGAAAACAGCAAAGGAGAATCAATCTTATTAATAAGTAGGCCCAATAAAAACTTCTTTGCTCAGCGAAGCTTTGGAAGCATGTAGCAAGATGGTGTAATTCCTGCTACGCTCAGGATATTGATCATCAACTTTATAGGTCAAAAATTTCAATCCACAGACAAATTCTGGTATGTATAATATGGTTACCAAATTAACGAACCATATTCTAAGCGACTCCTTACCAGATCTAATAAGAAACCCCAAATTTCGAAACGCAGATAAACACATGGATGTGATATGGTCTGTAAGGAAAGGTTGAGAGTCTTACACAATCGCTAAACTCCTCATTTTGTCTCTCTTGGGCACAAACGCACCATCTAACGAACAAAGGATTAGTACCTTTGGTATAAGAAACGATGGAACATTTGCCGATATACGTAGGTTAATGCGATTCTGATGATAAATAATAATCGTGGTGCTTAATTTGTGCGAATAAAGCAACATTCACCCGTGATGTCATTAATAATATTGGGAACTCTCATGTACAGTTAGACGAAAATCCCTTCGCAACAGTTGAAAATAATTTTTAACATAAGTTTTCGGCAAACGTATGGGGTGGGATAATCCATAGCCTTCTTATTTTGGACAATCGCCTCACAGGTAAGCACTATCTAATTTTTTTACAAAATGAATTAGAAGAATTACTAGAGGATATTCCTCTAAAGATCAGAATACAAATGTACTACCAAGATGATGGAGCTCGTCAGGTCAAGGTTCCCAGGAATTTCGATTAGTCGCCGTGGCCCTATTAATCCATACTACTTTATGGGATTGGCTATGGTTAAAAACGTTAACGTATGAAATTTCGTTTATTTGGAATAACCTGAAAGTTCTTTTTACATTATTTTCACGTGAATAATAACACTCTTGAAATTTGATCCGTTACGGCCAACTGACCCCGTATTTTATAATATATTTGCAAGTTAAAAGAAAGTCGTTAGAATCTAATAGCAAATGGATACTTAGTATCAACTTACATTAAATCCTCGCTATCAACCTAAATGTTAAACAACATCTAAATCATTGATTTTAATAGTCATAAAAGGCTTCAATTGCAGTTAATATTACGCGAAGCATACTCACCTTGATTATTATTCATTCAGTAATTAGTAAAAGAAGTAATGCGTCGTTTTGTAATTAATACCGTGCGCTCAGGTAATTGCTAGTTTGATACCAAGAGACGTTTTATAGAATAAAAGAACGCTGCAAATGATCGCATGCTTCTCATAAACAATTAAACCTGATTCAGTCAGTCCCTTTCTACGTTATAAGCGGGTTCTCTCGGTGAGCTATTAATAATTTATATAAGCAGGACCAATTAGTCGTACAATGACGTAATGCCATTTGTTTATTTACTGTCATTGGACCGGTACGCCGTTGTACAGTCACTTTTTGACAAGCCAAGGATGGGAATAACCTAGAGCTAAAGCACATCTATTCAAAAAAAAAAGTGCTGTTTGTCATTGTCGCAGCTACCTTTGTCATTTCAATAATGTAATACGTGATTATACGAAGCGATGTCGTCAAAATGCTATTTTATTACAAGCTACAAGCTACAAGCAAGATTTTACTACTATAGGTATAGGATGTTACCGTTCGTTATTATATACCGTTAAAAGGTAAAACGAGGGAGTTGATAAGTGAACGTACCGACTTTAAAGATATAATTTATAGCAAATCTTAAATATCCGTTTCATTTTATGGGTTGAGAGTAAGCATTACCTACATACAGAGATTATAATTGCCTCCCGTCTTCTGCCCATGTGAATCGTAACGAATATTTCGCTAAAATAAAACGTAGAAAGGATACTCTTCTTCTACGTATTAAAATTGAAAGCATAGGAGCGCTATTGGTTGCAGTGTTAGCAGGAGTATTACATTACCGATCCACTAACAAAGCTAATTGTGCAACAGGTAAAAAAAGTAAATGTCTCATGAGGAATATAATAAGTAATAAGCGGTTAGTTTTTATTTGAATGAATCTGTGGTCTTCACAACTCGTTCGACCTCCGGTTCGGTCCTTCGTTCTTTTTATGTGTAAAAATCGTTGCATCACATATACTCCGGAGAATGGAGAAGGACGGAAAAGACTGCTGTTATGGAAGATAGGCGATTTCTTAGAGTCTGCCGCTGCATACATGACAGATGCCCAGCAGGAGCAAGACTGATAATCCAAGACGCGGCCTGTCGCTGTCCATATTTTGTTTCTATCCAGGAAGTACGGAGTTTCACAAGAAATGACGCCTCATGATATCATCTTGGTTACTAGAAACTCGGCGATGGTTATCGATTAATTTACAAAGTATTTTCTTTATATAGAATTACGAATCACGATTATTACTTTACCTTTATATAGAAATGATTTATTCATAGTTTTTTTTATCTCATCTCTTACTGTTCTATTGTAAAGAACAAAATTACCACCTATTAATTTTACTGATTTAATTGATAGATCATTTGGACATCGTTTTTTTTTAAGGCAAAGGGAAGTAACACGTACAACGTCCACTAATTTTTTAGTCCAAAATTGAAAAACCTAAATCTGTGAAAATGTTGTATCCCTTTTATTTGTATAAGGCGATAGTGTAACAGAAACATCTAAAAGTCGTCATAATTTTGGCTTCACAAGACGCTTATCTACAGGATGATCTAATTAAGAACAAGACAATACGACGTGAAATCTTTTTAGGTCCATTTTATGTGGTGGATCATTTCCTTTTGTCTAGTTTTGGAGCTTTGGATGTTTTTTTCTATTTCTGATCTTTGTCCAGTCGCTTATGTTCATTGCCAATGTGTTATCTTCTACATCGTCTTTCCATTTCGTTTTTCAATCTTCATCTGCTGCTTGGGTTTAGCAGAAGCCCAGCGTTCTTATTATATGTACCATCCATTCAAGTCGTTTTGGTTTTATTTGTTTGATTATCTTTTCTCCTATTAGATCTTGTCCAATTTCCATGATCATTTTTGCTCTTCTTTGTTTCAACTATAGTTATCCTTGGCCCAAGGATTGTTCTCATAATTTCCCTTTCTAGAGCTTCAATTCCCATAATCTTTACTATCGTTCTTTCATTTCGCTTCTGGCCAAATCTTTCTATTGTTTTTACTAGTTTTTTCTTGTTCCTCACTGTTATTTTCAATTTTCTTGGAATGATGTTTAGCTGTCTACTCCTTTTATTATAACTTCCTGGAGCCAGGTTGAAGCGTATTAGAGAAAGTAATTCTCCATGGTTTCAGTATTGAATTTATGCTTCAGAGGTTGTATTCATAAAACAAACTTTTGCTTTGGAACCATTTGTTGACATTCCTAGTCTGAAACGATTTTCAGAGCCACTCACTGTCTCCTCTGGCTAGAATTAGAGTTCCCAATTTAGTACATCCTCAAGAATTTTCCATATGGTGCTTTGTAGGGTTATTCGTTTTTCTTCGTAGCACTCCTTCTACTGTCTTATTTAGACTATTTGTTATTGACTATTTGTTTTCTATATTTGTTGTTTTTGATGTTTATTATATATATATAATATTATGTTATTCGTTGTGATTGTTAATTGTTGATACTTTCTAAGCGAGTCTATATAATCGTTTTTTTAATACTGTTTTGTAGGAGTTAAATAAATTGAACACCCTCGATTATTCGATATAATTATATCTTATGATCTTATCTATAGAACTTATCATAGAGAAACTCTTAGAGTTTTAGATTTTTTACCAAATTTCATTGCTTTCTGGGCCCCTGTGCAAAGCAATCAATTTTGCAAAGGAATCCATTTCAAGAAAAAAAGAACAACCCACCTTTCGACTGATTTCCTGCAAAAAAAAGGTAACCTACCAGCATGGCTCTCGTCGAGCAAGTTTGATTTATTACATTGTCTCAGCTATTGACATTAAAAAATCATATTGAAGAATCAATTATGATTAATATGGCTTGTTACAAAGAACCTATTTGATTGAAAAAAATACGTATGTACGGATTTAATGGTTTTTTACAAGTTTGTTCTTCAAATACTGTTACGTAGGAGGGATTTAATTTCATTACTACCTTGTCACATTGTAACCGAATATCTTCTGTCAATTACACAAGGCTAAAACATAATTTCGAAATCTATTTAATATTTAATTACAGTTTGAGCTTAATCCTGCTACAAAACAAGCAAGAGGGATCCTGGTAGGCCGGTTAGTTTTGAAGTGTCCCCTATTTCGGCGAGTACAAGAGGGAGTTGACAAGATATCGTTATCGGGTTGTCGAGGGTAGTGACGTGTGTTGGGTAATCGAGCGAAAAATTACAAATATTTGATTCTTTAACTCGAGGACTTATCGATTTTTCGTCTATTCCTCTATTTTTTTGCGCTGCATACAAATTTGCGTTAAAAAAAGTGATTCTTTTAATCATTCTAAAAGCTGCATAACGGCTATGCTAATTAGAAAAAGGGAAATTACTACAGGCATCCACCATATACCCAGGGTTAGAAGGAGAATGTACACTTCTCTCTGTGGTTTGTAATTACTCGAGATAAATAGGGTCCCATAGATCTTCCAGATTATCAATTTATAAGTCCGCATCTGCGACAACCCGGCCAAGGGAATGGAGAAGAGCCGCTTCAAACGTTTTTAACTTGTTGTCATTAAAAACTCGTCTTCTATTACGTTGTAATTTATTTGTTGAATTAATTTAAAAATTAGCCACAGGCTCGAGCATTTTGGGGTTCCACCGTAATTGGGATTAAGAAATTAGATTGCGGATGAAATATATCTTATCCTATTTTTTATCAGGTTCTGTATGTAGGAAGCCCATGCGATGTAAGAAATTTGTCAATCACTTTTTAAAGAGAAAGTTTCTATTTATTAACTCTGGGTGATTAGATTAATTCAATTCCTATCCGCGTTTTAAGGTTTGTAAACTTGATTTATTTTAATACGAAGATAAGCATTAGTTATTCTACTAATAGTGATGTTGAGTAAAATTTAATAAGGAATCTATTAAAGCCTCCACGGAAAAGCCTGTAAATTCATTTCTTATTCGCTGACGAAAATTTTATTTTTCAAATACCCACTTAGCTGGCTTCTCGTATTCCTGGCCATGTTTGTGGAAAAATATCGTTCAAGTATTGTCACACATAGATTTTATTGGAATTTTTTATTCAATGAAATATTTGACTCGTATCCTTGTTAGTTAGTTAGTTAGTTAGTTAGTTAGTTAGTTAGTTAGTTAGTTAGTTAGTTAGTTAGTTAGTTAGTTAGTTAGTTAGTTAGTTAGTTAGTTAGTTAGCCGTTCAGTGAAGTTCGGTCATACAATAAAAATCTATTATATCACACTGTATAGAATTATTAATACATAAAATTAGAAAAATATTAAGCATACACTCTTTTCTAAGGGATTAAAGCCATAAATTATTATGTAAAGTAGAAATATTGCGACAACCACAATAAAGTCCCTTTTATTATCATTCCAAGAATTTCTCGGAAGTACCGATCTTTTGAAACGGATCGTTTGGGGATTATTAACGAACAATACATTTAGGAAATATGCCGCAGTATCACTCTTGTTTATTTATCACAGGCGTAAAGATATAAATTTGCTTCATTTTACTGTTAAACGTGTGTTGGTGTGCATCTGTCGTTTTTGCGCGAAAGTTTTAAGAAAATTTACTTCAAAATGGCACGTGGCAAGCCTACCAGTGTAGAAAAACGTTCACGCATTATTACGCTGTTTGAAGAAGGATATTCGGGGCGACAAATTGCTGAAAAAATAAATATGAGAAGTTCAACAGCAAATGACATCATAAAGCGATATCGGACAACTGGAACTATAGAAAATCGTGTTCGTCCTGGAGCATCTAGGAAAACAACAAAAGCTGAAGATTTGAGAATTGTATTATTAAGCAAACGCAATAGAAAATTAACAGCGCCACAAATAGCAGCCGAAGTCAATCGCGGCCGTGAAGAACAAGTTTCGGCGAGTACGGTAAAACGTCGACTTCAACAAGCGGACCTTCATGGACGCATTGCCATTCGAAAACCCTTATTACGTCGGGGCAACAGAGCAAAACGGCTACAGTGGGCCCGTTCTCATCTAGATTGGTCGTTAGATGATTGGAAACACGTGCTTTGGAGTGACGAGTCAAAGTTTGAGGTTTTTGGGCAAAATCGACGAGTTTATGTCCGAAGATCTAAAACCGAAAAGTGATCCCGAACTGC
>LR736912.1:291481-308534 GCA_902654985.2 Oryctes borbonicus
AAATAAAACCCTAAAAATTATCTATCTCAAGTTCCTAATTAGGATCAATGCTTCGGAATCTTTAGATTCATCAAAAATTTTGTACCAAATCCAAATTATTTCGAGGATTGCGAAACCTTTATGGTTTAAATAGTATACTTAGCATAAATTATCTGTGTTAACACCTTAATTAGAATGGTTGGAAATTCTTTAGATTTTTCAAAAAGATTGTTTTAAATCTTTTCTTTTGAAAAGTATTAAATCCTCTATAATTTGCTTCATCTAATTTTTAAAAGAATTAAGAAAAAATACTTCTACTTAATTTTCCATAACGTAAATAAAATCACACGAACTATCTGCCTTCAATTCTTCTTCTATCTCAAGTTCCTAATTCGGATCATTGACAATGCTTCGGAATCTTTAGATTCATCAAAAATTTTGTACCAAATCCTGTTATTTCGAGGATTGCGAGACCTTTATGGTTTAAATAGTACACTTGGCATAAATTATCTGTTTTAACACCTGAATTAGAATGGTTGGAAATTCTTTAGATTTTTCAAAAAGATAACTCAAAATTTTCACCTTCGACACAACAACAAAGTATTTTTAATGAGCTTGATCTAATTTTATGAGAATCAAGAAAAAAATACATTTTTTTGAGTCTATCTACTTTAAATCCTTAACTAGGATTAGAGGTAATGTCCGGAATCTTTCGAATTTTAAAAATTTTGCTCCAAATTCTGTTGTTTGAAGGAATTCAAGAAATTCACTTCATCTAATTATTTTCTTAAATTCTTAAATTTTCAATTAGCTTCATTGGCAACAGCATTTGCAATCAAGATACTTTCATGCGTTGATTTTGCTTATGTACGGGAAATGTTTCGCTATGTAATTACATTTGTATTGATCAGTTTTTGTAAAAAATCAAGTGTTTCGGGTTCTAGAATTTTCTTCTAGAATGTGATCCAAAATGTTGAATAGTGATAGCAAGGACTGTGGGGTAGTATGGTAAACAACACTAAAGTATCGGCACACTCCGTATCGCACAAGTTTAATTAAGCAATTAACAAGTTTAATTAATTAATAAGCGAATTCGGTCATACGGTTGAAAATGAGAATCAACGCATCCTCGACACAGCCGTCCCGGATTAATTAATTAAACTTGTGTAGTGTGGAGTGTCCCGATACCTTAGTGTTGTTTGCCAAAATGTTGAGTTTTTCACAAACATGAAATACCACCATACAATCTTTGTTAAACAGATTATAAGTTGTCGAATCAATGTTTAAAATAACCTCTTTTAATATTATACTATGTAGATGACATGCGCAGAAGTATATAATGTGTAAGTAAATATGGTTTAATGTTTATTTTGACAAAAAGAATTTCTATATCCCATGCAGAAGAAGGTTGTAAGAAAGATAGTGGGGACTTTGGAGTAAGCCGTATATAATGTGTGAGATTGTGAAGTTATGATTTCTTTCTAAGTCGCGAAATACCAGATTCAATTTCCCTCAGTTGTCCTTTAAGAAATGAGGAAAATCAATCACAGCAAAGAGAGCTTGTCACTGGTTGCTGTGATGGCGGTGTGTTGGCAATCTCGAAAACAATAGAGACGTCATCATAAACACATTTCACATCGAGATTCTGGAAAGAGCAAGTCATGGTAAGCCAATTTACGCGTTGTTCGGGCCATCGTTAGCAGACGATATTGGCGTGACTTGTGGAAATTAATCGATAAAATATTATAATTGTTGTAACAGTTGCTATCAGTATTGAATCTGTGCGCATTATATATGATGAAATTATGCTTAAACTTCTTAATACGGGAACAACTTTATCACAAACTAATTACATTCAATAATCGGTTACTTTAATTCGAACTTCATCTGATCCCGGTCCGTTGTCAGCTGTCGATACTAAAGTGTGGGTATTTTTAAATACTGACGCGTCTTCACTGAACTTTCATTTTATTTATATTATCTCACTAAGCGTTTCAATTCTTACATCTGTAACAGAATTCTATTCTTTTTCAAGGGAAAATTGTATCAACTAGCGCTGGTTTGCAAAAAATTGCAACACTTTAAATTGAAGGGGTTTGAAAAGTCTCAACATTCTTGGAATATTTAAATAATAATAGAATATTTTTAAATTGCATTTATATTCCTTCCTTTCTCCCTTTCAATGCTTTACGGATATACAGCGTGACCTCTATAATCCGAACATGCGGTAATCCGAATATACAATAACCCCAACAAATTTGACTTAAAAATCCGACCTAATTAATTAAAATTTTTCAGGCGTGTTAAGAACGAATCATTTTTTAAATACCAAAAGATGAAACTGCATTATCGCAAATCTCAGCTCATGTCCCTCGCATCTGAAGGTGTTCAAGATAATGCTGCAGTTTTTGAGAAATTTTGATCTGATGTCAGAGTTTACGGCCCAATGTGGACCAATGTGGTCAGTGGACTTAACAAGCCACAAAGAAAAAGTCGAGGAACAAATTATTCCAACAGTTCATCAAGTCCTACAGCGTATTACAGAATCAGCGACTGCTGCATATTAGTGCATATTTTATTAATGTTTAATACTGAAGTTTTGTTTGAAACAACTTGCTGTTTTGTTTTTAAAAGTTTTTTAAAGCAATTTGTGTGTTTCTATTCTTGTAATTTGAAGCAGTTTAAGTCAAAAGTTTCTTATAATCTGAAGTAATTGGGGAAAAGAAAATGTTCGCACTGTACTTACTTAATTATACTTTTTAAAATAATTTATTTTAACGACTAAGGCAGATTTTCTTTATGTATATATGTAGAGAGAGAGTCAATATTTATTACCCTTCACCTTTATAATAATAAAAGCACCAGTATATCATGCTGGAAGGATAAAATAGTATATAAATCCTGGCATGTACAAGAGAGAGCATCGAACACTGGAGAAGTGGCAAAGGACCTCTCTTGGTGTCGGTCTATTTCTTATTGGCTTGGACCGCAGTAAATCTCATTACAGTTTCGTCCCTTTCGTGTAAATTACTGCTTGTTCATTTATGGCAAAAGCATGTGTTTGGTTCACAAAAGATATCACGACCGAGAGGCATGCCGGTGAACCCGGTTAATGTATCGCACCACAATTACTTATGGTCTCCCCGGCTATCCAGCGATTATGTCCCACGATTTTAGCGTAGGTAAGAGCGTTCCTTCCCCAAAAGTACTGATGGAAGTAGAAAAACGCGGACGTATATCGAACCAGCCTTAATTTAACCTTGATGAAGAGAATCTACCCATTATCCAGGGACAGCTTGATGCTTTTCGCGAAAATTAGGAAACAATTTTATAGGGGTTGGTCAGAATAAAAGGTTCGAAACTCCGTTGCGATATCTTAAAACAGCAGAAAAAGAATACACACCGAACAATTCGAAGTATTCAAAAAGAGATGAACGGAAACAATTATCAAAAACATTCCGGGCCGATTTAGGGCGAAGGGTGGTCGGATTTCGTGAACGTCTTTTTAAAGCTTCCGGTCCCGAGGCCAGGAGATTTGCCAACGCATCGGGGAGTCCCCAAAGTTGACGTAAACCGCGGGCAACAAGTCCGGATCGCTTTGACATTTGCCGCGTATTATAATCAGAAGGGACAGGATGGGGGAAGCGGTACAGCGGGGAGTATCAAGGGGGAACAGATTAAATTAGCGTTTTATATCCGGAACGGAGAAAAAAATTCGCTACATCCCCTTGGTGTTTACTAAAGAAACCCACCCCACTTTTATATGGATGAATAGTAGACTTTGACACTATGCTAGGTTTTGTCTTTACAAACAAAATTTATGATTAGTTGCTGGAGTACATGGTAGGAATTTTCAAATAGCGTAAAGTGGAACACAGAAAATCTGCAAATTTTTTTGTGTTTATTATTATCTGCGCGTTTTTCAATTTAATTGTAAAAGTTCTGAGAAAGAGATGAATTTTCACATTTAAAATAAATTAGAGTAAAAGTAATGGAACTCAGGTGATGTCATTAAGGACTCGACCTTGAGCAGGCTACTATCCTTGCCAATAATAATAAGTCAGTTAGAAATTTGTTGGTCCTTCAAGTATAATGACATGAAGCCCAAATCAGGTTCCACTGGATTATCATCCATCAGAATAAATCAATTTCTAACAAAATTATTACTCTTAAATGCTTGAATACTTCTACTATTACTACCTCATTTTCAGCATTTTTTAGCATTCTTCGACAAATTTCCCTTTGATATTTGAAGTAATAAATTGATGATCCAGTTTCTAGAATGTGGTTACAACTTTAATTTGGATTCTTTTTGAGAAATTTATTAATTTTTCTGCGTCTATTGCACCTTCAATTTTCAATTTTTGCTCCATTTAATTTATTTTATATTTACGTACCTATCGCAATAATTTGTTACTTTACCCTTACCCACTTTACCCGATAAGGCTATGTAAATATAAATCAGATTTTTGAAATTCATTAAAGATGAAAATTGTACAGATTCATTTTATATAACATTGTCTTCGAATAAATTATATGGAATTTTCCGAATCCTTATCAAGTCTTTTTCTAACATCAACCCCTATAGTGAACCTCGTCCCTTGTGCGGAAAAACAAATGAAATAGTGTGAAAGTTTTATTGTTGCTATTTGAACCGTTAGTGACCAATATACAATATACTTCCAGGGAGTTCCTGTGAGCTTGTCTAGCACGTGCTCACCATGCAGAAAGCCGTCATTTCCTGCGACCGGAAACGCTACGGGGGGTAGTTTACTTTGCCAAAATCTATTGCATAGTATAGCAAAGTATAGTCGTCTACATTACATATTTCGCGAAATGTAAGTGAGGGGTAGTACGTTACAATTACGGTATAAGGATCCCAAAGGCCTACGCATCCCCTTAAAATAGTGAATCATCCCCCTCCCTTCCTCGGTACGTCGTGCAACGTGTGACAACGTGCGTGTATAAATTTTAAAGATGAAATTATTTATTTATGGAATATTTACGCGAGAGGGTGTTCTGGTTTCGAATCCCTCTTTCCAATTAAAAATTGGTCACGATTACATCAAACGAGGCCAAAATAATAGAGAAAAACCGCTTCTGCGTGAAAATAACTAGAGTGACTAACTTTTTGATCCTGCTTCTTGTCAACTTTATAAATTGTTTTCGTGAGTTTATCTCTGGAAGAACACGCATCATTTAAACACAATTAAAAAGTTTGATGTTCCAAATATAAAAGGTTTCTTTCAATCGATTGCGTTTTGTTCTTATATACAGAGGAGATTTTTTCGTCGCGTCTGACGAAAGATTTTACATTAAAAACAAGTGTTGCCACCTTTATGTGTTCGTCGTTAAAAGCGATTGCCCTTAATATCGCATATATAGTCATAGTACAAGGGTTTTTAGCGGAGCAGTGACATAGGTAGAGGATAAGAGCCAGGCCGCAGCGCGTGATAAGAATACTAGCGGTGTGATAAGGAGTTCCTGCTAAGCGGTTGGGTGTGTCCCTGAAGATGGATTGCTGTCATGGGAAATCCACCCATTCCAAACTTTTCTATATGCCTTACACGTATCAGCAACTTGTGATCTATGGCACTGATTATACGAGAAAAATTATATTTATATATTTCCTATGTTTATATTTATTATACGTAACTTTGTCCCTTTCGCTCTATTTTTTTCTATCATTATTATTGCGTTAAACTGTAATTTTGTCCAGGAATGTCTACGTTGTTGAAAATAATATGTGCTAAGTAAGTGTGACGTCTTTAAAGGAGGCATAGTTCTTCAATGTATACATTGTGGTACTTTCGTTCGAATAATACATTTTCAGTGCGTTAAAGTTTATTGTATTTATTTTATTCATGTAAGCATGTCAAGTTCTAAAAACAGACACGTAAAGCAATATAAGCAAGCCATTTTAGAATTGGACAAGAGACAAACTTACACATGTGACTGTATTGTATAAACCATCGCCTCCTGAAATAGTCACCATCTCACATCTGTTCTACATCAAGAGCACTGTCGCGCTTTAGTTACCCAAGCTCATCTGGGTAACGTCCACTTATTGTAAATGTATTGACTTAATTGATTCCGGTATTACTATTTATATTTAATAACCTCGATCTAAAATAGATCGTATACAGCTACACTTAGAAGTGCTGCACAGTAAATTGAGGAGAGAGAAGAAAAAAAAAACCTAAATACGTGCTCGATTTCGCGCATTATTTGTGTGAAAATCTAGTTCCGTTAGTCGTTGGTTGTTGTCTTCTACTTGCGTTTAATAGAAGAAATGCATCAGAAGTTATTTCCTTCGTCCCCGTGTCAGTATGTCTATCACGTCGATAGCCACCCTAAATTGTAGTGTAGGAGCGTTTGTACAGATACTACGTCTTCTAGACCCTTTTGACCCTTGTCCCCATATATGACCCTCTCGCTTTTTCTATTGCTGATAAACAGTTTGCACATATTTGGCGATTTTATGATTAATCACACAGGGAGATGTATTCTTCTAATTCCTCTAGACATTAAAAAATTACTATGAGATGAGGTGATATTTTTGTGTCAAATTAAATTAATAAAAGGTTCTGAACAACCGTTACAAAAAATAAAATATATTCTACTCAGTGGCGGTCCGTCACCTTTTGACGAAAAAGTATGAAAAAACCTTACATTTAGTGAAAACCTATTTTTTAAAGTACAATTTATCATGTTGCGTAGAGAAAAGTTAATTTTCTACTTCGTTTTTGAATTTAGCGCTTATTCCTATAAATTACTCGTTACTTTTAGTGACTTTTCGTATGCCTACAGAGCCACCAAATTAAATGTTGTTCAGAAACCTCAAAAAAAAAAAACAGGAAAATTACCTTAAAATAATACTTTTTAAACTATTTCTTTTTATTTTTTTTTTTATGTAGTTCCTTCTTAATTCTCCACAAACAGAATGGTCATTTCGGACTCGGCAAAATAAGGGTTTTACGTGAATGTATAAATAAATCGATCGGTAATATTCAGAAATTTTACCAATAGCGTTATTTAAATGTTTTCGAACTATCAGATTCAAATTAACAGAAAAATCAATTTACCCCCTAAATATATCACGAAATTTGGATATTTCACTGCCATCATGATTGATGATGACGATTATTCGAACTAATGATTGATCGAATTGGAATTTTTACTATTTTCTAAAAGGCATTGTTAATTTTTGTCTGTTGAGTTATTTATTTCGAATATAGCATTTTTTAAATCTCGCGGAAAATTTTGAGTTGACTGTGATTGGTTGTTTAGTCAGATGTCGTGGCAACCAAATATTTAATTTAAAACTATTTAAGTACGAGCTATAAGATCTATAATTCATTTCACAATGTTGACCATGGAATAAATAAGAAGCTGCGGGATATTTAAATCATATTTTCGCAATAATTACGTAATATAAATTTGAATAATGTTGTTTATCAATTCAATTGAATTTTTAAAGAATATACCAGGGAGAGCACACGGCCTGCGGTCTTACGAACCCCCGGATCTCGCTTTTACCTTCAAAATTGATCCATTATGTCGATATATATTAAGGAGGATAATATTATTTCACAGAGGGATACAATATAAGTAGTGTAAATAACGTTATGATATTTGGATTAACGAAGAAAAGAAATACTCGAATGGCATACAACCCCTTTACTAAAACAATTTAATTATATAGATTGACAGACAGCCAATTGTTTCGGTGTCTTCTCTCTTTGGGGATCAGAATTTTCTGTCAAGTATATCGAGTGAAAAGGGTTTCGTAATATAACGTCGATGACCGTAGTCCGTTGTAGTTACATTTTTGTTAACGATATTGGCAAATATTTATCTAAAAATTCGAAAATTTTCGACGAAGTAATGCGGACCGAAACAATTTTAACCCATCCCGTTGTTTTAACAGATTGATCGTCTCGTTTACTGTAATTTTGAGAATCACTTGCAAGGTCTGCGAAGGGTTACAAGATAAAGGGTGGACCTAAATGAGTGGGGTGGTTTCGTATCGCTCCGGGTCACTTTCATTAACTGAACACTTGACAAATGATAATTGGTAAGGCTATTGGTCACTCTTTGGCCTGTCACTTTACTATTAGGGCTTTGGACAACTGTAGTATATTAACAGAATAGAAGATGTACATTTGAAAATGTACAGAGAAAATTATCGAAAATTAATAAATTTGCTATAGAATATAGTCCTTGTAATTGCTCGGACGCAGTTTACAACGTATCGATCAATAACCTGGCCCAGATTTATCTCCCAATGAATATTTTTTAGCGATTTGTTCGAATATGGATTAAAAATACAAAATTTTATTTCAAACATTAAAATATGAATGAATGTGAGAATTTTATATGAGCAGCAGTTGCTTAATCTCTGTTATTTTCTTAATTCATTTGATGGACTAATGAAGATACTTCTAGGGTTTCTTTATGGGGTACACCTTTCCAATGTGGGATCTTTTTTTTTTTTTCGTCTTTTTTCTTACTGCTTCTTTGGTGCACTGTTAATAGTGAAATTATCACTTCATTGTTAACCACAATGGTGCAATTTCATTGCTTATGCCGGTTTGAAAAATGTCGTTACGAATATGTATTTCCTCATCATTATTGGCTTGATGGTAATCAGTGTTCTGCGCATACAGAACATCTAAAACTGATTTCTCGTTTTGGGCAGTTCATCTGCATTGGGCTACAGTATTTTCGGTGATTGTTGAATAATACGTTAATAATATCTCAGATATTAGAATGTGCTGCGATTTTGTTGTAAAAACCATATAAAAAATGTGGTTTCGGTAATTTAATTTTGATGAGGTTTTTTTTTGATGATTTACCATAAATCTAAGAGTATTTTTTTTCGTAAGCTAAAGATTCAGCCTCAAGCAAAGGAAGAAAATTAAATCGTGTCAAAATTCAGATACCGAAACCATATTACTCCATATTCGTTAGAAATCAAATACATTTTATTTGAGAAATTTATCATTTATACTGTGTAATCAACCCTATCCTACTTAAACACATTTATATGCCATCGATTGGATTATTATTTGAAGAAATAGGGTAAGCATTTTGCTTCTCAATCTCTTTTTATATTATTTCTGACGTATACGATTACAATACCTTTGTTTCTGAATTCGTAATTATAGGTTTTAATATAGCATAACGTAATAGATGAAGCCAAAAAGATAACAGCGACGAATTTACACGAACCTTCACAAAACCCATTATTGATGGCAATTACATGGCCGTTACAAGATGAAGACAGCAGATAATAGCCAAACCACTAACCTAGAGGACCATGAACGGGAGACATCACGCTATCCTTCGGTAAATCTGAGCTGGTGTTCCCTGCGATTTCAACGGCGCAGTGACAGTCAAAAGAATGGAATCGTATCATGCAAGAACCTTTATTCAGATCGTTGTTTCGTATACTCGGCACAAGGAGGACGAATTAGTGTAAATCCTGACTGGGACAGTGTAAAACACGATGTAATTAGAGTGTCACGCAGGTAATTTATAAGAACCAATAAACAATTCGAGTTTGGGGGTGATAATTGATAATCCAATATCTCTCAGGAGGTTTGCTGTTTTTAAATTAACCGAAGACACTAATTTATCGCCAAACTAATTAAGCGAAATCAATAAATTCCCTAAAAATATAGGTACATGAATACCCCGATGTAAAAGATACCCTATTTCTTTTACATAGGTATATACATATATACGATGCTTGTGATAAAAAGCGCAATAGGGGTTGGATAGCAGATTCCAGATGACCTGAAATAGAGAAAGGACCACCGGTATCTTCCGTGATTAACGGGTATTAAAATAAATGAGAAAAGAAAGCGCATAGCTCCTTTTGGGGCTTGTCGCAGTAATGCCCTGTCATCACATCACATGACTACTTCCGGTAATTAGGTTTTTCTTTTCCTCCGTTTCCGTTTTCTCTTGGTTTTCCACCTATCCTCGCGTTAAAAAATAATTTGTCCCTTGAGAATCATCAGTTACAAGAACATAAATGGCACATAAAAAAAGTGTTTAGTTTATTACACCGTTTCTCTTTTTTTTCTGGAAAATACTTATTGTTAATTATTCAAGACGTACTGTACAAGCAGAAACCGAATGTTACATTTAATTATTCCTTTGGGATTTACTCAAGTCAAGGTGAACAGTTGGAAAACACGAGATTATTGGAACAGGTGTTTGAATAAAACGTATTGTTGAATTCTTATTTAGTATTAAGTTCGTGCAAGCAGTTACCATGTGTTTCGGGAATAATTATCGCAGTTACATATAACAAAAATTAATTATTAGAGCAGAAATTATATAAAGATATAAACAATTAATTGTACGAAAGGTGCTTTTCAAATTTTTACAAAAACAATTTTGAAGGTGTGTATCTACAAAACGTGATTTTTGAATGCTTCAACAGCTTCTCGATGTAATTAAAATCGCTTTCCTCACATTTTTTGTTTGACATTCTTGAACAAAAAAAAATCATTGGGCGATAAATTAATTGCTTAACATGCAACGATTATTAGCATTAGCTGTTCTTCGATCATGTTCAATCTAAGGAAAAAAACAAGAAAGTTTTGTTAGATCCAGTTCATAATTAAACAAAGATAGAAAGGATTACTTAAAAAATATATTTTATTAAATACTTTGGGTGTTTTTTAATATATTTAATGTTAAATTTTGTTGTTTTTGAAGTGGTTCTTAGAGATCACGATGACAGCGAAAAATCCGAAATTCGTAGTATATTTAGTACATTAGATCTGACGTTTCGAGAATATTTAAACAATGCTAGTATTTTCAAAGGAACCCTAAAATAAAATTTTAAATCAATGCAATCCGTTTGCGGAATAGAAATTTCAAGTCAAATTAGAAATTCCGATTTATTGTGTGACGAAACTACAGATGTAACGAATTTATAAGCGCTTTCGGGGGCTTAAACGAATTAAGGATGGGTGGCGTTCAAATACACATTAAAAATACATATGCTTGTGCAAATTATTCATTGGAACGTTTCCAATTCCTTCTTTTTTCAAAGATCATTGCAAGCTAAAACTAAGATTTTGTCATATTTTTTACAGTCGTGCCCCTCTCGTTAAAAAGATACGTACCGCCACTGAGTTGTAATATTATCTATACAAAAACATGGCCTATGGATACCTCGGTCAATGTATTTAAATATAAATAATTAAATGATACAAATTTATTATTTTAAAGTATTTCAGAACAAATACTATATCTTTACAATATTCTTTCCATTGTGATACAAAAAATAATAATACATAATAATAAATAAATAATAAAAATAATAAAAAATAATAAAATAAATAATAATAATAATAATAATAATAATAATAACAATAATAATAATAAACGAATGAAATTAAATAAAAAGGAGATAATTTACAGGATTTTTGAAAGAGTAAAAAAGAGGTAAACAATAGTTCTCAAATGTAACGAATATTAATAGATCATCCATAGCTTCTATTATTAATTACCGACGTTTCTAAAATAAATATTGCTATCTTATTCGTTCCTGTTTTTTTTCTTTTCAATTACTCCGCATTCGCAAATAATTCCACCTTATGGCCCTTCCCGGGTTGTTCTTACTACCTGTCCGCCCGATATGCCATACCTATACTTCACCGGTGACTGGCACAGCACTCAGGAGTGCCACACTGATCAGAATGATGGAATCTCTTAACCGCTAAACGTGCGACTTGGGGAAAATAGCCATGATTGAGGACAAGTCCCTATATTTCCCGGTTTGGACCGCATTTATTTCCACGGTAAGGACCAAAAAAGATCCTCGAAGGTAACGTAACGCATTGTAGTGGCTTTTTTATAACCGTTTAAATAAGACTAGGCTAAAGTGGTGCGTGTCGCAACGTTTAGGTCGGCGTTAGAAAATACTTAAAGAGAATTCACCCTTGAAATGTAAGGGAGAGGGGAAAATTGAATATTTTCAATTTTATTGTTTACAATACGTAATTTGCTAGTAATAAAATTGTATTTAATGAGTACATCGATGTAATAGGAATAGCTGTAAAAATGTAAAATGTCCAGTGCGTACGAGATTGTTTGTAGCGAAAAGGTAAGATGAGAGAGATACGATAACTCGGCCGAGATAGCGAGAATAAAGAGAGGACGATAATTGTAGAAAATAAAACAGTGAGAGTCGTATATAGAGGAGAGGCCCTAACCACTTCTAGAGGTGCAATGAGTTCACTTCTATAGGTTGTCATTTGAAGATCGTGATGTACACCGGCTACTATTTGAAGCGTGATCAACCAAGTAATAACGTCATAGTTATACGAAATTACATGTCTCCTGAAAATCTCATTTCAACTTGTGGTTTGCAATAACATTCGGTAAGCAATTAAATTAGTTTTATCCGATATCTCCTCGGCAAGGCCTATGGTATCATAGGCTGCGTAATCAGAGAGCCCCTCAATGCAACTCGTCAAAAATCCAACTCCTTATTATTTCAAACTTCGTTCTTGCGTAACTCCGAGACACACTTTATATAACACTATTTGTAATTACACCAGGCTACATACTACCAACTTTTCCTATATAATCTTCTAAACTAGTACATTCAAGTAGTAAAAAGAAACAGAAAGAAATAATGGATGTAGCTTTACTTTGAAGCCAAAAAATTCCAATAATTTGTCAATATTTCTTCTAATATTGATTTAGATAATAATAATAATATGGAGCTATTGTATAAGTGTAATTGGAGATTTTTAATGAATCTTTTTACCAACTCAACGCAGCATCTTCTTACTGCAATTCAGTAGATGTTGCACAGAATGCGTTCTGCCATCTTCAATTATTCATTTGGTATTGGTAAATATCGCTTTAAGTTTTGGTTTTCTCGTACCAACCCCTTCCCTAAACTGCAATAAGCAACATGATCAAGTAACAAGTCATTCATTTTCTATTAACTTCGTGTTTTCAACCAAATTTTGTTTTGCCTTCAAACATGAACAATCACTGGGCTTAGGTGAAATTCTGTTTTTGTCTCTTATGTGTCACAGCGCGCTATATGTCCCATGCAATAAAATACTTTAATTTTTGTGCCATTAGGTTATTTATATTTTTTGTTATCATATGGTATCACTGGGGCTAGACCTGGCTATTCATTATCTCAGGCATTGGCTATGCTGAATGATGATGAATCATTACAAGCGGAAGTAGAACTGCATAACTCCAATGTAGTAAATGTCGACGCCGACGAAGACGAAGGTGGAATGATCTATAATTTGATTGGACGTCCAATTATAGATCAAAATCAAAACTCTGTTCCTTCGACATCTAAAACAATATGACTGGTTATTGTCTTCTGTTTTTTTTTTTTTTAACTGGGAATGGATCACTAGGAGAAGCTCCGGTGTGGATTGAAAGGCATTTCAAACCACAACAAAAATCATTTCCAACAGATAATTGCTATTCATTATATACATGGATGAGATTATTAGAGAAAGTAGTAAATGCAACCAATCAATATTTCAGGTTGTGCCTCTACAGAAGATGTAGTAACTGTTGCAGATATTGGAAAGAACTTGCAGGACAACCTTATAATGGGAAATAATATAATGAAGGAGAAAGGCATTAAACTAAATAAGTCTAAAACGAAAGTAATAATGATAACAGAAGAAAGAAAAAGAGGAAATCCACGTGCATATAGAATAGATAGAACTCGAACAAGTAAACACGTTTCAGTATCTGGATATTGCAATCGAGGAAAATGGAAATAATGATGTGAATATAAATAAAAGTATACAAAAAGGAAAAGCTTTATAATAATGAGCAAGGGATTAATAAATAAAAGGAAAGTGTAAAAAAAATAAAAGGAACAAGCTACAAGCCGTTGAAATGAGATATTTAAGAAGAATGAGAAGAGTTATAAGAAAAGATTTCATTGAGCAACGAGAATCAAGTTGGTGGAATCATCTTCAAAGGATATTCTAATAACAAAAATATAGGAAGTTCGAACCCAAAAAAAATGGGAAGAACATGAATAGAAACAAACCAGTTGACCCAAGATAAAAAGAAATGGTCAGAACAATTAGACGTGCCATCGGTAGATATTTCGGAGCACATTCTAGTCGTAGCAACAGGCTTTGAATGTCTGATTATATGTGAAAATGTTTATGGTTGCTCCTCGTATCCCTTCTTTGAAGAAAATATACTTTTTAATTCACAATTGCAAATGGCTAATACAAATTAATTAAACAGTTTGCCTGGTGTGGAGTGTGCCTGTGTATTTAATATAGAAAATCCTTCATTTTAGGATGAAATAACAATTATATTTGTTTATTTCTAATTCGTACTCACCTATTTATACAGTTAACAGATTTTCCTGGGCATTCGGAGTATAAAGGGGCAGCTAATCAAAGTCGTACGACCCGAAGACATACAGGGGGTGTTTATCTAAGAAAACAGGAGCAGTTTTAGAATGTCCCCGGGCTGAGGGCCCTTTTGCAGGCGAAGACATCGCTTTGACGGCTCGAGGGTAATTACAAGAAAGTGAGTAATGCTCAGACTATCCCAATTACCCTCTCTGAAATGAATCCAGCCCCCACTCCGGCATCCCTTTCTCTGTCTAGCGGAGAGGAATTGCTCGATCTCACCTAGCTTAATGCGTATACACATACATTCTAAGAGCGAGTGCGAATTTGTAACGATGTTTTTGCGCTATAATCTAATCTAAATCTATTATTATTATTATTGTACCGCTTGAGACATTCTTGAAATGTAATTGCGGATGTTCACATTTAGATTCATTCAAGTGAGTCGCCTAGAATGTGAAAAGAGGATGGTGACATAGAATACATAAACGCGGAGAGTACGATATATAATGGAATCCATGCAGGTGGATAAATTAACTGTGCAACTTGTAGGTTAATTAAACAACTAACTTAATGGCTTCTTGAGCAATTATCTCTAGATATATTGCATGCTTCGTGAATTTACGAACTTATATGAATTTCTATCTGGAAAAACATATTATTACTACTATAGCGTCGAGTAAAACTTTGTAATGCTAATTTTAAATTAAAAGTTAAAACAGTAATTTATTTACTATTACCTTATTTCCTTCAAATTCCCCATACAATTACATTTCTTGTTGTAACCGATATAAACCCATTCGAGTAATTGATACTCGATAACCAGGAAGATCTTTAATAATTACATTCCGGCCGTGAGAATCCGGCCTTCTATTTCGACTCCACCCTGTATATACCATGTGGGACAATTGAAATATCCACTGCTTTAGATAATATTTTAGTTTTGTTTCATAATAGAATAAAACAATTTTGTATATACATATTTATCAATAATATATAGGGTGGAAATTATACAGGATGTTAAGAAAAGATTGTTACATGATTGATAAGGGATAAAATGGCTCAAAGTATTTAATGACCATGGGTCAGCAAATGGACGGTTTCGTAGTTATGGAGGATTATTTCTTTCGTGTTCCTATACCACTGTGGCTTATAACGTGCAGAGTTACCTCTTCTTCACGGCATCCTCTACATATGTACATTTTGTGTAGATGCTTGTTTAGCAGACAGTGACCAGTTAGTAGTCCTACCAGGAAAGCTTTTCGAATGCACATTTCCTGGTCCTTCTCTTTAATGTTTTTTTATGCCACAGATAAAGCTGTCTTTTCATTTCCGCTTTAGCCACATCCAATGGGATCTCGAAAGAAGGCTCAGGGCCGGTCAACGGGAGTCCGCTGCCGCTCTTTGGTAGTAGGTCTGCCTTTTCATTGCTTAATTTGTTGGTATGCGAAGGTACCCATACCACTTTCAATATATTCTTTCCTCCGAGTACATTCCTGATGTTGTTTCGGACGTACTAAGTGCTTTTAAAGCTGCTTAGCTGTCGGTTACTATAAAGATTCTGTTCTTTTCGACGAAGGTCCCCATAAGGAAATATGCCCAAGTTTGGCAGAAATACCCCATTCCCACCCGTTCAGAATTGAGTTTTAGATTCGTCCGTTAAAAAGAGGAGACTATCACACTTAAATGATAAATAAGTTAGAAATTGTCTCTGCACACGTGTGGATATCATACAACGCTAGCGTATTCCAATCTACTTCTGATAAAGGCATAATATAAGGACTTGAAAGCTGTAGGATTAGTGGTACGTAGTAGTAAGATTAGTAGTTTATTTATGTTCATGTACACTGCCGTTCAGAGAAGTTCGGTCGGTTATTAAAAAATATGAAAAGGTTACAGAAACAAACGAAACAAAACAAAATGCAATTTTATTGTATGTACAGGTAAAAAAGACAAAAATAAATAAATAAAAAGTTATTCTGGCCTAATATAACATACTGAACATTATATTTTTTTTTCATCGAAAAAACCTCCTTTCCTGTTAATTCGAATTATTCTAGGCATTCTTTCGATAAGTTTTGTTAAAACGGATTGTGGAATATTAATCCATTCATGTTGCAGAATATTCCTTAAATGTTCTTGTGAAGTTGGGCATATTTTTCGGATCCTCCTGTCCAGTTCATCCCACAACAACTCTATAGGGTTCAAATCTGAGCTTTGTGGGGGCCATGTCATTACTTTCAGGGTGTGCTGTTCTTGTTGTTCCTTTAGATAGTTCTTACGCACTAACGCAGTGTGTTTTGGGTCATTGTCATGCATGAATGTAAAGTTACGGCCTATTATACGCAATCCTGATGGCACTGCATGATTCTGGAGTATTGCAAAATAATTTTCCTTCCTCATTACACCCTGCACTCTGCATAAATCTCCCGTCTTAGCAAAGGAGAAACATCCCCACCCTAACACAGAACTACGCCCTTGCTTCACTGTAGGCACAATGCAGTTCGGGATCACTTTTCGGTTTTAGATCTTCGGGCATAAACTCATCGATTTTGCCCAAAAACTTCAAACTTTGACTCGTCACTCTAAAGCACGTGTTTCCAATCATCTAACGACCAATCTAGATGAGAACGGGCTCACTGTAGCCGTTTTGCTCTGTTGCCCCGACGTAATAAGGGTTTTCG
>LR736912.1:318534-375546 GCA_902654985.2 Oryctes borbonicus
GAAGAACAAGTTTCGGCGAGTACGGTAAAACGTCGACTTCAACAAGCAGACCTTCATGGACGCATTGCCATTCGAAAACCCTTATTACGTCGGGGCAACAGAGCAAAACGGCTACAGTGGGCCCGTTCTCATCTAGATTAGTCGTTAGATGATTGGAAACACGTGCTTTGGAGTGACGAGTCAAAGTTTGAAGTTTTTGGGCAAAATCGACGAGTTTATGCCCGAAGATCTAAAACCGAAAAGTGATCCCGAACTGCATTGTGCCTACAGTGAAGCAAGGGCGTAGTTTTGTGTTAGTGTGGGGATGTTTCTCCTTTGCTGGGACGGAGATTTATGCAGCGTGCAGGGTGTAATGAGGAAGGAAAAGTATTTTGCAATACTTCAGAATCATGCAGTGCCATCATAATTGCGTATAATAGGCCGTAACTTTACATTCATGCATGACAACGACCCAAAACACACTGCGTTGGTGTGTAAGAATTATCTAAAGGAGCAAGAAGAACAGCGCACCCTGAAAGTAATGACATGCCCCCCACAAAGCCCAGATTTGAACCCTATAGAGTTGTTGTGGGATGAACTGGACAGGAGGATCCGAAAAATATGCCCAACTTCACAAGAACATTTACGGAATATTCTGCAACATGAATGGATTAATATTCCACAATCCATTTTAACAAAACATCGAAAGAATGCCTAGAATAGTTCGAGCGGTGATTAACAGCAAAGGAGGTTTTTTCGACGAAAAAAAAAATATAACGTTCAGTATGTTATATTAGGCCAGAATAACTTTTTATTTATTTATTTTTGTCTTTTTTACCTGTACATACAATAAAATTGCATTTTGTTTTTAGTTTCGTTTGTTTCTGTAACCTTTTCATGTTTTTTACCAACCGACCGAACTTCACTGAACGGCAGTGTACATTTAAATAAATACTTAAAGCTTTTGCAACAACAAATTATTCCTCGTCTTAGAGTACTGTTTATTTTGACGAAAGCAGAGACATCCTAGCTATAACAAAGGAAGGACTTGTACATGGATAAAACCGTCGCGATAACGACCAAAGCTTTAAAAAAATATTTTGCTTTTATTTTAAAGCTGCATCAGCATGGCCTTTTTCACGTATTCAGTTTTATCCATTATTACAGCGCAGCCACCTTTGTTAGCCTGAATAATGTATGGTAAACGTTGCGATTTTGGTTCGATAAAGCCGACAAGACACTATTGAGATAAAAGGACATAAAAGTATATCTTTTATACTAAACTAGTTAGAACCGACGCATCAATTAAGTAATATATACCCCAATATCTTACAGCAGATTAATCTTTTGGAAAACATCGTATATCCCTTTTCATGGTCACCTGCTTTCAATTTTTCTTCCTTTTCAGTTGGTTTTTACAATTATTCGCTTCAAAATTTGTTGTTACAATTATATATATTATTAGCACTTTTCTTCAAGTAACATTGTATTTTTTTTCCAGTATATAACTACTTAAATGACAGATTTTTTTAAACGACTTTACAAATGGACATCATCGGGAGTATATGGGATGAAACCAAGCGGAACTTAATGGAATGGTTGATGACCATAAGACATTTACGATGGTTGACGGAAGGAGTATATCACCGCACAACGTTATTGTACCCTGGGGCAAGAGTGCATATACGAGCAACACCCCCTTCATTCATTTATCTATCAGCTTTATTACCAGAAGGCCATTGGCGTGGTATATCTTTCTATTGTTTATAGCTTGCATTAAGTACAGGTTTCTGAAGAGGAAGGTTCTAGTTGTGATGATGCATAAAAAGCATTTATAATAAATTGCTTTCATTCCTTTTTCTCGTTAAAAAAATAATTTCAAGGCAATAAATTCTTATTAACGTTGACCATGCGACAGATCAAACATAATACAATAACATTATAGGGCGTGTAGTGTGAACTCCAGAGGTCCTGCTTCCTTTTTTTCCCCGTACATTCGAGCTTGGGGATCAATACTCAATTATTGGTGGTTGATAGACTGTGGCCATACACAGCCACGCTGGTCGTTAACTACTTTGATACCTTTCTTTTCTTTATCGAACTCCTATTCTTGTTTCCTTCTATTGTTAATGTATTTCTCGTCCTTTATAAATTACTTTTTATTATTTACTTTTCGGGTCGAAATGTCAAAATATTATCGTCACAAGATTCCCTCGAACAATAAGCGATTTATTCCGGTATTTTATTAGAACAGAAAAGAGAGACGGTAATTTAAAAATTAAGTTGGAGAAAATCCCCTTATTAATAGAATAATCTTCCGTTACAGATCTAATACTCTTAAAAGAGTTCACGTTGAAAAAAAGCTGACATAATCCTGTCAAGGGGTTCCTCTTCAATAGCGCGTTTAACATCTAAAGTTTGGAAGGTCTCCGGGACGATGTCGAGCAAAAAATTATTACTCCCTCTGTAATTTAGGAAGCCCGGAAGTGATAATACGACAAATATGACGTGCTAAAAATTGAAAAATAAGGAAGAACAAATACGAAGAGGGAAGCAAAAAAAAAAGAGAATTAACTCTATAGACTTTCTCCGCCAATACTTAATACTGATTTCCTTTTGAGTGCCTTCGATTCGAGAATAGCGCTGTGATTGTCTGCTGTTCATCAGAGTCACCCTCCTTTTCTAACACCCCTCACGCACTTCTTACAGATCACAAAGCGGCAATTAATAGAAAGACGCTAAAAGGCGACGGGAATGCCAACTAGTGTCAAACTTAATTACCAAAGGACTAAAATCGTTTACTAACACTAATGAAAATCCTAAAGGAATACAGAAAACAACGAAAAAATACTTGCGAAATGTAAGGTTTTTGCAAGAACCAACTTCTCAGAATCGGGATATCTAAAAAAACTGGTACATATACAAAATATTTCAGGAAGGAAAAGAACTACTTCAAAAATATATTTAGAATAATAATATGAAAAGAAATTCTTTTGCGGATTAATTAGGTTTGAGACAATTTCACAATATTCGTTTCATCCTATCAATAGTTTCATTATTTGGCCAAATATGAAGAAATGTCCGTCAGTTAGGGATTTTGAACTTATCACAACATTTACATCGTCAGCGTAGAGTGTCAGGAAGCTTTGAGATTTTAAGGAGTTTGGCCAATCATTAATATATATTAGAAAAAGAGTTCCTAAGACGGACCCTTGCGGAACGCCAACATTAAGAGTTGATGGGATTCTGCTCCATATGTAAGTATAGCTTTTTATCAACCTCGGTTTTTATATTTTTAGGTTTTGGTTTTATTCTTAGGAATGTACATATGTTTTATAACATTAAAGAATTTTTCAGCTCGTGTGTCTCAATTTCCGGTGCCCGTTACTATTGCTTCTAGATAGATCTATTTAGATTGCAGTGACCAATGGCATCTATGCCATCTGAGACCCGACTACAATATATATACAGGGTGTCCCACCGGGAATTGCAACGATCAATGTATGAAAGACTATACATTGGAAAATTTTAAAGACTTACCAGTAATAGATTAAAATATTTTTAATAACCTGACACTTCCGGTTATACAGGAAATAGCTGTCAACTTTGTTATTTTAAATAGAACATGCTATATATTATTACGTTTTTGAATTTATTCAATATTTAACATTTAAATAAATATACTCGCTGCCACGTCAGCATTCTCAATTAAATAATTCATATTAATGCACATTAATTTTATTATACATAAACCGATTTTTTTAATTTAAAAACTATTTTAAATTATATTTAAAACTAATTTAGAAATTAGTTATCGAAAACTGATAAATTCTAGGAAATTTCATATATTTCGTGTTAGGCGTCTAAATCAGTGTCAGCATAATTACAGCGAATTGAACGCATGAAAATACATTAATTATTTGCCCCAATCGCAGGCACAGCGAATAATAATGGTCTAGCGGTTTGGGAAGTTACAGAGCAACACGGTCCTGGTTTAGAATATTGTGTTGCGTGGATTTAGCATGTCATTAACACTATGCTGTGATGAATAGTAGTCCCACTGCAAGTGTCGTTGCTTTTTCACGCACCAATCTCCACGACCCCTTCGCAGTAGCATTTTGCTTTTTCCATCGATATCCGACAAAAATTAAATTACAAAAAAAAACCTGGGATTTGATACATTGTTTTTTGTTTTCGTTTCAGGTTTGTGGTGATGTGTTTATAATACATACAGGGGATGCCTGTCTGTACCTATACGTATAACCAGATGAAGTAGTTAAAGAAAAATGAAGATATTTTGACGGTGTCAGATGTTTTCCGAATACATATGACCAAAGCTGTACATTAACGCTCTCTTGATTTATCGTATAGACTTCCTAAACGATAAAACAATCATTAAAACAACCGCGAACACATTTTAGACGGTAATCTACTGACTATAATCCTAGCAAACCTCAAATGATCCATTGCAGAAATTAATAAATTATACGTATTCCGACTCGGTAAACAGCCTATTATCGCATCACATGTAAATATATACATATATGTATATATGTATTTATTTGTTTTGCATACTTTCAACACAGTTTTATAATTACTGTTGTTATCAATTTTCTGATTTATACATCTAATTGAATAGGCAATATATCATTCGCTTTTGCGAAATGATGTCTTCAGATGTTAGAATTTATTGCACATTTTAATTGGGGAATCTGTGTCGGTACAAATTTTTGATAATTCCGAAAAGAACACGTGTTTAAATCCCAAATAATATAAAAAAAATTAAAGAAATTGATGTTCCAAAAAGTTAATCGTCGAATCGCCCATTAACAATTTGTATCTCATGTCCTGTTGGTTGTTTTCCCTGAGAGGTTAGCGATAAAGAACGCATTGCTGCTCCTTCATTTTATTAAGAAAAGGTGTCTTGTCATTACCAAATTTGATTGTATAATAAATATGTTTCTAAATATTCTAATCATCCCTCAGTAAACCTGGCATCTGCTAATAAGCGATTAAATTTCCTAGGCTATCATCTGGATCACACACTCTTTTGCGGATTTGGAGAAAGAGATGGCGATGACCCTTGAGGCTTTGCTTTCCTCTGAGGGCGACTCTTTGCTCTTGACTGGTATCGAAGAGGTTACCAACGTTATAAAAAAGACGACAAAAATTAAGCAAACGGTATAGCGAAAAATTAATAGCTGAAATGATTAGAATCTTGTAAAATGGATCTATTATAAGCAGTAATTTTTTTCTACATATGTACACTGCCGTCCAGTGAAGTTCGGTCATACAATAAAAATCTATTATATCACACTGTATACAATTATTAATAGATAAAATTAGGGGGAAAAATTAAGGGATTAAAGCCATAAATTATTATGTAAAGTAGAAATATTGCGACAACCACAATAAATTCCTTTTTATTATCATTCCAAGAATTTCTCGGAAGTACCGATCTTTTGAAACGTGTCGTTTTGGGGATTATTAACGAACAATACATTTAGGAAATATACCGCAATATCATTCTTGTTTATTTATCACAGGCGTAAAGATATAAATTTGCTTCATTTTACTATTAAACGTGTGTTGGTGTGCATCTGTGGTTTTTGCGCGAAAGTTTTAAGAAAATTTACTTCAAAGTGGCACGTGGCAAGCCTACTAGTGTAGAAAAACGTTCACGCATTATTACGCTGTTTGACGAAGGATATTCGGGGCGACAAATTGCTGAAAAAATAAATATAAAGTTCAACAGTAAATGACATCATAAAGCGATATCGGACAACTGAAACTATAGAAAATCGTGTTCGTCCTGGAGGATCTAGGAAAACAACAAAAGCTGAAGATTTGAGAATTGTATTATTAAGCAAACGCAATAGAAAATTAACAGCGCCACAAATAGCAGCCAAAGTCAATCGCGGCCGAAGAACAAGTTTCGGCGAGTACGGTAAAACGTCGACTTCAACAAGCGGACCTTCATGGACGCATTGCCATTCGAAAACCCTTATTACGTCGAGGCAACAGAGCAAAACGGCTACGGTGGGCCCGTTCTCATCTAGATTGGTCGGTAGATGATTGGAAACACGTGCTTTGGAGTGAGGAGTCAAAGTTTGAGGTTTTTGGGCAAAATCGACGAGTTTATGTCCGAAGACCTAAAACCGAGAAGTGATCCAGAACTGCATTGTGCCTACAGTGAAGCAAGGGCGTAGTTCTGTGTTAGTGTGGGGATGTTTCTCCTTTGCTGGGACGGGAGATTTATGCAGAGTGCAGGGTGTAATGAGGAAGGAAAATTATTTTGCAATACTCCAGAATCATGCAGTGCCATCAGGATTGTGTATAATAGTCCGTAACTTTACATTCATGCATGACAACGACCCAAAACACACTGCGTTAGTGTGTAAGAACTATCTAAAGGAGCAAGAAGAACAGCACACCCTGAAAGTAATGACATGGCCCCCACAAAGCCCAGATTTGAACCCGATAGAGTTGTTGTGGGATGAGCTGGACAGGAGGACCCGAAAAATATGCCCAACTTCACAAGAACATTTACGGAATATTCTGCAACATGAATGGATTAATATTCCACAATCCGTTTTAACAAAACTTATCGAAAGAATGCCTAGAATAGTTCGAGCGGTGATTAACAGCAAAGGAGGTTTTTTCGATGAAAAAAAAATATAATGTTCAGTATGTTATACTAGGCCAGAATAACTTTTTATTTATTTATTTTTGTCTTTTTTACCTGTACGTACAATAAAATTGCATTTTGTTTTTAGTTTCGTTTGTTTCTGTAACCTTTTCATGTTTTTTACCAACCGACTGAACTTCTCTGAACGGCAGTGTATATCTATTTCTTTGTTTTTTTCCTCTTCGCGGGTAAACTTAATAGAAAAAAATTTTGGGAGTTGTTTTTCAAAAAAAAAATTTTTTCTAGTCTCAAAAATGCAAAATATGTTTGATTCTAAGCCAAGCAAGTAAGCCAAGCTATTCTTAAGGTAAGCTTCAAATTATACCCATAAAGAGGTTAGCTATAAAGCTGTAAAAGAGGTAAAAACGTTTGTTTGCTAAAGAAACTAAACTAACAACCTATTCGTTCTTTATTTGGTTACTTAACAAAAGATTTTCTAGGTACTTACGTACGTAAATCGACCAAAACGATAGGAAACAATGAACTTATACCGAACGAAATTAGTTAGCTTAGTTATTGAAAACTGCGTACAATGTTAATGAAATGTTTCAGTGTTTCAGTATCCCAATTGGAGCAGGCAGAACCACTCTTGATATTGTTAGACATAAAGAAGATAGAAGTGAGCAAATCACGAGAAAGCTGAATTCAGTGCGGTATGTAGTTCCAAGAGAAGTCATTTATTTGAGGTAAATAAAAAATAGGTCCATCCTTCCTTAATTAATTTATTCAATATTTTACAAATGATCTGTATAGATTTTTCACAAATGATTACTTAGTTTTTGGTCTATAATCTATGGCCATTTTAGTTCAATTAAAGTGTATATTGCGGCGCAGTACTCTCTGCCACGCTTGCATTATTCCTTGGAGGTGTCATGCGGGACAACAGCACGCAATTTTGCCATCATAACATCAGGGTCATACTCTTCCACGCCCTTCTTGTACACTCTATACGTAGCCGACAACTGCTTTCGATATCTCTGGGATTAATAAGTAGTAACAGTTAAACACTTCGCAAGGACATGAATAATAGAATTGCTGTTTTGCTCGCCGTATAAACCTGTGTATAGATACACTCCGTCGGAGTACCGATTACTTTGTACTTATAGATAATATCTTCTATTATTGTATTATTTGTTTCACGACATCATTTATTGACTCACACTAGCATTAGCCGTATCCTATAAGCGCAATAAATCAACCTACAGTCCGCGTTGTTTATTCGAATTAAATCGGCCATTTATATAAAAGCCGGTGTACGCAGGTTTCCAACCTATTTTACTGAAAATCGTGACTTCTTTCTTTTATTCGTTTCTTTCGTAATAGATATAAAATGAAATTGTATATATATATATACCTTCAACCTTAATGACCACGCATCAATTACTGCAATTGTAAGTGAAAGATATTAATCAAAGTCAGATTTTTACGATTCCTTATTAGATTTAAAGATCTAAACCATGAAGTAAGATCGATTCAATTAATATAACTGTTTTCCCTTCATCCCACTTAAGACTAGGACGATTGTACACTCTTTAAAAGCGGCTGCAAATCAATTTCTTGTGAACTTAAAAATTTTTCCGGACTGTATACAAGCAGGTGATTCTTGCGTAGGGTTCTAAAGCACGCGAACGAGGCATATCCCGGAAATTACGAATTTTTCTAATCGCATACCGCCTTAAATCGATTGTCACAACGCTAAACATGAAAATTGGCCAATATAAACCGTGCGTGGTGAACATATGCTCTATATATAATCTCCTCCAATTAATTTAATTCGAAGATCATTTTTTTAAGGAGCGGATAGGTCATAAGGTGCGTTCCTGTGGAATCCCAGATAAGAGAAAAAAAATGCGGGTTAAAGACTTATATTCACGTAATGACAGTTCTATTTGAATTAACACGCTTTTCAATGTAGAAAAGGCATTTTACACATTTCATCATGCCATTAAAAAGTACAACTCGAGTTGCACAATGTGCACATTTTACAGCTTGTCACTCTTAAGCGATACAGCAAAGTCGTGAAACACCTGTACAACTTCGTTTCGTATCGTTTTTATACCGCGAAACAAACCGTACTTGTATGGTTTATATAAGTACAGGTACGGATTGTTATGGAATTGTAAATAATCTTTTTTATATAAAACATAGCAGAAATACAATTATAAATTTTAATTTTAAGTTATTATAATGAATATTATAAAAATATCTGGGTAAGAAAAATTAATTATTTAATCCAATGTAATATGCAAGCTGCTCTATTATACAAACTACTAATCCTAATATGCGGCAATCCAAACAAACTTCAGTTAAAATTGTAATTCTAACAAAGTTCGATTATTGATAAAAAGAAATCATTGAAGTTTTTTTCTGGGAGAAAGCGAAGTTATTGCCTATGTTTAACAGACACTTGGGGGCAAAGCCCAAACGCATATTACATGGTTTTTACAACAAAAGCCGCTGCACATTGCAATACCTGATGAGATTTTATGCAAAAAAGTTAAGTGGGCTTATCAACAAATAACTGGGAGAGACAATTTTAAAGCAAGATTTAATACCCCATCAGGTCTACAATGCTGACGAGAGTTGGCTGTTTTGGAGAATCCTTCCTAAGAAAATTCACACACAGAATCATTGTCAGTCTTTGTACCAATGCCTCCGGCATTCGTAAGGTGAAGCTATTGGTGTTTGTTGAAAAGACAAATAAATCTAGGAGATTTAAGCAGAGTCCAAACCTTCCCGTTGAATACATGGACCAAAATAAAATATGCCTCCTAAGGCATTGAATTTCTTCCTCCTCCGGAGAGGAACCATGTACCGAAGACAAAAACATTCAACCAATATTTTTGCCACCAAATTGCACCGTCTCTTGTTCTTGTTGTTGCCAATGGATTAAAATATTTGATTGAAAAACGTCCAGGTCATCGGCATTAATTAATTCATCAAATTTTTAAAAGTGTTTGTACTCATAAAACATTAATTTGAACCAGCTTAAGATTATGAGTTATTCTACAAAATAAAGTACAATAATAAAAGTTAATTTTTAAATTGGAAATTGATAATATTAAAAAAATTTTCTACATCAATATCACTCTGAATCCGATCCTGTTTAAATTATATTATGTGGGTGAGGACTTGGCATCATTAGACAGATAAGTCCGTACACTAGCTCTCGGCAATGCACGCATTTTGCACCATTGTGTTTAAGTAACCCTTTTTTCTTGAATTTCCAACAGAACTCCTGAAGGTATTTTGTAAAAGATTGACAATTTTAATTAATTGTATTCTCAGTAAAAAAAAAGGTTGAAAAGAAAAAGGAAGCTTTCTAAGCATTTTAATCGGTAATTTATTGTGGCTACAGACTAAGGCAATTATTTTTAAACCATGACATATAAATCGTCTAGAGCAATACTAATATTTACTAAATTATGTCCTGTTCCCTGGCAAACAAGTCTGAATCGGATGACCTTCAATTAATATTGGAAAACGCAAGTTTAAGATGTCGTCCATTTTTTCCAATGATTTTATCGAATTTTATCAATAGACATTGACATGTTGACAAGGTCATATATTTAAGTGTCTAAGTTTTCGAGAAAAATCTTAAAATTTATTATGTATCGATAACGTTGTCATTCGTAACTATTTTGCTATGAATTCGTGGTGTGATAATGATATATTTACTTAAACTTTAACCATATTCTCTTTACTTATGCATATATAGATTATTTATTTGCATCAGTCCAATAAATTTTGAAAATACAAAAATGCAATAGGGAAAGATCAAGGACCATAAATCTTCTCGTCAAATAAATAACAACGTTATGACGATTTACGTATCATACTGTATACTTTTTCTAATTATCGAAAAGGCGATTTCGGAAAAATTCCACTAAATCCTAAAAAATCATCCGCTTCTTGAAAAATTATATAAATTTCTCGAAAAGAAAGATCGCATTTTAGGAATGACATTAATCTTTAATTAATCTAAAGTTTACAATATCTCTATCATCGTTTACATTTTCCTTTCTCCATGTATACACCTTTTTTCCTTTACTACAAAGTCCGATGTATATAATTTCCATGTTGTATAATTTCTGTTATTTCACAAGAATTTCTTTCATGACTGTAAGTGGATGGTGACCGTTCAGCTCAAGCCAATTTCCAGAGATGCAGAATTCGAATACTCACATAAATATCCTGTGTCTGCCCGAGGCCCGAACTAAGCAAAGCCGAGCACGCACAGTGTTTAGACTTGCAGACACGACCCAGAAAATAACTTCGTCAATCTCTAAGTGAATTAACGAGAAAAATTACTATTATAATCTTACTAAACATCATCGAGTACCTCGAGATCGTTTCGAAATCAAAATTAAATTGACAATGTTTTTAAAAAAATTTCCGCCCGAAAGCAAGATGCTGGTTTCTATACACTTCACTTTGAGACAATCTAACAATCCTCCTACAACTTACTCATGCGCAAATTACATTAGTGTAAATAAAAACGCGCCCGTAGAATCGATTGCCGCCAACCACAGCTTGTTATATGCGATATCTTTTTAGTTACGCCTTTAAAACGACTAAAAAGTGATAGAAACATTCCCCAAAATTCCAAGAACTATAGCTTCTAAACAGGAAAAGATTGAAAATCCCGAATATATAAAATAAATCATCATATCTTTTTCATTTGCAGCTGCGGAGATAATGAGAAAATTAAGAATTAAAGAACAGATTCCAAGCGGTATCTCTTATATCTTCATAAGATAAACATTTTTGTAAAATTCATGTTATACTTATCAATTCTCTATGCAATAATTTCGAATAAACCTAAATAGCTTTTAAATTAAAATTAGGTTTTACCAATTTTTAAAATTGTTCACTCTAGTCTGAAAGTCGATTTCTACATACTTCACTTTAAGATAATCTGACCTAGTCTTCCACGCTCTATTGAAGCCTAAATTATAAAAAAAACAAAAATTCGCTCTTTGTTTTAGTTATTTAGTTATGTCCGTAAGAAAGTCAAGAGGTGAGGTAAAATTTCCAAAATTTCAAAACGCTGCAGCTTCTGATCGGGAAAAGATCGAGGATTTTTTTTTCTTGGTTCAATTCTATAAATAAGACCTCATTTAACACTTTTTCTCATTTTACTGGGAAGGTACGAAGAAAAAAGAATTAAATTTCACTAACTAAAAAATCCTCTTGCTAATTTCTACCCGCTAATTCCAAAAAAAATGATCGGTTTGAGCAAATCTCTAACGGTTTTTGAGTTAGCACAATTTAAATGCCATTTCATCCAAGGTTTTTGAAAAAAAAAACATGAGGAAATCAAGTTATTTGAACAAAAAATAGTTAAGTAATACGTGCTAAATAATTTGTGGATTAAAATAAAATTCAGAGAAATAAAAATAATCCTTCTAGAATACTTCTTCAAGCTTTTGACTTTTGACGATCGTAGAGGCCCGAATTATAGGCTTCTTAGAAGCAAACATACCTGTAGAATCGATTTCCGTAGGCAAAAACTCGCTATCTATTTTAGGTTTTACTTTTAAGAAGGTGAAAATATGGGACAAAGTTTCTGGAATTTCTTGGAGTTGAATAACATAAAAAAATTAACCGTTTAATGTGTAAAGAAATGTGATTAAAAGGAGACGTTTCCTGTCACTAAAAAAAGAACATAGGTATAGAAGCGGGTGCTTTTTGCTCTTAGTGATCCAATGTCAATCAATACCTTGGAAAATTCGATCTGTGAAAATATATAGGAGCTCTGTCTTTAAATACGAGATTCGTTTTCTTGGTGTACGCATGCGCAATGTCTGATTTTTATACAGCAATTAGTAATTAATTACACAAAAATTCATGTTTATAGCACTTGATTTCCACTGTATTTTAGTAGTTTTGATTTTCATTAAGGTATCTCTCATCTAATTGTCGTAAAAAAAAGTAAAATATATTTCGATTATATCTACGTTCTCGTCATTTTTACGAAGATTTTATCGCGCCAAAACTCAGCGGACCGAAAAAAAGGAAGTCCTATCTGTCCACCTAGAGCGACGAATACCACAGTGCGCAAAGACAAGTGAAAGCTGTACGCACGCCTTTTGTGCGACACTGCGACATAATCCCTACATCCAACTCAGTGGTAGCTTGACTGCCGTCCTAATAGCACATGAAAATAGTATTTTGACTGCCCGATACAAAACATTCGCGTATTGACGCGTAATATAGAAACACATATTGAATTGTTCGCGTGTTTTCAAGAATTTCGCCTATTAAAATAGCAAAGACACACACTCTACTTATGCGTATGGATCATAGTTACCTGTGCTTCTAAGTGGAATCGTCGAAAAAATAGTTGCTGCCGCAAGATCAAAACAAAAAAGCATGCCGATGATCTCATGAGAGGGATAATTTCTTCTGCAACAGGTATTGAAGCATCAGATACCCTTCTCCTTCCTCTCGCAACAAGATCGCGGGTCCCGCAACAAAAGAAAACAAAAAATAAAACACAATCGACGAGCGAAACAAAATAAAACAACAAAACATAGCAGGCGGTGAATCGTTCGAAATATGAGAGAATTATTGGGTTATGTAATATTTAAAATGCTGCTTATATTCGGGGTTTCTGAACCTATTATATAACACTTTGGGCTATTAATAGGTTTTCAAATGTAAATATTGTATCTTCTGAAGATAGACTGGCTAATAAATGTTTGGTTTTGTCTTGCTTTACAAGATGTTTCACTTAGAAACGTTTTTGCAATTTAACTTTTTAATTTCTTCCGAATTTTCTTGGGCACAATTACAATTTTTAGTCATAGTTACCTAGTTTTGTTCAGATCTAACACATATCACTACACGTATCCCTTCCCTGGACGCTGGAACAACCCCAACTCTAGGGGTATTAAAAATGAACGTTGGGGTTGGAATCTAGGTCATGTAATACTTTTTTCACCCCCTATACGTAAGAAACTAACATTCTAACCGGTCCAAGCGCACAGATCTTTGTAACCGGGTAATTTTAAAAATACGACATCACAATACTTAAAAGACATAAAAGTATATATTTCAATGGCATCTAATCAAATTTAACAGCTGTATGCTGTCTGTTTATAAATGTCTAAATTTCGTTTAAGAACTGTTTATATGTTACAGTTATTTTTAACATTTTTATAAGGCAGTTTTTTTAATTTCAAGTAGCTTACATCTTTGAGGTTTTCAAATTACATCGCTTGATGTAAATTCTGGTTTTAATACTATTAGTAATATTAGACCGGATTGAAGCACATGTTTAGTTTACTAATAGGCATTATGTAATGAATTTGGATACGAATTTTTCGCCAAATTTTTAACACGCAGGATGTTGATAGATATAAAACGTAGAATAGATTAGTTCGTAGCGTTTTAATTAAGCCTTTACGGAATAAACAATAAGATAATTAGATTTAAGCCACTTAACACGATTTTTAACACAATCGAAAAGCATCGAAATAACACAATTACTTCTACTCATAAAGGGGCAATCGAAATAATTAATATTAACACAAATTTAACACAATTAACTCGCGGAACAATTGATTTTTAACACTTGATTAGAAAAATTAATTATTTTTACAGTATTCTGGATATGATTTTGAAGTTTGTAACAGTTATTTTGATCTTAAAATTAACACAAAAGTATAATTTGAAACTTCACATGTCCTCAAGAAATAAATAATAGAGGTTACTGTCCAGGTTAATAAGCTTTATTAGAATTATACTACCTTTTAATATCTGGTATATAATGGGAGTTATAATAAATTATATTAATTTCAATTATATATCTCATATATGTTATCGAGCGTGTTATTTTCAATGAAATTAAATCAATATTAATAAAAATTGGATAAAACCCGTTACATTGCTTTTAAATGGGGCAAAAACAAAAGTGGTAAAGAGCTCTTTTTAATTTTATTTTTAAGTACATTTATAGTAGGCAAAAGAAGAAATAATATCAATAAGAATTTGATAAAAATGCTGATGGGGGACCAAATTTACGAAACAAGTAAAGATTTTGTTTGTAAAATTGAATAAGAATAACTATAAAAAATAATAGAAACGTGTCGAAATGGTTTTAAACATTCTAAAAATTTTAATGGCGTCCTAAATATATTTTTAAATTAAAAAAATTCTAAACTATGGAGAATATATCGCGATAAGCAGAACAAAATCAACTTCTAACGTACCTACGAAGAAAGAAAAAAAGACCTTTATGATTAGCCATTGTAAGCAAGTGTTTTAGAACTTCTGAAAGGTCGAAATTCGATCTCAACCGTGCTGCCGCCTGGTGGCTCATAACAGACTTAGTTAGTTCGCGCTAGTCGCCGTGAAGGGTGGTACATGTATCGATATTTCACCATAATAGTAAATATTTTGACGGTACGCGCCTTAAAATGAACCCTTTGCACCTGAATCTGCGCGAATCTTGTCCTATCGCGGAAATAACAAGCAAGTGCGACGTTATGCGTAAGCGAACGGGCCCGGGAAAAGTGGTAGAACGCTCGTGAGTTTCTACATTTGTAAAAATTTCGATTTTTCATAAAAAAACGGCAAAGATTAACCGCGGTAAAGTGACAGCATTGGATAGCATGGGGACCAATAGAACAGGTGGTTACGCCTGTCACAATGTCACCAGGTAGTGGGGATGTCACCTCGTGCAGAGCGCATGCGCGGGGCGTTAGTCTTTTGTCACCTGTAGATACGCCTATTTCACCCACTCCACAGTGCCACCTGGTGGGGTTTATAGAGTCTGTAATAATTATACAAATCCAGCTTTCACACGGACGTCGAAACAACATTCGTAGGCATCATTCGAGTCGAGTTTAGCGACGATTAAAAATGCTTTATTATCGATTATATAACAAATAACATCCTTCCTTTACAATGTCAATTTAAGAAAAGAACCGTTTCAAAAGAACATGTTTAGTTATCGACTTTTTTACGCGTGGGAAAGTCCGGCAAGGTCTACTGCGATACGAGACGGGATATATTTAAAAGATGTGGTGTGATACAACGTACGTTAGATGATATTAGAGGCAGCGCATTTTGGATGCGCAGGGCGGAGCTACATAGATTTGTCACTGCGGTAGCGACTGTCGTTTGTCCCCATGGTTACGCATGCGCACCATGGTGGGGACCATAGGTCGTCGCGACTATTGCGACACGCCCGTCTCCCTGGGCGACCCTTGACCCATCAGTGCCCAACTGACATTCCGATGAAGCTGTAGCTATATTCCTAAAAGTTGCGACCGAATTCACCAGAAAAAAAATCAGCCGGTCCTTTTGCTATAAAAATCACCGAAACCGATAGAGAAATTCTTAAATATATAAGCAGTGGTAATAAATTAATAACATATCTTTCATTTAATCACGTAAAACAAATATAAAAACAAAACAAATGTAATGCAGTTTTCAACATTTGGCTCCCCAATTCCAAAAAATGGTGAGTGTCTGATGGTCTCTTCGAGTCAGAGAACTATTTATATTCCATTTAGTGTAATAACAGTAATAAAAACAAAATATTATATTCGTTAATAATAATTGTTTACAAATTACAAATAATAAGCAATGTACATGTATATGACCTGTGCTGACCTATAACCTCCCACTCTTAGAGTGTGGCTTTTAAAGAACCATTTTCCTAATGACCCTTCACGATATCACTTGTTTATGCTTATAAATCAATCAAGAAGATGCAGATAATTACGATATTGCCACTATATATATTGGATAAAAACAGTACTATATTGAATTGGAGAAAAAGTATCGGCTATATCACGTTGTAAATTATGTCTTTACTATGTCTTACAGCTGCTTAATTTTGTAACATGTGTGGAAAGCGTCAGATTTATTCAATTTTTCAAACCAAATTCTAAATAAACTTGTACAACCAGTACAATCAACACAAACAATAAATAAAGCAATAACGGAGGGAAATAAATTAGTTTTAGGGATTTCCAACCTTACCACCTCAAACCTTTTGCAATATGAATATATTTCTGACTATCTTGAATGAGGAATTGTAATTTTTTTCCATTTTTCTTTTTTGTTATTTAAAGGCGATGGAGTCAGTCGCAACACAGCTGTATCAAATCATAGGGACAGGAGTTCTTCGGATATGCCAGTATCAGCTGTTCAACCCTTTTATGATCCCTATTTTAAAAATTCATCGGGTTTTGTGGAGGTGGTAAGTTTAATTTATTAGTATCATATTTACGATTTCTGATCGATTTTTTACGATTATTTAAACATGCACTCAAATCTACGCGGAATATTGTTCATAGATGAAGATATTTTTTTTATTAGTTAGTTTGGCTAATGAGGGGAAAATAATAATAAAAAAAAGAGTACCTTGACACATCTATATTATTTTTACGATAATAATCACAATTAATCACCTTTTGAAACAACACGGTTTAGTTTACGGTAAAGCGGAGCAAATTTAATAACAAAAATCATCCGCGCTAAAGAGTAAGATATCGTTTTTTACCGGACCTCTTCGGATCTTGTCGAAGGATTAAACAATTGGTGGTGGGGGAACGGCAATTGGTTAGTATTGCATTGTATAGAAGCGGTGTCTGCAATGTTAAAACGTGGTTGTATATAGTAATAGTAGTGAATAGTACATATCACTTGTGTATCATGTGCTTTCGAAAAATAAATAATAAGAATTTTTGCGTTTCTACCGCGTTACTTTAAATCTCGGTCGAGTTTCGTAAAAAAATGTGCCCCCTTCGGTCGTCCAGTGTTTGTTTATAAATGAAAATAATATAATGCAAAGGAAGTACGACAATAATAATATAAATAACAACGGGGAACAAGTGATTTTGTTAAATGAAATTATTCAAAAATTGAATCAAAGTTTGTGTTTGATGTGAATTAACTTGTATTCCAAAAAAAATCGAAAATTTTCCTATATATATGTGTTTAATTGATAAAAGCTCTTAACCAATGCTTCTAATGCCTAATACAACCACCAGTGCGGCACATAAAACAACTGAAAGCTCCCCAAAACCGTTTAGCCAACAACAAAATATTTTTACAACACGTGCTTCAAACATGGGGACTTCACAACCAAGTGTTAGGCACTCATTAAATGTAAGTGATCCCTATTGTGATAATTGTGGCTTTCCAAAGAGCTTTGTTTACATTTTGTCTTTAAATAAGTGTGAGTACTTCAAGAGAAGGATTTTTTTACAATGATCTCCCGACGGATAAAAATTAAAAAAAATAAATCTAATTTCTTAATTAATTAATGAGAATTAAGAGATAATTGCCGCTAATTAATTGTTATTATGTATATCATTTTAGATAATATCTCTATAAGTTTAAATTAGAAACAGCTGACAATCACTTTTATGTAATATATAAACGTTTGATTATATTATATATTGGGCAAGCTTATAGCAACAACATGTAGGTAACGGTGTTAATAGATCTTAGAGAAAGATATGCAGATTCTATTTTGAATTTTTTCCTTTGGGATAAACCATTCCGGTCCAAGTTTAGGATTCTTTAATTAAACGGTAACCAATTCTATCGCAATTCTCTATTCTTTCAACCGTAGGAAAACCATGTAATTACCTATATTGTTGGAGTCAAAAACCATATGACTATCGATAAACCTAATGTTTCTTCTTCCTGCTCACGCTACCCAACAATAGCCAGACAAGGAAAAAAATGAGGATTTGTTAAACCGCAGAAGCTATTTTCTTAAAAGGTATTGTTCCGATGGTTCGACACATGTCAGATAAACCAATTAGTATAGAAAACATGCGTGATGTAAGAACACAAAGCAGAAATGCCCATTCAAACGAGGGAAAAAATGACAAAATTATGGCGACATGTTGTATGATATGTTGACAAGTGAGTAGTTTTCAATACCCTCTTAATACGCACGCAAGAAACCACAAAATATACAGAAGGACTATATGATGCCGTTCAATAGTTAAAAAGCCATCCAAATAAAGCCCTGAAAATAATCAATTTAATAACAATTTGATGGTATACCCAATATTTGCCTTTCCATCTTTAACACGTATACTGAATCATTAATATAATTTCTGCAAATTGTAAATACACGTTATTAATAACATAAAAGGGTAATTGGATGTGCGATGAAGTGTAGGTACTTGTTTTTAAACAACCCGAGGCGACCTCAGGCCGCATACATTAAAAAAAGTTACTCTTTTTCGCCCAAGCCTTCTATCTACCTTATATACATACACGATATGGCGTATTACAAACTCAATTTATAGCTGTTGGTACATTGTTGATTGCTCTTTTCAATTCTGATTTATTAAATTTGAATCTGTTTATTATTTATTGATCATTACCATAGAAGTTTCTCTAATAATATTGTCAATTCTAACGAAAATACGTGTATTTGTTTTAATAATGGGCTAAATGAAGGTGTTAAAAGAAACCTTTTCATTTGCTAGGAGATGCAAATTAATACACAAACTCGGTTGTCATACTTTTTTTTAAAATGGCGCGCTTCAAACACGTATAACCATATAAAAGCACGTGTTTAAGCCTTGTATATAGTTTTCCTTATTTAAAGCATCTTCCATAGAGCAAGCCAGGTGCTAGATTCTAAAGCAAGGTCACAGAACATGCCTATTCTCCTAATACAGCCTGTTAATAAATAATAAAGTCCGGAATATGGGGCCATCGTTTATACCTGCTCTGTAATATATGATTATTTGATTTGGTACACTGCTATAGATACATCCTCTAGTGTTTTGATCGTATATGAATTAAGACCATGGCGAACGCTTGAAAACGAACTTGAATGGGAAGCCGAAAAGTCCGGAGGTATACATATATTCATCTTGCTCTAGCTCGACATAATTCATTTTTAACGAACCCGATACATCCTCAGATTGTTATGAGTTAGGGTTGTCCGCTATTGAGATCGATTAAAAAATATTATTTTATGGAAAACACGAAACGGAGGAAGACCAATCAAGAAAAATCAGGATTTTAATTCGATAAATACCAGAGATACTAAAAAAACAACGGAAGAAAACTAATTGTTTGGTACAACTTCTTTTGCATGCTTTCGAACCAATTCTCCAAACATTTTTCCACTCTGAAGCTGGTATCTCCAATTTTTGAGTGCTTCAATAGCTTCTTGGAGTGATAAAAATCACTGTTCGCGCATTTTTTTTTGTATTGTCGAATTTGGTTTATCTGGGAACACCCAAATAGTTGATTTCCAATTGTAAATAGACTTTTCTGATTGTGCTTCATTCAACGAAGCGATTCGAAGCATTGTTGTTGAGTCAGGCCTTTACTAAAACCGAAAAAATTCAAGTTTTTTTTACAAAATTTCTTTTTTTTAAACGCTCCCTGTAAACAAACTACTTGACCGAAACGTAATTTTTACGAAAATAATAGTTGTATGGTAGTAGCGCCATATAATAGGCGTTTGTAGAACTTAAAACTCCACCCTCGTATATGTATATAAACGTCACTAAAAAAAGGGTTGCGAATATGGGCTAGAAAAAGAGGAGCCCTATTTGACAATTGACAAGGGTTAATGCAGAACGGACATGTCTGTTTGCTAATATAATAAGGGCATTTAATGGAATATACAGAGTGTTTTATTATGTTTTCTGAACAAAAAATCACACATTCCACAATTATTTTATAACAGAAATGTGCACAATAGAAGATTTTAACGACGTCTGCATCACAAGACTAATTTTTGGTTAAGTTCGTCAAGATAGCAAGAAATAGCATCATATTAAGTAATACATCACAATGAGTTTCTTTACATTTTTTTTTGTGTAATGAATTCATAGGTTTTGTAGAATTTTGATACAAGATAATACAAAGGTGGGCGAAAAGAACGCCCTAATCTTTAAATAGACGTATGTAGATGTCAATAATAGAATTCCTTTAATATTGGGAGACCTACTGAGTAAAATAAGTTGCTTACTGTTGATTGGTTGCTTAGGTGAGGTTACACCACGAAGTAAAAATTCCTGAAAAGAATTTAGAAAAGGAGGGAAATTAGTCCTTAAATATTGATTAAAAAGTTTTAAACCTGTTGCTGCGAAAATTAACAAAAACAACTTGATTTTCTGATGTTTCATATAACAACATATGCATAAAAAGTAAATGTTACAATGACTTCTACAATTGTTGCAAATGTCACTACAAATGCTTACAGGATCCGTCATGCGAACAATTTGTAGCAATTAGTGGAAATTTGCATATTTTGCACCTATTGAAACGCTAACATAATGAATTTTAACAGTTACTGCATTAGTTTGCACAAATTGCAACAGTTATTTGAATAATTAAAACATTCGACAGGGTGTATGATTTATCGATGTATATTTGAGGCGGTAGGTGAGTTGCTTTGGAACTTGTTTAACCAAAAATACCATTATACAAAGTGTCACAGTTAAATTAGGCATATTTTGCCACTATTGCGTTTTTATTCCCCTATAACTTCTATTTTAATAGTCTTTGAGATATATTCCATCAAATAAAACCATTTCAGAGATTCTCTTCCAACTTCGACAAGTAAAACCCTGCTACATTAAATAATCATCAGAATCAGATGTTTGTCGTACATGAAACAATTAAAAAATAAACACGCAATGGGACTTATTTGCCCGATTTCATACTTAGAGATTGTGCAAATGATTTTGTTAAAGCATTATTCAATTTCTTCAACCTTCCTTCAACCTGTGTTTTTCCAAATTGCTGAAAGACAACCAAAATCATTCCTCTTCGTAAAAAAGGAAGCGTTTGCTCTACTGAAAATTGTTAATTACTAATAGCGATTATTAATAACTTTTCCAAAGCATTTGGCATATGTGTTAACCATAAATTTATCCGACCAATCTTTTCATTATATCGGCATGGTTTCGTAAAAAAATCAAAAAAGAATCAACCGTTACTAACTTGTCCATATCAAGCTAGCTAGCATCTCTCGGAATGTTTGGCTACTACTTTGCAGATCATGAGGTATCTCTATTCCAAACCTACCTGTTAAATAGAAAAGGGTAATGGTTATCAATCAGATTTTTTGTATCTAGCTCAGGAGTCCTTCAGGGAAGCAATATTGGTCCAGAGCTCTTCCTATTGTACTGTGATGTCTTGAAATGTGAGAAGTAGTGATCTGAAAAATCACTTCCTCAACCAAATTAAACATAAATGTATTAAAGTACAACATCCTCACATACACTCGTAAAACTAATCCCATTATAACAGAATATCATTTTAACAACATGCCTATAAATCATTGTACAACTGTTAGAGACTTAAGTATCACATACGATCGTCAAATCCTCTTCGAATGCCTCAGGATTTATTATAAGAAACACCCGTTTATTCAACTCTTTGGAAGCAGTGATTATGCTCTATTTTGGTCGCTCTAAGTTATAGTACGAGTTACTAATATGGTCGCTCATTTACGTAACGCATATTAATGTGTTAGAAGCCATTTAAAGAAAATTTTGAAAATTCTTGCATTTCAAACAATCTGGTTCATATCTTCCTCAAGGAAACAGTCATACAGTCTTGTTGATTACGTTTGCATCTCGACTCTTAGAATTCAGTTTACAAGTTCTCCAATATCCCAACCGTTTGTGTAACACGTTTTATTGTCCGCAAACAACAACAAACACCTCCAACCCAATGAGTACAACATTATGCTTCTCTCAGTATTAAGTCTTATGTATATTCATATTTTAATTTTTCTTTTGAGCATATCTCAACAGGTTTGTTTTCTTTTTCTCGCCCTGTAATTAGATATGTATTATTATTATTATATTTTTGGTTAAATAAGTTTCAAACCAAATCACCTACCACCTCCTTTTAGTTATACGTCGGTAAATCAAACGCCCTGTACATTAAAATGGTTGGAATAACAGCAGCTTTCGCCATTTATAAAAAAGCACGTGTGTTCACATATCCAAGCATTCTAGAGATTTAGAGAGAGCTGCGAGCTCGGGGATCGATCCGAGACCAATAGCTTCAATAATTAAATTATTATTTATTTTAAGAGAATGTGTTACAATATTATTAAAACTCTACGCTTCAGAGGTAAAAATTTACCCAATTTACGAAAGTACAGGCACACTTTTCGATTTTTTTCCTGTTGCACACATTTTTATAAATTATATAGCAGAAACACAGGAAGGAGTATATAATTCACTTAATTTGTTTAATTCCTACAATTGTTTGAGTCACTATCATATTAAAAAGCAAAATCTTTAATTTTTAACTCCAATTATTAAATTGGACTTAAATTTACTCAAGTATCAGAAACTAGGCTGCTTTTTGCGAATTTTCGCGTTTTAAAGCATATTTCGCGTAATAAAATTACTCCATTATTTTAATGAAAATTATTCTGTAATGATGGCGCAAATTTCTACAATTACGTGAATTTTTAATACAAAATTATTTCTGCAACGATCTTCACAGGAACTTTTCTGTGCAATTTTAACCACACTTCATTACAAAATATATTCAAAATAAATAATCCATATTAAAGTTTCACCGATTTTTATAGATTGTAAATACAGGAAAATATGTTATTTGACTTTTCTGCGTCTTTATTTTCCTTCTTAATTTTTATCGGATAAATTTACTCAATCTCAATAAAATCACTCCAATATTTCAATAAAAATTACTCTTTTACAAAGTTTCCGGCAATGTTACAATATTATTCCCAGGATTTTTTTTTTGCGTGTTTGTAACATTTATGTAATTTGCAAGCACTTTACTAATCTCAGTATTAAAAGCAATCATAAATAAGTCTGTTGATATTCTCTATTTTATTTAATAAGAATATTAAAAAGCGTTAGTGGTAACATATGCAATTAAAATGTCTACATTTAAGAGCAAAGGACGCGATTTAATTGATTCTATTAAGGAGCAAGTAGGAATTCTTACATTGCAGCATTAAAATAATTTTTTTCTCAATTTGAAAATGTGCTTATTGGTTCAAGATCACAACCTTGTGGAACATAGGAATTCGAGATGGATTAGATAAAAAACAGAATCGTAAAAATTAACGCCGTGAAAAATAGAATACGAATCAAAGGGAACGTAAAAGCCTAATAAGAGTACCTTATAACAAGGCGTGAACTCAGAAAAACACTTAGATCTGTGTCGAAAGGTAAATATTGTAATTTATTTGAGCGCCTACATTTAAAATGCTCTCGCCCACACGGTTAAAGTCGTCTTCCAGATACATTATACATAACTTGAGTAATTTTTAGGTAGCACTCTTACAACAACAATAGTACGCTTTATGTTGGTTGGATCGCTACTAAAGTAAAAATGTTTGAATATCTTGTGTACGCATACGCCTTATGCTAAATAGTATAAGCGAGCTATCTGCACTTGAATAAAGAATGAAGGCCTCTCTTCTACTATTGAAAAGAAATTTACGATTCATCCTGCTTGGTTTTCTTATATACGCGATGATACATTCCAAAATTTCCTTGATGTATTAATTTATTAATTTGATCGGATTTTATTTACGTTGTAAAATATATTCCGGGAAATAAAAGAAAAATAAATCCCTTTTCAAAAGGAAAACAGGAGAATTTACAAGGATTTAATTTCTTACGACAATAGAATTTGTATTCAAGCATACATTTCTGATCCAGATGCAGACATAATAGGTTGTTTCACATTTTAAGAAGCCAATATTGTAAAGGGGTTAGATAGTACATTATTACTGGGCAAGTCCTTTATTGCGAAAGGGTTGATAGAGTCTGCAGGGTGGGAAGTCAGCCATATTTGATCAATAATTACGTTAAACAACTGACGATGCGCTTCTTTTCTTTGAAACTTCTTTTATAGGAACTTGATACTTGATGCGGAGAAAGAAAGGCTAAAAGTTACACTCTAAATAAACTTATCTTCAAGAGAGATATTACGTCATATCCCAATTAACACAGATCTTATAAGTTATGTATAGAATCGACATATTCCGCGATTTTTAAAAGATAGAGGAGATGACATAAGAGAATGTCATTTAAACATGAGATACACCAGGTCATCTTGATAACTTTCAAAATATCTCGCTTAACGACCAATCTCTCTGCCGTTAAGCACATTACGAGACATTTATTTATAAAATTGTATCATATTTACGAAACACACCGTATAAATGCGTGAAATTTTTTAAATTATAAGAAAATATATTACGCCAATCTGTTACTTTAGAACAAGGATTCTTAACCTTTTTCTTCCATTCACCCCTTTTAAAAGAATGGTTTTCGTCATTAATCCTCCTTACATTTTTCACTGTAATATACAATATTATACAACATAATCATGCTAGAAATAATTGCACGTAAATAATTTAAAGATAACAATTAGGCTAAAGATTTAGAAAAAAAAATTGTTTATTTTTTATTATTTTTTGTACTATTACCTTTTCAAAAACAAAATCGGAGATTCTAATTGGGCATTTTTTTTTTCAATCAATGTGATGGCTGTCTTGACATCAATGACCCCCTTTAAAATTTCACCGATATCACCCGCTTTTAAATAACAAAAATTCTTAAAACAATATAATTCATTAACAATAAATTGAGAACATGATATTTATGAATAAACAATAACCAACCAAGTTCTACAAGAATATCGTAAAATCGTAGTCATCAAACATAGATGACTCGATTTTTGGTGACGGATTATTCCTAAAATTTAGTGTTTTTGTCATCATCATAGTCGACGATTTAATTAATTTTTCTACTAATCAGCTTGCTACAAGCGCTGCTAGAATCCTCATCTGCTCTTACAAGAATACACTTGAATAAAAAAATACTTGGTCTCTTCAAATGTTGATTTCTTTATCACTATATAATGACTTCAATTTGTGACAAAAATATAAAAGAACCGATAATTTAATTCACACCAAATATCCTAGTTGGCGCTTGTAAGTTTTTACACAGAAAAAAATGGGGAGAAACCCCTTGTATTTTTAAAGTAACAACGTTTGTTTAATCCAATAAAATATGTAGTTATTGTAATGAAAATTATAATTGATAAATTTAACATAAATTGTTGCTATTACGTATTTTACTATATTATATTTTTATTTTAACTATACCAGGTGTGTCGGTAATTCCTTTCCGGTTTTTCCGGCAGATGTCACTGGCCATAAGTATGAAATGTTATGATTTGATACATATGTAATTTTATTCTACTGACATTAACCTTAAAACTACACAAGTTACGTTCCGCCAAAATAACAGCGTTATAGATTTATAATTTTTTGAAAATGTCGAGTTTTGTGCCTGAAAACGTGCATTTGCGGCACGCATTACTTTTCTTGTTTCATCAAAAGAAAAAAGCCGCTGAAAGTCATCGTTTGCTAGTAGAGACTTACGGTGAGCATGCTCCAACCATAAGAACATGTGAAACGTGGTTTCGACAATTCAAATGTGGTGATTTCAACGTTCAAGATAAAGAACGTCCTGGTAGGCCGAAAACGTTTGAAGACGCGGAATTGCAGGAGCTATTGGATGAAGACTCAACACAAACTCAAAAACAATTAGCAGAAAAGTTGAATGTGGGCCGAGTAGCAATTTGTGAACGATTACAAGCTATGGGAAAGATCCAAAAGATGGGGAGATGGGTGCCACATGAATTGAATGACAGACAAATGGAAAATCGAAAAATCGTTAGTGAAATTCTGCTTCAAAGGTATGAAAGGAAGTCATTTCTGCATCGAATAGTAACGGGTGATGAAAAATGGATTTATTTCGAAAATCCCAAGCGAAAAAAATCATGGTTATCACCTGGCGAAGCTGGCCCATCGACTGCAAGGCCAAATCGCTTTGGTCGCAAGACCATGCTCTGTGTCTGGTGGGACCAGATTGGTGTCGTATATTATGAACTGTTGAAACCGGGAGAAACAGTTAATAGTGATCGCTACCGACAACAAATGATCAATTTGAACTGTGCATTGATCGAAAAACGTCCACAATACGCTGAAAGACATGATAAAGTGATTTTGCAACATGACAACGCGCCGTCTCATACAGCAAAACCAGTCAAAGAAATGTTGAAATCACTTGGATGGGAAGTTTTATCGCACCCGCCGTACTCTCCAGACCTGGCTCCATCCGACTACCACCTTTTCGCATCGATGGGGCACGCGCTTGCAGAGCAGCACTTCGCCGATTTAGAAGAAGTTAAAAAATGGCTCGATGAATGGTTTAGCTCAAAGGAGGAACTGTTCTTTTGGAATGGCATTCATAAATTGCCTGAGAGATGGACAAAATGTATAGAATCAAATGGCCAATACTTTGAATAAATAAATTTTAACTATCCATTCTAAGTAACGTGTTTTCTTTAGCGAAAAAACCGGAAAAGAATTACCGACACACCTGGTATGCTCTTTTTGTGTAAGACACTCCCCGGATAAAATTTATTAACATGTGTAAATTATAATATTTATTGTTTGGAGTATTATGAATCATTAAAATGAAGGTACGAAAAATTTTAGTACGAAAAGAAATTCAAAGATTTTTACTTAAGACACTACAATAAGAATTTATTTGATAAAATACAAAAGCCTGAAGTTAATTTAATAACAATTCCATTTATTTTGAAGTGGAGTATCATTAATTCTTTTCTCCCAAGTTCTCACTTATTACAACCTGTAAATTCGTGGATTTCAATTTAACTAATCAAAGTTGAATTAGTAAAGTAAATTGTCTAACTACTTCGTAGGTTGGATAAGTTTAATAAGGTAGGTTTTAACTCGCCTTGCACGCGATTATTGCATTATTTTTATGTCGAGAGAGACGTTGGGGTTGGTAATAAATTGATTGATGAATTATTTAACGGTTAAAATTGAAATTATAGTATTTTATTTTCTATACATTGAGTATGCCTGTATATTCACACAGCATTTATGCCGATTATTATTAATACAACTCTAATGCATCATTGGTTTTAGTGAATTGCAGGATATAATACGATTACTTATGATTTTCAACAATTTAGGTTTAACGCTAGCCATTTTAGGATTAGCAACTATTATTTCATGGGAATTCGCCTAAATATGTATAATATCAATGTTGTGAATGTAATATTTCGAATTTCTTCTAAACCTGTAGGTCTTTTTTCAAGTTTCAAAGTTATATGAGGTAATAAAAGTACAGGTCATATACTTGTGTTGATATTTTTAGATGGCAGAGTATATAGTGCTAAGTAAATTCAAATGGTATGTATAGGTAGACTTTTTTCCGTATATTCGATCCTTTTTCGACTTCATCGTCTTGCTCTGTCGCTCTCGTTTCGGTTTTTAGTGATGTATGAAAGTAGACTGCATGCACCTCCGATTTGGGAGGCTTAAACAACAAATTGCTGCTTTCAACTAGATTGGATTTCCTGCTTTGCATTTTATATGCGGACGGCTGATCTTGGACGATCGGTGGCAGAGGGTGGTTTTGGCGAGGCGTAGATCGTTTACCGAAAGAGGTATACAGAGATATGGTTGTTGAATTCGTCCCCTTAAACATCGTATGACCGTAATACAGCCAACGGCGACTATGCTGGATGCAAAAACACGGAACGTCAAATTTTAGGTACGTATTCGACGGTGAATACAAATATTAGAAGCGGTATTTCACTCGAGGCTAGAGTTCTGTTATGATACGCTTCCCTAGACGAAATTTTCAACTTCCATATCTCTCCGAGAAAACAAAAACAGGACAGCCGATGCTTGGTTGAGGTAACGCCAGGTCGTTACTGTAGTAGGTGTACAATATAGGACATTTTAAATGGGAAAATTATTACGCTCTAGAAACCATTCCTACATTAACAATATTTTTAATTAAGTAAAACGAAATATTTTTTTTACAGTAACTGGAAAAAATTTTGACGTTATATTGTTAAATTGACAATATATTGTTTGTTAGCAGAGCTTTTAATAAAAAGTTTTATTTGAGGCAATTAAAATCACTGTTACTTTAAATAAGCCATTATTGTAAATGAAAGCTTTATTGCGTTCCAAAGTTATTATGCTTTAATTATACAAAAAATAGTTTTGTTTCCAATCTGATAATCACATAGTTTCAAAAGGAAGTCGATGGTCTTCCTTTCTACCAGAACCAATCTGACAGGCTATTGTCTATAGGTATTCCCTAGATAGTATTTTGGTTCACCCCAACTATAGTCCAGTTCACCTTTTAAAGGAAGTATTAGTCTTATAGACATCGTGCCCTACGTTGCCAAATCTATTTAGGTACTTAATGTGTGTGTAATTTGTTTACATTTCATAATGTCAATCCTCTGAATTTGTTTGTATTTTTTATGGGTTATGTTCTATTTATATGAAAGTTGATAGAATAATATTATTGCTTTTCGTTTTACGTGTATAATTTCCGTTTCCACTTCACAAACTTCGTCGTGGGCATCAAGAGTATTTTTTTTATAGAGAAAATTATATTCAGTACCCAGAATAAAGCCTTTTTCGTTGCCAGGATGAATTAATGCATAACGTTGGCCAAGACCTTTTGGTGCTGTTAGACCAGAACTCAAATCTTGGAGAAATGCTTGTCTAGGCGTACTTGCTGTGCATGCTTTTGTTACGAAGTGTCCAGCTTTTACCCACGATTCATCAGTAAAAACGTTATTATTACTTTCTTCCCAATTTTCTCAAATGTGACAAGTGACAGTGACAATATGATACTGACGATACCGATATTGTCATTACTGACGGTCACCAAAATCTGACAACAGTGCCCATGATAAAAAAGGACAGACATATGCACACAGGTATAAAATAAAAAAGGATGCATATAGTCCATAAGAGATAATACTTCCTTTAAAAGGCGAACTGGACTATAGCTTCCATCCCCCAGTGAAGCACTGTCAGCTCTTTTCGATGACGAGGAAGCGGATGGTCTTGTCATCTGGCTTTTCCACCACCCTGCCGAGCAGTGTGTTATTGGAGACGCAAGCTCTCATCCACCTCTTGTAGGTGTTCGCTTAAGGTGGAGATCTCCACAACTGGACGAACCTTGGCGCGTCTACTGTCATCCTTAAAACTTGCCTCTGCAAGCTCTCTTTATATGGCTGAACAGCGCCATTGATACTGAAAGACACGTGATCTAGAGTAACATTTTGGTCCCAACGAACTATGTGTTGCCCCACGTAAGTCGTCTGTCCAGCGCGACTCCTCGATATTTAACGAATAGCTCCACTCCAGTTTTCGGCACTTAACTTGAACCTTGGAGGTCCCATGTCTTTGTACTTTCAAAAACACTTACAAGAGCCGTCTGTAAGCGAGTCAGCAGGTGCAGAATTGCAATTTCATTTCTCACTCAGGCCAAGATCGCTGATTCTGCCAGTTTGGAAATCGCGGAAAGAAAACCGACGGGCCTGAAGGCTCAGAGATTGTAATTATAATGGCGTAACGGATCAAAATTCTGTTGATAAGAGCACGATTAGTGGACTTGATTGAATCCCAACTAACATCGCAGTTTGTTTTCTCAAACTGTTCCTCATCCCCCGAACAAAAACAGGACAGTCGATACTTGGTTGAAGTAACGCGGTAGTTGCTGCAGTAGATGTACGATATAGGACATTTTGAGTGGGAAAATACCCAAAGAATAAAAAGCATTAATTTAACAATATCAATTCCTACATTTACAATATTTTTAATTAAGTAAAACGAAATATTTAATTACAGTAATTGCAAGAAATTTTTGACATTATTTTATTAATTTGATAATATATTTTTTGTTAGTAGAGCTATTAATCAAAATTTTTATTTTAGGTAATTAAAATCGTTGTGTTACTTTAAATAAACGATAATTGTTAATGAAAACTTTATTACGTCCTGCATCAATTAGCTAAAAAAAGTGGTTTTGTTTACGTTTTCTTTTAAAAATACAGTGACATAAAAAATATTAAATCTTGTTGATAAATTTGTAATATATTTTCTAATTAAATAATAAAATGAAAAGAAGCATTTCAATAAATAATACAAATGCTTACGCAATAAGAAAAATGTTTACAACAAATGTAATTATATTCACATTTGAATTTATGAATACAAAACTTGCTTATTATTTATTACATTAATTATTTGAGTACGTACAATAAGTTCCTTACAAAACTGGTCAAAATCTTCATCTTCGTTATCTAAACAGACTCGAATTCTTCGTTTTACTTTCTCTTCAGTCCTTTTGACAATTTTAAAAAGGCGAAGAAAATGTTACAGGCAGATGCTATGGTATCAAAGAGTTCTCGTCATTTTTTTGTTTTGTTTGTCTTTTATTTATTACGTTGTTTGTTATAGACATTTTTCTGTAACTCACGTTACTGTTTATTATTATTTATATATTTGTGTTGTGTGAAGAGAATTTTGTGATTGACCTAAAAGTAATATGTTTTGGACAACCAACACAAATATTGGTTTGATTTAACAAAAATAATTAAACCAAAGCTAGTGTGTTCATTAACAATTAACACATAAATGTGCAAACTTCGTGATTCGTCGGATGAATCAATTCCTTTCATTGCAGATTGGATGATCTTGCTAGTCATCTCCCTCTGTTAAATACTCTCTGAAGAAAGTTTTTCCCAAATATTGCAGTCTAGTTGCAGTGGTATATGACCTACGTGGCATTTCATTATCATTTAGTTTAGCTACAAATAGATTCAAAATATTTTCTCGTATCTCTCAGCAATTCTCCTGAAAGAGAATGGGACCATTAACTACGCGACATTGCTACCCATACACCAATTTTAATTTTGCAAAAACCAAAATATGTAGACTTTCAGTACAAAAATAAAAAAGAAATATCATATATAAAGAAAGGAACAATATAAATTAGCTTCTCACAAACATATTTCCATTCCCAGACATTGCCTAGCGAAAGTACATTTGTCCGTGCAGTTGGGACGAAGAACGTCAAGTGACGTGTCAAGCGAGAGATATTGAATGAAACGCTAGATAGTAGAAATTTGCAATCGATTCTATTGTGAAGAATATTCAAGAAAAATCTTGCATGTTGGTTATCACTTCGCTGAGATAAAGTTCCATGTCATCGCAATAAATCATCCTAACAAGCACCTCTTGCTGGGTAAGCTCAATAAATCCTGAATGACAATAATTTCATATTTAGCGGACTATCAAGACTGAGGGCGTCTGGTTCCTGAAAGTCTGTATAACAAACCAAGAGCTTTATCCGCTATTAAGCAAAGTTCATACAAACATTGAAATCACACCAAGATCTCACGCCGTAGAGGCGAGGCTATCGATAATTGATAATTGCTATGTTAATCAATAATTGTGAGCAGATCAATTCCATTAATTGAGCAATATATCTTCACATCATCTTCCAGACATACAACTTTCTCAGAGTTAGATCTTCCATATTCTTCTAAATCTTGGGGAATGGGCGTAATGACTACATTTTGGCGTCGATTGAAGTAAATGAATGCGAAGTCGAATACGTGTTCGAATTTTTGCCTTACCGAATCTTCAACTGCGCCAGATTCATATTTATGTTCTTGTATATGAACTTATCGCATAATAAATGATTAAAACTGCCCGGTTTTGTGAATAGGACCGTTTTTTTGTAGATATTGTCTTTTTCGTCGCATTCATTTACTTCTATCGACTTCAAAATTCATTGTGCCCAGCGCTACTGAAAACTTTTTAAATCAACAGAAAAATAAACATTCACATTTTGCTATTTTAATGAAAACATTTGTTTGACTGAATTTAGCCTTTTTTTGTTGGATAAACTTCTTTTTCTTTCCTCTGGTGTACATTATATGGCATTTTTGTAAATTAAGAAAAATTATCAGGTGTATATTTGATTTAAATTACTGTGATTCGTATAAATCAATTTTTGTGGAGAATATCTCAATATAATTTCCATCGTTATTCAAGTATGAATGTGCCTTACACGCTAAAAAAAAACTTTCGTCTTGCCTTTGTATATAAAGCAACTGCCACAATTTAATATCTTCAAACGAACTGTGAAAAAATATTTTATTTGGGGATTTTTTAATAATATTAAGCAAAACTAAGTAAGTCAGTAAATGATAGGTGTAATATTATAATTTCTATAAGAATATTTTTTAGAATAGAGGATAAAGGCTCTGTAATTCTTTTCGGGTTGTTTCTACATTTACTTTGCAGTGTATTTGATAGATAATTCTAAATTATTACCATTATTATATATTATCTTTAATAATAATTCCGTCAAATTAAATTTATTGTTATCATTACATTTACACAGTATTTTTATTTACACTGTAAAAAGTCGTCTATCTGCTCATCAGAAATGTAAAATAAGAAAACATAATTCTTAAACATTAATCAAAAAATTCAAAACTGCGTCTACATAAAACTCAGCAGTCTGAGTTTTGTCTATGTTAAATCTAACATTTTTAAAGCACAATTATTAGCTCTCTATCCGAGTTAAAAACTTCGGGAATGCTAAGCTTTCAAGTAAAGCACAAAAATGGTTCACTAGAACCTAAGCTGATGCTTTGAAAGTTCACTTTTCCTTTTATGATAAACATACTTTTGACCCAACCGGCGAACATTCAAGTGTTCTTGCTCAGCAACACTAATCATTTGCAATTTTTTTTGTCATAAAGACAAACACCTTTTTTTAGGCGCCATGTTTTTGTTTCACGCAACTTCTACGACTCACATACCAACTAACATTTAACGCAAATCAAGAGCATTGTATAAATGCAAAGGAGAATCAAAAATACATTCTTTTACGTAATGTGTTTTTTTTTTCAAATTATTACAAAATTATTTTTACAGCGTGTTTTTGTAATATTTTCAATTGTAAGTGTGTGAGCTTTACGCTGTAGAAAATCATTTAGTGTAGAATTATTAAAATATTCTCAAAAGAATACCATAAAATTGGATTAAGTATAAAACCGTAGAAAGATCAAAAGATACCGAAAAAAAAAACAATAAAAATGTGACAATTAAATGAAATAAAATATTCCTCTTTCTGTAACCTTCCTACTAACGTTACGGTGTTTGTCAAAATGTGTTAACAAGGGACCCCCCTCCTTATATTACCTATTCTTACATAATAATAAGACATCGCTAGCGGTGTTTACCCTCAATAAAAATTTTATTCAATCTTAAAACAATAAACCACTTTTTTACGATAAAATACAGAGAGAAATAGATATATACGAAACTAGTTTTGGGAATTTTAAAGCCATCTCGTTAACAATAAAAATCAACACTGCGGACGTAAAACAAGATATTAAGATAGAAATCTGAAAAGAAAAAGACGTAATTACACAACATAAAGCCCCGCACAAAAAAGCGGCGTTTAAAAAAATAATTTTTAAAGCCGATCCTACATTTATATGCACGCGATAAGATTAAAAGGTACAAGTGTGACATTTCATGGTTTGAAACTTCGTCCAATGGGCCGAATACAAATAAGCATTTATGTAATGTTAGATAGATAGTGATCAGGCAGTGAGGGGTGCATTTGTAAGTAAAGCACGCGCCGCACTGGGTTTTTTATGTTGCCAGATCGGATAGATAAGGAGTCCGGCGATGAAAAAAATGACAAATTTGTGACGTGCTGTTTCCCACCTGCACCAGCTCACCTATAATTTGTCGAATGTGTACACAATTATTAGCGAGGTATTTTGGACGTAAAGAAAGGTGAAAGTTTGTTTAAAATACATATATATATAAGGTGTTATTTTTTATCAAATACAAAGATCTTCCCTAACGGAAAATGAAGGAGAATTCGAAATGGTTTCAATTCCCGTCATACTTTGTCAATTTAACTGGTTTAACTTTGACTAATTTCAAATTATTAATAATAATAATAATAATAATAATACTGATAATTATAATAATAATAGTCTTTATTGTGTGGCTCAGGTAAATACATTAAAATTGCAGCAGATTCCGTACATAGAGTGGATGCTGCACCAGGGCGAGATTCAGTTCTTTACTAGTTTTATTTAACCCTGACTCTATATTAAGAGTACAAAATGTAGAAAAAAATATATAAATAAATGCCTATAAATAAAAGCTATTCAAGGTTCTTCTTATTTTAATTGTAAAAAGATTAAATCATCCATAATTCTTGCATTCGCCTATCTACGTATACAGCTCATCTAAATATTAAAGCATTGCTGATTACTGTATTTTAGTAGTGGATTGAAACAAAAACTTTAAAATTTGAAAACAAAATAGCAAAAATATTAATTAAATAAAATACATTTTATGTAACAAGTATATATCACACAGAAAAAAAATATTAAAATAATTTCTCAAATTGTAGCAATTGCCACAAATAGTCTTAGAATCCGTGACGTGTGTGGAGAGACGTTTGCAACAATAAACTTGCATATTTTCAAACATATTGTATTGAGTTACTACAATAAAATATTTTATATTTAAACTACCGCAAATTATGCTGTCTTTAATTATAATGGTTGAAAGCACAAGTAAACAAAATAATAACTATTCCATGTTTATTACACACCGCATTCTCGTGTCTTCAACCCTCTACGCATTCATCAAATTTGGAAGAGACCTTACTCTGAGAGAGTTGCGACCTCGGGGCTCGATCCAAGACCAATAGCTTGGCGAACTAGACATTACATATGTGCCACTAATTATGAATGTGGTATATAAGCAAATCTTAATAATAGCATTCGCACTTTTCGTGGTTTTTGTGTTACTGTTTCACACATTTTTATAAATTGTAAAACAGAAATATAGGAAAAAGAATATAATTCGGTTTAACTTATTTGATTCTCTTACAATTGTTTGGATCACTATGAAACCAAGGCAATTATTTTGTCAGATATATTTATTAAATATTAAAATATAATTTTTTTTTTTTGCTTGAACATTAGAAACTGTGAATTTTAAAATTTTCAGTATTTAATGATAATTGATCTGTAATGATAGTGGTGCTTTCCACAATTATGCCCATTTTCGATACGGTTCACTATAGGAACTTTTCTGTGCAATTTTAGCCACATAAAATACGTTCAAAATAGTCCCCGTTATTATTCAAGCACATTTTGCTTTAAATTTCCAAATACATTATATACCCAGAACACATAAGAAAATGCTTAGAAACAACATAAAAAAAAATGCTAAACAGCTTCCTCATGGAATTGATGGAATCATTTACGGCAAACGTAATGCAACGACACTACCCACAGACATGTTTCTGCCTACTCAGCATCATGAGCATGGTTCCAAGAGAAAGCTACTTTAGCATTATTTTTTTTTGTTATTGTTTCTAGGCATTTTCTAATGTGTTCTGTTTATATCCATCATGGTAAACCCATGGAAATCTTGTGCAGTTTTCCAAAGCACGTCATCTCGTGATAAACAATCCAAGAACTGCTTCCTAAATGGCAGCCGTGTATTTCTTAGCACTAGAGAACGCCAAAAAAGCTTGTCGTTCCGAAATGTTGTGGCATTAACTGTGAGATAACAGCGATGCAAGGAGTGAAAATACTCTCGGAATCATGCCGATGTAAGCCAGAAACATGTCCGTGGGTAGTGAGGAAGCATTATTTTTTGGACGTTCCATATTTATATCTATTTTATTCTGAATCGCTGCTTGTAATCCTTCAATATTACGGATAAATATTTCATTATTCACTGATGCAAATAAATAAAAATCTAACGGAGTGAGGTAAGGTTATCAAGGCGGGTATCTTCCTTCACTTATTATTCTTTCAAGGAAAAGACCTTTAAATATGCGAGTATAATAGCTACTGTATGCGCAGTTACTCAACTTGCTAAAAATATTCATGTAATATTTTCTCTGGAATTACTTGATTTAGAAAAGGGTTCAAAATTATTTGCATATATCTGTCAGCGTTAATAAAAGGATATAGGTCCTATAATTCATCTGCCAGACATGTTTCAACAAAAAGCATGTGAGTTTTCACTTAACAAAGTTCTATAATTTTGTGAGTTCACATGGCGAAACAAGTGGAAACTAAACTTTATCGGTAGAGAATATCTTGTCTAAGATGTCATCATTATTAATATTATTCTATCATTGGCAATATTGCATTCGTCCATTAAAATCTTGTGGATGTAATTGTTGAACCACAGTCATTTTATATGAATGAAAGTGTAATTCCTTCTGTACTGCTGTATGATAAGCCTACAAAAGAAAATCAAACAATCAGGAAGGAGGTCACTTGCTGAAAAAGGCTTCCTTAACTTCAGGAGTTTGAGATCTTGGGTCTGCCAGGGAGCTCCAGAATCATTATATTGCCAGAAAGTGTTGAATGGTACTAATTATTTGTTTGTTTACGAAAAACAACTTAATGAGCCTTTTTTTATCACATTGTACATATTTTTGTTGGAATATCACATTGTATGCTTTGTATGTAATTTCTAATTAAACTTTGCAATTATTTTGTTACGCGAGTTTCATTATTCAAAAGACAATCAATTTTCTATTAGAAGAAGAGTATTTTCAGTTTTAAACATATTTTCTATTTTCCCAAATTATTAATAGGAATCCATATTTAGTGGACTATTGGTAACACTGAAAGCAACATTATGGCGCAAAATTTGAAATTAAACGAAAGATGTTAAATCTTATTTTTTAATGATATTCATGTCGATCAATTAATTGGTTGTAATGTGTATTTGTGATTTATGCTATAATCCTATAATTTGATAATATTACTAAATAGTACACCCTGTATAACTGCTGTAAACTGAAGCTAATTATACCGGGTACTGTTAGATTCGTTATTTGTACACCCATCACAAGATGGTTATCTTCCAACCATAGAATAGCATATAGTAAAACGTAATCGGAATTAATGGACCTCTATATGGGAGGACAAAAACAAATGGTAATTATCACTGAATTGCCAAGTATCACGGAAATATCGCGGGCTCTGGTTATCTGATCCTTTCTGTGTATTCACACTAAATCGTGTGGTAGTAAATTTAGTACTTGCGTCTCGTTTAACAACAGGAACTAATTCCACCTCCTCCTAGTTAATTTTCGCCTTATAAATAGGGTGAATTTTATTGATTTTTGAGGCGAATTAAAAAAAAAAAATTGAGACGCAAAGCTAGACGTAAATAAAATATATTTATAGTCATATAATAAAGATAGGAGCATCGAATATTTATGCACTCATCCTCTAATATTATCGGGAATAACGTGCGGCTTCTGTTTTTTAAAATTAAAAATAAAGCGCAATGCCTGTAGCTGTTCTTAAGCCACCATATGTCATACAATTAGCCTACAATATAGGATGATGCGTCGTATTTTTAAACCTAACTTAATGGAAACACTCTACACATTATCAGAGATGATTTTCGTGACACATTTAGACTCTGTACGTGTGTCTAGTGGGTGTAAAAATACACGTTTTAAGTTACTCGAAGTGTTATATACATGGGACGCCCCTTTTTTTACGACACAACTTGTCACATGGATATTTTTTATGTTAGATATGTTTTAAATGTTGTTTACAACTCGTCCGATATTACTTTGTAAATAAAAGCATGCTTCTCTTTGTTTCAGTGGGCTTCAGTGGCGTCTTGGTTCTTTCGACCAGAATGCTCGCTGTTGACGACCATGGCAAGCGGCGATCAAGTGCAGATGAGCAGATCATCTACCACAAGACCACCAATTCCCTCAGTAAGATTCTCTGAACCTACTAACTCGAGTATACCGCGTGAAACCTCGCCAAGATCTCATCAAACGGTGAATCCGGCAATTCAAGTTCCCGAACAGAAGGAGAGGAGTTTTCAAGCACCTACCATATGTACCGTAAGTTTATGTTAATCCAGAATCAATAATTATTAATAATAATAATAATATATTTGGTTATCTGACACATAAGCGCATATAACTAGTCAAACAAAATTCAAAGTAAATTAAATAGTAGAAATGTCTTTCGAGGGATGTCGTGTAGTTAATATTTTACTTGACGTTTCACTGACCATCCTGTCAGCTTCTTCAGAAGATTTCTAAAGACTTTAGAACTTGAAACAGTCTTTAGAAATCTTCTGAAGAAGCTGACAGGATAGTCAGCGAAACGTCAAGTAAAATATTAACTACACGACATCACCCGAAAGACATTTCTACTATGGATTACGGTCGTGAAAGCCTACACTCAACTAAAGTAAATTAAAATTAAAAAAAAGGAAAATAACAGATTTTTTAATAAAAATTAACCTAAACTTGAAATAAACTTAAGACTACCAAAATGAAATTAGCCACTTATGGCAACTATAGGAAAAACTAAAATGAAAAACAGGAACTGCGACCAAAAAAAAATTAATAATAATAAAAATATATTAAACCCCCCAAAAAGTATAATACTTATTGCATTGTAAAATGGTTTTGAAGAAATTATTTAATAGCATCGCGGAAACTACGAACTGTGTTGGTTTTATTTAATTTCTCCAGGCAAGTAATTATAAATCCAGATCACTACATTTTTCAGTCCTAAGCTAGTAACAGCAAGTGTAGTGCCAGCAGTGTGTAGATGTATGTTCACAAGGTTTTAGTATTTTGTAAAAATAAGTGCTTTTAAAGCACTAATTACAGGTAGTATGGTGTAAAATGTTACAGGAATTCTTATAATTTTACGATTACTTTTTATTGTATATTACGTAAATTAGAACGGAGACACTCTATATATAGGCTTCGAATGGTCATGCTTCTGATAGGAAAAAAGAGTAATGATTTATGATAATCTTGTGTCAAATTTTTGGAGATAAAAGTCATCAATTGTGTCTGAAAATGACAAAAGGATTTTCGGTGATCGGGCATGAACGACAGAAAATTGAACGCATCGAATGGTATAGGAAGGGGGATGGAAATGTTTGGCGAAATGTATTTGTGTGCCGTAGTAAAGTAGAGTATCCATAGTAAGAACCCCACAGGATTGGAAAGTATGTTTTCCCAACCGTTGCCTGCTTGTGGCTGTCTGTCTTTGGTCCATTTATAAACATCTTGGTTGTCTGCATGCAAATCAGACAGTTTAGGTCGGATTTTGATTGATCTATTCAAAAGATTGATTATTCTGCGAGCGGATACATTGTGAGAGGTACTTCGCCTTGCATTATATCCTCTAAAGTGCACGCATAGAACCCGAGATGTATATGTATGTAAGGTTATATTATATTTTTTAATGAAATTCGTCCTTTCTAAACTGAAAACATTAATTAATTCTCTGTTACAGTTCAACAAGCGCGCTTTTATGCGATATATCGAAACATCAATGGATATACAAGGCTATTGCGAAAATTCAAAAACTTCTGAGATTCTTTCGTATTTTGATCGCGAATTTTTTCTGTTAAATATTCATTTAGATAAAAAAATATTCCTGTTTAGTATAAATTAACATATATATGCCGCCGTAATCTAGATAACTTTTTTATTTTTTAAATGAAAAAAGGTACGCCCAAGGGTGTTTATTATAAAATCCATATATAGCAGCTGTAGCGACTTCTGTAAATATCGCATATTTCTGTTCAGTATAGGAGTTTTATTTCCAAACTCGACCTTTTTCTCCCCCGTCTCTTTTTATATACGAGCATCCTATGCCTCTTTTGCCCAGACTGGCAAAAAAATAATTAACCGAGAACTTTCCTTGTTGATTTGTTCGCATTGCCGCTCCATTATTGGCAACAATTGTGTATTGAGACCACTACTCTGGATTTTCCTGTACTTTCGTCGGGATTTTTTATTTTCAAGTAAACTCTTAATGGATGCACTCATAACTCCACTGGGAGAAGCATGAATTCTATTGATTCAACTTTAATTAAATCTTTCCCTGATATACAATTTTTTCTCTTACTTCTACAAGATTATTCATAATTTAAGATGTTATTGCCGTCTGTTGAGCTCGTGAAAGGCATTTCGATTCTATGGAAATTTACATTAAAGAAATGTATTTTATATACTTGATATTATTTATAAATATATCGAATGTACGTCTAATTTAAGAAAGAGTTACAATTATTTCCAACCAATTGACGTCCAATCACCAGTCGCCAGTACCAGTTCTACAAAATTACAAAAATTATTTTATGGCTACAATAGTTTTTAAAACGTTGTTTTTATTATTATTTCCAGAAAGAATAAGCATTTAAAAAATTGCGAAGAAAAGCTATGTTGCGCTTAGCCAATATGTTTAATAAACAGGGTTAACCAACAGAACACATCAGAAAATGCCTAGAAACAATAACTAAAAAATATAATGCTAAGATAGCTTAGCTTCCTCATGGCATTGATGGAATAATTAACGGCAAACTCAACAAAAGGAGAGAAAAAAATTACACTAACACACGTACATGTTTCTGCCTACGCGGCGTCATCAGCGTGGTTTCGAGAGTAATTTTTTATCTCTTCTACCTATTACCTTCTATCGCTATTGCCTCACAGTTAATACCACAACTTTCTTGGCGCCCTCTAGTGCCAAAGAAACGCATGCCTGCCGTTCAGGAAGCAACGACATTAACCGGGTACTGTTCCCCAAAATTACTCTCGAAACCACGCTGATGACGCCGGGTAGGCAGAAACATGTCCGTGTGTTAGTGTAATTTTTTTCTCTCCATTTGTTGCGTTTGCCGTGAATTATTCCATCAATACCATGAGGAAGCTAAGCTATCTTAGCATTAGGGTTAACCAACGTCTATATATATCTACATTTGAAAGCCAAAATGAATTTCCTTCGAAAATGGAAATGTTTTTCTCAAAATATATGCAGAATATTTGAGATTCTGGTGTTCATATAAAGCGAATTTAATTTTAGTGCAGCGGTAGTTTCTGTCAATAAAGGATTTATTTTATTTCGTGTTTCGTTAAATTCTATAATTATTTTTATTTACTTAAAACTTTTGTAGACGAAAGTTACGTAGTTCCAAAGAGAATCAAATCATCCTTTAAAATACAAAGAAAAAGGTAGATATAACAACTAAACAGTTCCAAAAGAACTAGAGAAAACTAAATAAATTACCCAAATATATTTTGTCGAATTATGATACTTTTCTGTGACTCTGTATAACGTTTCTTTTTAGTAAAATAAATGTTTTTTTTTTTATTGCACGTATGTTTCGTATATTTTATTCCAACCTAAATGTACTGGATTATATTTGATTTCACTTTTATAGTAGTTAATGAAAACGAGGGTTCAACCAAAAAAAGGAAGTCCTTCAAAAGGTTCCACGACCAAAATAACTCGAGAACCGCTACTGTTTATGTCAACAATGCACTTGAAGCAAATTTTTACTTATAGGTACTATTTTTAAGTTACTTACTCTCAACATTCTAATTGGGCATAGACAACGGAAGGTCACTATAATTTGGGTAAAATCTAAATGTGATGTATTTTTGAGGTCACCGGGACATTGGTATCGGAGGCCGCCTTTTAATCTACTCGGAGTAGGGTAAAAGTATTTACTTAACATCTTTAACATTACGAAACAGGGTAAATAAAATATTACTCTGATGAATTTGACGAAAATCAGAAAAAATATGAATATTGCAATATCACATGGCAAAAGAATTTTAAAAGAAGCGATATATAAAAAATATGCAAGCGATGCAGAAAACATAAATCTCATTTTGGCTTGAAAGGCAGACGACTCAAAAAGAGATTTATTTACACGTGCTATAATCAACAGTTGGCCTGATAAAATACATAGAAAAGATACATATTAAATTTATGATGATTAAGACTTAATATACCAATTTATTCATTTATGGAATACGCGCACACACCATGTTTATAGCTGTAAGTTTTTTTTTTATGGAAGAGTAAAAAAGACCATTATTTTTTTTAATTTCATTGAAGCATCTCCCATTTCCGAATATTGATATAATCAAGCCATAGGCTCCGACATCTATCGGATTAAAATTATAGGTACCCATCGTCCAGCTAACAAATCCTTTAAACTTTTAAAATTAAGTGACCCTCGGATACCTACTGTTCAGGCAGTGAAACCTTTGACCGTGGCTCCAAAGTTTTTTTTCTGTAAAAATGAAAAATATAACATTGATAAATGGACATACTGTATATAGCCTATTAAAATGAATTAATTCTAAGTATACATTCAAATATAACTGCGATTTGTTATAAAATCGTTTGATAAAAAAAGTAATCAGTCGTATAGGCTTATAATTGAAAAGCACATGAATACGGTCCTGTAAAGATGTAGAGAAACAAGTTATGAGAGGGCCACTGCATTCTTGATTTGTGGTTCGTTATGTTCCGCCCTCTGAGAGAAACTAGTCATGAAATTTCATGCCTGATCAACTTGGCATTGTAGAAAATAAAACCACTTAAGGGGTTATGGATGTATATATAGTCCTTTTCGGGCCCTATGCAATTACATACGGCGTGTATGTAACGTAAAGCGTAGAATAAGGCTCCGATAAAAGGAACGAATATCATTAAATGCGATTTGAAGATCCACGAAAATATATGCATTATATAATTCAAGCAGGCCATGGAGATTACGTAACCTCGATCTCGGCGAGGAATCTTTATTTCTAACAGCGCTAGATGTTTACAAGAGCGGACCGGTATGCATCCACATATATGATGAATTAGAAGACTTTACAGGCACTATTTTTTTTATTTATTTTATAGAACCACCTTATTTTTAGCACCTATTATATACTGAAGTGTTACATGCCTACCTGTAACGCGAGTCTTGTCTATTTTCACAGCACTTGCCTTGTTTACATACAAAAGTCGCAGTCGGCTAAGACCCAAAAACAAATACACAAAGCTGCTGGAGTATCTGTACCTCTTTAACAACAGTTATGGTTAAGATATTTTTATAACAGATTTAATGTCTCAGTTCAGTGCCGAGCTATTCGAGCTTGAAAATAATCCCTGGCACGCAATAACACGCTCAAAGCAATAATTATCATAATTAGGTGTTATATTTGTTATCAGCCAAAGCACCTGACATCTCAAATAACGTTTCACATGATAATATTTATCGTTGATACCATTAAAAAAGATTCTGCTCAAAATACGATAGCGATTGTTATGTAAGTCGTATAAAGTTCATTATTACAGTTGCTAGTGTACTGTGAAGAAGTTTTGTTTAAAGTCTGTGTGGTGCTAATAATTGCTTTAAATCTCCTCTGCAAGGTAACGATTTCATGATCAAAACCATTTTCATTTTAACCTCTTCTAGAAGATGGAAATTAATGCACTTTTTTAATTTTTACGAAAATAATCCCTTCGCATACTCGTTAATAATCCCGTAAATATGTTATTATATCTTTATTTAAAAATAAATGTATTCAACCTAAATATCGCGTGCTCGTTGTGATCTTTCTATAGCTCTAGCTTGCACTACACCGGCAGAAATTATTGGTTGTCCTCAGAGAAGACTCACGCACCTCTTCTGAAGACCTCGATAAGACCCCGTTTCCCCGTCTGTTCCCTCCCTTTGCCCCCGAAGTTAATGGAATTCTTTATGTGATATTGTCAATGGATTATTGTGCATTTGATTTCCTATAAATATGAAGATGATTGGGTTTATTGGATTTTTCGGAAAACTCACTTAGAATATAAGTACCTATGTGACCTTTTTATTTTGGGCGGAATAAAAACCATTAATCATGTTCCTTGATTCTTTCATTAAAGACTACACACCCTTTGACACTGGATGGTACAATCATTAAGGAGTCAAGTGGGAAAAGAAGGACAGTCAAATTGGGTATTGATTAAATAATACGCGTGTACAGGGTCCTTAAAAAACCTGGCAGTTTCGATTGGAGAAATTTACATTGTATATTGCTAAATATACACGTAATCTTCAAGAATGAATGCTTTCACTTTTCAAACGATATTCTTGCTGTTAGATACCGTGCCATATTGATTTTTTTGCGTCCCGCGTATCGTGACAACTGGCATTAAGTCTTAATTCAGAGAAGGTGCGCCCTTTTCTTTTCACCATCTTCAAAAAAAATGCTTCCCCGGACTCCGCTTCCGGTACATGTTCGTCACTTCCTCTACCTTTCATGTCGCACAGCACCTATTAGAAACGGTTACAAGCTTTTACCGAAATTGCAACGCCGACTTGATTCATGTAGGTATCTAAAAACAAATTATACGCAAGGAGGACTTGATTATTTAAAGGTGTAGATGTCGGGCATTCGGTTATAACCCTATCGTATTTTTTTTTTTTGAATTCACAGGTTGTAATTGTAAATGGGGGTAATCCATCAGATTTTTCGACCGCATATCCACACCCCAATTGGTATCAAACCCCCTTCTCCCCATTAACGTAAACAACATGCTTGGTTCGTGGAAACTGACAATCTCAGCACAATATCTATCAAATCGTTAAGCCCATGTGTATTAATGGATTACTGCAGTATTGGTGTATCAACAGTTATATCCATCAACCCTTATGTGTTTGTTATATTCCCTAAAATGACAGCAATATGCTCATTTCGGGTTTGTAGAATAAAGATTTTCCGCAGAAAAAAAGACCATGGTTTCTCCAACTTTTTTATTGAAAGTTATGTCTTTCCATAATGCTATAATTCCAATTTTAAAACTTCTGCATAGGAAACACGTCTTAATGAGAATATATTACATCAATATTGATTATGAAGGGGGATGGTGACGATGTACATTGGAGATAATATAAGAGGGTTAGTATATATGTAGATATGAAATGTGTATGTATATATATAATATATACATCGCTGGGATAACTGGTCTTGTTGCCGAGGTTACTACTACTAATTGGAAGATTTTCACGGTGATATTTGAGATGTAAACGATGTAATGTCATATTTTAAGCGAGGTAGATTCGCAACAAAACAGTCGTATTTAATTACTCCGATGATATTTTCAAAAAGGGGTAAACATTTAAAATGTAATAAATTTCTATGTTTATACACTCCCAGCCATAACTGAGGGACCATATATGGCAGTGGTGGGGAAATATGAGGAAGCAAGTAAATTTGTGTGGCAAAATCTAGTTCGTTTTCTTTTTTTATTTTTTACCTCAAATTTGTAATTTTAAAACAGACACAAAAGAATATGATTAATACAATATGAAAGCAAGAAGCTGACAGATAAGCTTGAGAATGTCGAGGAAATGGTACGATGAAACGTTGTAAAATAAAATAAAATAAAACACTGGAATATAACGAAATCGAAATTAAAATTTAATTAGAAAATTTAATAAAAATGTCGACGAAATGGTACGATGAAACGTTATAAAATAAAATAAAACACTGGAATATAACGAAATCGAAATTAAAATTTAATTAGAAAATTTAATAAAAAAGGCAATAGCTAACAAGATCTAATAGTCCGCGAGTATTAAATCTAAACGCAACAATGACATTAGTAACCAAAATTAAATTCGAATACAATATTTGGGAAATTCCCTTGTATAGCATTGGCTATTATTTCTGGGTGGAATTCTCTAAATTTAAAATAGTCAAGTGGTCTATGGTACCTCCTCTTCCAGTCCAGCTATGATCAAAAGTGATCGCATAGAATGCGAACATGATGTAGCAAGCCGCTTCAAGTATTATGTTTCTTGTAGCTTCATTCTAAAATTTGGTTCAACAGTTTTTGTTGCTGTATCTTTCCGAAGATTTGATGCTAGCTTCAAAATTTTGTTGAAATTGAGAGTAGGTTGAAGGTGAATCAGATTTGATGGAGATAACTTGGCGTCATCTCTTTTCGCCCTTTCTGAAGATCCACACTGTGGAAGAAGAAATTAATTTTATTTTCGGTTTGATTCTTCATTAGTTTTTTTGCCAATCAATTCCATACCTTTCCACAAAGCCAGCTTGGAAATTTTGGATCATTTGGTTCACAATAATATAAGTTGTGTAATGTTTATATGTTTATTTATTTATTTATTTTTATTTTATTTTTATATTTATTTTATACCCTTTTTTTATTTATTTATTTATACCCTTCATCATTTTTGTTTTTCCAAAACGTTCTTCGTGTGTTTTCATACTTACATGCAATATTTTTGTATTCTCTAAAAAGCAATCTCCAAACTGCGTTCTGTGCTTGATATGGGATGATTTGGGTATAGAAAATTCAAAAAATCTTGTCGCTAATCACAGCTATAATTATGGAAAAACTTTTTACAAACTTGTGTTAAAGTCAGAATTATGACGGGTAGTGTACGTAAAATAAAATTATATTGGTGATAAATCTTTTAACTTTGTTGGTTTTCTTCCTTGCTTTTGATGCAACAACAAGCAAGAGACGTTAGAAGTTTTTGATTTATCCATCAATTAGGTATAGATTAAGCATCAGGAGAAGCATTATGCAGTCTAAAATTAATAACACGAACAAGGTTCGTAAATAATTTTAATGTATATTGTTCTAATAGTCGACCTGAGATATTTATTAACTTTTTTATGGCCATCGTCCAAAAATGAAACTCTCTATAGGCAAGGCGTTGAACAACGTGTGCCTGATATATTGTCATCATCGGTTCTCCGGATAGATATACATGTATATATATATATATGTATATCCAATTTTTGTTTGAAAGTTTTGTTTAAACGAAGTCACCTGCCTTCAGTAAGTATAGCTCTGAGCCGGTTTAATTCCATAAACATTTTATATTATGATAAATAAATCCATCGATCACTCATAGTATACAAATATTTAACGTGTATTATAAATTAAACTAACCAGATACCTTTTAAACGGTGCAAAATTAAATACGTAAACATGGTAATTTGACAAAAAAAAATACCCCGGGACTGGGCCGAGAAAAATTTGGCACTTTAAGTAAAAACAAAAATAAGCAAATCCAATGTCTTAATCGATCAAACAGTTACATAAATTCCAACATTATACCCGAACGAGAGAGTTCGAATGTATAACTTACACTAAATAACTTTGTTTTAATTGAAGCACGTGTTATTTCAAACGGAGACCTGGGAACAGCCAAAAATTAACACGATACCTGGTCTTGCCGTTTATTCGAAGTAAAAACAGTGGCGTGCCTAAAGAATATTTCCATTATCGAGAAAAGAAAATGCTTTTTTGGAGACTTAGTAATTTTTAATACTGTTACTACATGTTATTATTGTTATTACTCTTTAAGTATTTAGAACATAAAAATTAAATTTTGGGGCTGTATGAAGTTTTAACAAAATAGTAAATGTGAATCTTTAAAACCGAATAGAGGACGCTAGTTACAGAATTTCCAACCTGAAAATAGACTTAAGTAGATACATATCGATTTAGTAATAGTACCACCCAATACCACCTAAACCCTATTTCTAACCCAAATAAAATATTTCATTTACGTATGTATATTTATGCAATGTGATCATAAAGATTAAATTGGCAATTTGGAAGCAAATATGTTTAGATTGGTAAGTTTATAACGTTTTCTTATCACTTTATTTTTGCCATGTTTGCCATCAAACCTCCTATGGTAGCTTCAAGGTCTTACCTCCTGATGTTAAGGAAGATATACACTGCCGTTCAGAGAAGTTCGGTCGGTTGGTAAAAAACATGAAAAGGTTACAGAAACAAACGAAACAAAACAAAATGCAATTTTATTGTATGTACAGGTAAAAAAGACAAAAATAAATAAATAAAAAGTTATTCTGACCTAATATAACATACTGAATATTATATTTTTTTTTCACCGAAAAAACCTCCTTTGCTGTTAATCAATCACCGCTCGAACTATTCTAGGCATTCTTTCGATAAGTTTTGTTAAAACGGATTGTGGAATATTAATCCATTCATGTTGCAGAATATTCCGTAAATGTTCTTGTGAAGATGGGCATATTTTTCGGATCCTCCTGTCCAGTTCATCCCACAACAACTCTGTAGGGTTCAAATCTGGGCTTTGTGGGGGCCATGTCATTACTTTCAGGGTGTGCTGTTCTTCTTGCTCCTTTAGATAATTCTTACACATTAACCTAGTGTGTTTTGGGTCGTTGTCATGCATGAATGTAAAGTTACGGCTTACTATACGCAATCCTGATGGCACTGCATGATTCTGGAGTATTGCAAAATAATTTTCCTTCCTTATTACACCCTGCACTCTGCATAAATCTCCCGTCCCAGCAAAGAAGAAACATCCCCACACTAACACAGAACTACGCCCTTGCTTCACTGTAGGCACAATGCAGTTCGGGATCACTTTTCGGTTTTAGATCTTCGGACATAAACTCGTCGATTTTGCCCAAAAACCTCAAACTTTGACTCGTCACTCCAAAGCACGTGTTTCCAATCATCTAACGACCAATCTAGATGAGAACGGGCCCACTGTAGCCGTTTTGCTCTGCCCCGACGTAATAAGGGTTTTCGAATGGCAATGCGTCCATGAAGGTCCGCTTGTTGAAGTCGACGTCGACGTACTCGCCGAAACTTGTTCTTCACGGCCGCGATTGACTTCGGCTGCTATTTGTGGCGCTGATAATTTTCTATTGCGTTTGCTTAATAATACCATTCTCAAATCTTTAGCTTTTGTTGTTTTCCTGGATGCTCCAGGACGAACACGATTTTCTATAGTTCCAGTTGCCCGATATCGCTTTATGATGTCATTTACTGTTGAACTTCTCATATTTATTTTTTCAGCAATTTGTCGCCCCGAATATCCTTCTTCAAACAGCGTAATAATGCGTGAACGTTTTTCTACACTGGTAGGCTTGCCACGTGCCACTTTGAAGTAAATTTTCTTAAAACTTTCGCGCAAAAACGACAGATGCACGCCAACACACGTTTAACAGTAAAATGAAGCAAATTTATATCTTTACGCCTGTGATAAATAAACAAGAATGATACTGCGGTATATTTCCTAAATGTATTGTTCGTTAATAATCCCCAAACGACCCGTTTCTAAAGATCGGTACTTCCGAGAAATTCTTGGAATGATAATAAAAGAGACTTTATTGTGGTTGTCGCAATATTTCTACTTTACATAATAATTTATGGCTTTAATCCCTTAGAAAAGAGTGTATGCTTAATATTTTTCTAATTTTATGTATTAATAATTGTATACAGTGTGATATAATAGATTTTTATTGTATGACCGAACTTCACTGAACGGCAGTGTATGTAAACGAATACTATATTCCTCCTTATTGCCCGCTACATATTTTTTTTTGTAGGCTTATTATATAGAAGTTGTTCATTCATTCATGTAAACTGACAATGGTTACAGTTACTTCTACAGGAATTTAATAGATGATTACTAGTGCTTTTTGAATAATATAATGGTAGCATCTTCGGTGGAAATTTTACTTGATGTTTTTCCTTTGATGATTTTTTACGATTTTACTAAAGACTTAGCACCATAATAAGCCTCGATTAACTTGGTAATGAAACACCATCAGAGAATACTGGTTTGCAGAATTTCGCCATAGTTGGGCTTCCATCAGTGATGAACTTCGAGAAGATCGAGCAAAATTGGTTGCTTCAAAAAGTATTGATGCTGTCCGCAACATGATTGAAAAATCGACAGAGAATCTTTAAAAGCAGAGCATCTTTAATAACATCGCACCAGTTGATATATTTGTATGAGCCACAAACTAAGCAGCTATCAACTATTTGGGTGTTCCTGGATGAACTGAATCCAACAAAAGTTCATCATCTCACACAGCACGTCAAATAATTAATTATTTGAATAAGAAAAACATCGGACTAATAACGACTTCTTCTTCCTGAATCCCAAACAAAACAATGCGTCGGTAGCAATTTGCATAATCTCTGGGAGCTGTTGAAGCGTTCAAAAACCATTCAGAGTGGAGGAACACATGCAAAAGTGTAGGAATCTTAATGGCGGTATATTTTAAAAAACAGAAAAAAGTTCTGCCTTGAGATTAGGCGCTAATCCCCAAATTTCGCTTCAAAGCTAATACTACAGCATCCATAACAAGACTAAACATGAATATTATGTTCAACAATATTTATAGCGGCTGGAATAACAACATAAGTCTTTATTAGAAATGTCTTTCGGGTGATGTCGTGTAGTTAATGTTTTATTAACATTTCGCTGTCACCTTCTGCAGTCTTTAGAAATCTTCTGAAGAAGCTGACAGCATGGTCAGCGAAACGTCAAGTAAAACATTAACTACACGACATCACCCGAAAGACATTTCTACTATGGATTACGGTCGTGAAAGCCTACACTCAACAACAACATAAGTCTATTCTTCGATATGTATTTTTTGAAGGGTGTCTGATTATGACCAAGTTGAAAAGCAATACAAGTCCACTTCGATGGTTTTTTGACTAACTAGTGGTATTGCCAAATTCATGGTAAAGAACTACAGGCAGCTAATATAAACGGTTTAATATCGCACAACTTCCAGAAGTCAAACGGAATAAAGAAGCGCTGCCTATAAACTCCAGAAAAATTTTAATCTTTGAACTTCCAAATAAATAATGTTTTATTTTTTTGTTCCTAATATCCGTTATGTATATTTTGTCAAATAAAAAATAAAAAAGAAGCATACAAGTCTAATTGTTTATTTTAAAATATATCTAATACGCAGGTATCAAAAGTATAAATAATTTTACAATTTTACAATACTTTCTAAGACAGCTAAAAAGTAAAATATATTTTTTTTGTTTTCTGCATTTTTTAACTTATACTTTCTGCCAACTCATTAGTTTAATTTTACTTAGAAAATTTTACGTAATTATGTCACATGTTAATAAAATATTTTTTTAATCATTCCAATCACTTCAGTTTAATAATTTTCCAATGTGTGCGTCACTGAAAACCAATGAAAACTGTTAAATCAACTAGATATTGGTTGAAAAAAAAATGTAACTGTTCGTGCACTATTTTAAATCAGAATTTTCGGGTTACGCATGTTTCCTTGTTAGTGGTATCGATGTATATATAGAATTATAGATGTACGACAATGAATGAAGCGCCAAAACAATGAGCTGATGTTTCAGTTGAATTCCATTGTTTCTTTGTCTAAACGAAGAGGTTCCCTTTTATTAGCGGTACGAAATAATCACTTTCAAAAACGATTTGCAACGCTTGCACGCTTGTGATTGGTATACTACTACCGATTGTAAGTGAGTATAATCGTTCTTTAAAGAAGCTCTCTTTTTAATATTCCGTAGGAGTTATATTGGGCAAAAACTTTACTGTAACGGGGTCGATAGACGTAGAAAACTTCCCCATTGCATGTATCACTATTCACCCCTACGTTCCTCAGCGTCTGCCTTTCAATATTTACTAGGCGATAAAAATTCACGCTTCTTAAAATCCATGTTAAAAATATTCAAATTGGTCCTTTTAGGGTTCCCAAGGGGGTCGTTGAGGTTGACGCCAATTTTCTTGACATGAAACAATGAGACCTGCGCCTACGGGCTGGAAAATCTCTTAAGGGACTTTTTACTTATATTTACTTTGAAAATTAATTTTAATAACAGCACGTCTGAACGTTTGAACGAAAGGGTTACCCGTTTACCCCTGTACCCTTTTCTAATTTCGCGAGTTATTAACACTTTTACTATCTTTATTGCTTTAATTGTTTTAATTGTTTTCTGTTTTCATTACGGTACGCGAGAGTCACATTTCGTTCTCGTCATATTCCTTTCTCTAACTTCGATATTAGAAATATAACTGTTAGGAAAATGTATTATAAAGAAGAACTATTATTATTATCATCTGTCAATCTCGAATGATTGTTGTAACAATTCATTCGTTTCTTCGCCATGTAATTTTAGTTGGTTTAATTAGTGACGAAAAAATCTCCTCCCGGTTCGAGGGTATATATTATTGACGCTTCAGAAATAAATATAGGTACATTTTTCGTGAAGGCCAATATTAATTTTAGTAATCTGACAGTGTGAACGACAAGCGGACTCTTTGAGACCTCAAAAGGCGTTAAATGCGGCAGTGACAACATTTCACAAAAGGATTTCGTAAAGTCATCTTCTTGATTAGGAGAGATCCAGCACTACTATAGACCTTGCCATGATTCGGCATAAAATCCACACTGTACTTGTCTACTGTTAAACTTTTAGGTATATTCACTATTTTTCAATTAATAGAATTCACGTCTTTGGCGTCCAGCTAACCTCTGATGTTAGTACCTTTGATGAATGTATTTTATCACCTATGACAAGTTACAGTTATTTTTTTTTTCAATAACGTCTTATTTTAAATCAAATTTTAAATTGATTTTCAATTTAACATTTTTAAGCAACAAGTAAATAATAATAATTTATTCGGTATAAGACTAGTTAATATGCATATATTTTATGCCAAATATTTATTGAAAGTATAAAAAAAACGTTATCTGAAAGAAAACTTTTGATTGTATTCTTAAAAAACCGTTAAATTTTTTATAAATAATCTTAATTTCATAAAAGCAAAGCATTTGAGATCTTTATGTCAATATTGTCAATGTATTTATGTTGCAGCAGTCGAACTAATACTGAATTACGTTTCAATTACCTATTAGCAAAATTCGCAGAGCATTTTATAAATGTTGTACACGGTACAAGATAGAAAAACAAAGTATTTTCTGTAGATTCTTATTTATTTTTCAACATAATATTTACCATTACCTTGTCGGCCGATTTCACCGTCAAAACAGCCTCAGAGTCGACCACGCGGTTGCGTTTATTCTCCACCGAGAGCAAACACGTCACCCATCTCGCCGAGATTTTTTCACACCTAATTTTTCGAGCAAAATTGAAAACATTGTACCCTGCGATATGCCTCTGGCCTCAACTATTTCGCACACCTTGGTTCGTCAATCATTCAAAACCATATCATGGATTTTGTCAATCATTTCGGGGGTATTCATTTCCACTGGGATGTTCTCAGGAGCAGATGTGCCATGAACTTCATCCAATTCAGCTTTGATCTCTTTCAGTGTTAAGTCTTTTAAATATAAGTGTTTAATCACCGCTCAAAACTCACGTTTTTCCATTTTCCATAAATAAAAATTTTTGCTTGAACCGACAATAAAAATGAAACCGTGTGATGGATATATCTGAGACTTTGGCAGCTGTCTAATGACTAATGATTCTTAGTAGAAATAAACCATACTACGAGCGCCATCTCTTAGGTTTTGTAAGGAGTTCTTGAACTATCCTCGTACTCTCCTGTTCCTAGTAGTAAGCTCAAGAAATTTTTTTCTTCCAGAAACTGGTCATAATTGGCAAGCCCTATCGAAATTCGTTTGCTTGCAAAAATGCTTGGAACTTGAACAGTAACGCTTCAGATCCAAGATATTCGCTAATGTAGGTTATCAGGAATATGATAAAAAAAAAACAAGTAGCAAAAGCGACTGCTGCCGTGCGAACAGTTGCATTACGTCCCGTATCCACCATTGAACACTCAAATCTAGCATTTGGAAAATAATCTGTAATTCTGGTTTGCTTCTGAGCTTCAAACTAATTTTTCTTAATTATTTCTTTCATTCTTCTAAGTTGCAAAATGTTATTCATTTCCGGATATTGGTTTGTATCCAATTTACAACATTTAAAATTAATGAAATAATCCAGCAAAATAATTTCTTCAAAATCATGATAAAACCCTACAATGGCAATATCGTCTGCATGAAGTTCAAGTTCTCGAATGCCATGTCTTTCTTGAATATACATAGCCATACCACTTGAGGCATTAAATAATTCGTGGATATTCAATTATTCATGAAACATTGTTGCTTGCGCAGTACGCATTGACCCAGAAATAGGCATTGCGTCTGATCTCTTTTGTAAAAACAATTTTATCATGAAGGACCTGAAACTTTGATGGATCATGAAAATTATCTGATTTGATGATAAATGAATTTACTTTATTCTCATTTTTAATGATATCCGTTACGGAATTCCTTTGTTCTAAAGCTCGTAACGATGATATTGTTGCACCTTTTTGTATGCGTTTTTATTAGTCCAATTTTATCTGTAATGAGAAGAATCTTCCTCTTTCGTTTTATGGGCGCCAAGTACGTACTGAAGCTCGGAAAACTAAAACAACGGCTACATGGTTAATCCGCTGGACGGATAATCGAAGTTCTACTGTATAACCCTAAGAGGTTTATACTTTAGATTTGTTTAATACATTTATTTAACTTATCCAAACAAGTTTTAACGAAATCGCTGCTTTAAATGAGTCTGATCAATTTTATTCAATAATAATTGAATTTCTAATATCTAGACCACGAAGAAAGTTCATAATTTCGACCTCTAGTATCCAACTTAAACTTTATCCAGTAGTAATATTTCACACATAAAATTTTTTCCCCAGAACTTTAGTTCCATGCGTTACACGAAGCATTATTCAGAGGGAACTAAAGAAGGGAAATGTTCAGTAAAACAATATGCCGTCGGAGGCGACAACACATAAATTATACGCGTCGTTTTTGCTATTTTCACTCAATTTAGCGCCCCGACTCAGTGGTTCCACATTATACTATAAAGCTGGCTCGGAAATTCGCGTTCTAATATTGAAAGAAATACCTGGGGATTCTGTGGCTCAATTTGAGAAGGGAAGATTCGCAAAAATTACACACTAAATTGGATATCCCCTTTATTAAATATAAACTCAGACTAAATATTTCAATTTGATTTATCGTAGGCGATCGTCTTTCGCGTTAAAAGATTTAAAACTCGCGCTTTATGACGCGACATCTTCCGGGATGTTTTTTAATTAAGTTTTACGTTTTCGTGGCTGTCATTAAACAAAAACAAACTTCACTCTTGTTGCCAACCGAATTTGTATATCTAACCTTCACTATTGCCAATCGTTATTGTTACAATGTGCAAATGTATAACTACTATAAATCCTCATCTCGACAATACGTTACGGCTGAACTCGGGTTTATTATTAGAGCTTATCCCGAATACCGAATCATGATGTCCAATACATTCCCCGGCTTCTATTTATTATTCGAATTGAGTCTAGCAGTCATTTGTACTCTGACACATTTAGGTTCACAATCGGTAAACACAGAGAACACCATTACACCTCTACCCGTGTATATACAACGCATATATGCAGCAATATGAAGGGTCATATGGGAACGTTTAATAATGCTAGGAACTCGAACAGCGTTTTCGGATTAACGTAGACTTTAAACACGTATTAAAAGTCCGTTATAAAAAGCTGTAATTCGGTTTTATACGTTTTTAAACAGATTCAGAACGTCAAACGATTGTTTTGTTGATGAATTTTTTTTCTTTTTTTTAGAGAAATATGCGTGCTCTCAGGAATTGCCATTTTCTAAAAACGCGATTCAACAATGCAGATAGGATTTTTTTTGTTATTGACCGAAATCCGAATTCGCTCTTTTTGCTCGATGCTATTTGATAGCGTACGATTTTTTTGAAAAAAGCTTTACTTGTGTATTTGTTTTATATGCTTTTTTTTTACTAAATATGTCACTTGTCAAATTCAAGAATCCTTGGTCCTTTTCCTATTGAGCCGTGACCCCTGTCTCACCTGAAGTCCGGTCCTAAACGTGCTGTTTTAAGAGCTGCTAAGGGAAATGGTACGGTGACCCTAAACAGCGAAGAGTATGAGCAAAAAGCTCTTTCCTTACTATTAACTTCTTAAACGTGATTCTACTCCCAGAATTGAGCGTTCCATCATTAACACCATTAAAAATCATCTATCCCTACCGATACCCAGCGGTTACTTCTCCCTAGCCGTTCTTCAGCCTCTAAGTTAAACAGTCTCTACGTCTTACTGTCTATACTTTTCGAGTCTTCTGAAACCTTATGCTGGACACAGCGGCTCTTTCATCCAAAATTCCTAACATCTCGTCAAGCGACGAGCTTAATGATGTACTTGTCAGCTTTGATCTCGAATCATTAGAGTTCCAAAGTTTCCATACAGGGTATTGGTAACTGGTTGACTTTGAAGTTTGTCTATTTCCAGTTACATAGTAAATAATATGAGCAGGCTTTAGCTGCAGCTATGGGATCGTCTTTTCTCCTGTTGTCGCCAATATCCATGACATTAGCAAAAATACACCCAGCGGAAAAGGGTGCCATTGACCTAAAAAGGTGGTAATCGGATGGTACTAAGGCTGGGGTGTGAGTCGGATGTGGTAGCAATTTTTCTTTGCATAGCACGAGATTTCTCTTACAACTTCGTACATTCGATGCAATTATTCGCAACATTTCGAAGTTTAATGCCTTATCTTCTGGTACCAATTCAAACTTGGTACTTTTGGGCCCGGTTAACCACTGATCAGGTTAGCCACTGATTTGATTTATTTGGATTACGGAAATCAGATCAATTTTTCATCACACGTTACAATTTGTCGATAGAAATGGAAACTCTGTTGATTGGCAAGAAGTTAACTTAATTATTA
>LR736912.1:375556-387802 GCA_902654985.2 Oryctes borbonicus
TTTTGGGCCCGGTTAACCACTGATCAGGTTAGCCACTGATTTGATTTGTTTGGATTACGGAAATGAGATCAATTTTTCATCACACGTTACAATTTGTTGATAGAAATGGGAACTCTGTTAATTGGCAGGAAATTAACTTAATTATTACACACACTTATAATAATGGTGGCATTAGTAATTACAATTATTTTGGTTTTCTTTTCTACAGCTTTATAAATAAAAAGTCTACCACTCCAAAAAATTAAAAATCAGTTTTGAAGGAACTTGCGTTTCTAAATCATCAGATTTTATTTTTATTTTATTTTATTTTGTTTAATATTACTGTAGGGTAGAATTTGAGCTTCTCTACGGTTTGTTTTCAATAGAAATGATGTCAAATTTATATTTCTATAACACACCAAGAATAATTTCTATTCTTCTTCTACTAACAACGTCTCATATGGAGATAAAGGCATGAAAAAAAAACAAGTACTTAAAGACAAAGGTGGAGCAGACACAATAAGAGCCGGGAGCAAGTCTTGTGCGCATCACTGCTAGAAATTCCAAGCTAACACGACAACATAAAAATCGTACGGGTTGACATTCAAACATATTTATGGTATCCTTACGGCAAATGTTAAACGGTACACTTGATCAAAGCGGCTAAAGCGGTCCCGTACGAGCACGTCGTCCATCAGCAACTTCGGAGTCCCATAAACGGCTTGCATCGGCACATAACACCATGGGGTACCCACTTATTTTATACCCCACATCTGATAGTGACATCACACCACTCATATATTGATTTAATCTCTTAGGCTATACTACACCGGAGTATCGACATCTTGTGTTAGCAACGCGGTCTTCTATTCTATGGAACACATAATGGTCTTATGGGTTTCATCTGCTTCTCGTCTTTCTCATTCTCCAACATCTTTTTTCATTTACTATATTACTCTCAATTTTTTTTTTTTTCACCGAGCATTTATAGCAATTTTCATCGATCATTTAGAGACAAGATATAAGAATAAGAAAATTGCTTAGAGTATGTATTATGAGTTTAATAACATATTATTTCGATTTTGTACACTAAAGATCGTTCGTTAGTTCACAAATTGTCCCTAATTGCTTTTCTTTGCTTAATATATTTCTTTTTGTTTCAGGCGATTCGTTGCACAGTTCCTAATTGCAGTTGTGAATGCTTTGTACCTGGAAAACGACACCTAAGATATTGCGAAACTTGTAAACACGGCTGGGTTCCACACGGTGAGTCTTGTAGAATATTTCTGTTTAGAATCCCCCTCCCACCCCTAAAATGAACGTAAATTCAAACCTGTATGACATTCAAAATGCCGGAAAAAATTGATAGGAAGTCGTAAATATCTTTCTTCATACATCGGAATAATATCTTAAGTCTCTTGGGTGCGATTTCAGCATAGGACAGTGTTCCCTTCTTTTGCATAAAACCTGCCCCTTCCTTATAGCCGGTGGTGGTCAGTTAGGCGTATTAGAGTATTGATGGCAGTTTCCAGGGATATTTATATCGAAGAGAAGCGAGCATTCACGTGCACTGAGATGGAGCTCTTTTCTTTAAAGAATCTCGTGTAATATCGGTGCAATTATTTTTTTTTCGACTGACGTGATAAATTAAAACGTCAAATAATCCAAATTTTGCTACGAAGCAATGGATATACTCGTTTTACCTTTAGAAAAGCGTGATCAAGCTGTCCTTGTAGTTACGAGGAATTTTACCATTCATATTTATTTCGTTTGAATTACTATATCACCAAAGAAGTCAAATTCTTGGTATAGCATGTCACTTATTGTAATTCACGATTAGAAGAATTTGTATGTAAAAAAAGTGATTATAAATCATGTTTAAATAAAGCTTTTAAAGCATTACCTACACACGACTAGATTCAAGCGACTGAAATCAAATTTGTTTCATCTATAGACGTTAATGAGTGTAAAAGATTTAACAAACAATATTTCTTACACACCCTAATAGTTAAATTGCTGTAGGTACTAATTTAATAAGCGTCATAGGACCTACGTCGAAACATTACGTTTTAATTTAATTTGAAACCTACAAACCCCGGCTATAATATTTAATCCTTACACACCGTTACACTGTCCCATGTCACATAAGCTGGGGTTGCGATGTATTATCCTACCCTAATAATTCATATATATATCCCTGGTGTGGGATTGTCTTTAGATTGCAAGAGTTATAAATCTTAATATATAATTAAGATACGTTTAAGAATTTTTTGGTTGGATAATATTTAACTGAGGCCAATCAAAAGATTTTGTTTTTGTAAAATACATCTTAAACCGATGTAGATATAAAGAGTTCTTGAATATCAAATATAAATATGATAGAGTGACCACAGGGCTTAAAATATCTATCATTGGTTATTTGGCATGCACCATATGAGGACGACCTCTGTACTACGTGATGTGAATCCTTGTATAGAGCTTATTTATAACAGGAAGCTTATTTTCTATCAATTTTTATTTTATATTCCTCGTAATATTTTACTACTGGATGAAAAATAATCGGATAATACAGTGTTCTGTATTACATTTTCAATATTTTTGTTTTGCAAGGATTTACAAAGTTTCTTGTATTTTATGATCAACTTAATTGAATTCTAGAATCTCACATTTATACGTACGCAAACGCCCAAGACGAATTGTATTCTCAAAGTTTGAAAAAGCATAAGTTACTGGGTGATTCAAAATTGATCGATGTCAAAATTACTTGATCAGAAAGAGCTTTTGCATAACCTTTCCATATGCATTAAGCAGCTGAATCATCTCTGTAGCTTTGTTGGGAATTGTAAGGACTTACATTTGTATTGTGGGATAATAACCTGATCTTGAACACGCGCTCATATGCTTGGCAAAAATATATTTGTACACCATTTTTCAAAAGGCTCTGGTCAATTTATACAAAATTGAGGCATGAAGCCGCTTTCCTAAAGCAGAGATTGTTGGAAGTATGGTGGATGATACTGACTGAACTACTGCTTGTATTTCTTTTGTGCCTTTCCATTGTTCTACTAATGTATCAAGATATAATTCTGTACTTTCTTCCATTACTTTATTGAACTTATTATAATACACAATCCGAAATCCGAAAGTTTTCCTCTCCGCTTAAGGCACTTCTATGTAATTGAGATAGTGATAATTTCCTATCTAATTTCAACGATTTTTATCAATTTACTTGCTTTTGCGCGCAATGCTCTGTTAACTGAATGGATGCCCCACCAGTTTGAAAAGCTTTTCCCCACGTCAAATTAAAATTAATTGAAATTTTTTACACTGGCCCCCCCATTTTTTTCTAGTAAAAAAGGTCACTTTTCATATATGTATATGAAAGAAGCATGAAAGTGGAATATTTGAATATATATAACCATAACTTTTTCTTCCAATTAATATAGGGTTATTTTGTGACATCTGAAAATCATGGAAAATTGATTGGGGGCTTTCGCCCTGTTAAAACGATTTTTGGCCAATTCGGAATTTTTTTAGTGGTACTCATAGTTAACCAAAAGCAAGTGGCTCCATGAAGTTGCACAAACTTTTCTATTCAGACAAGCCCAAAATGGAATACACAATACAAGAGTAATAATAAAATAGTTTTGTGAGGTGTAACTATAAATAAATTAAATTGTTAAAAATTCGTAGCAAAATTGATTCAAAGGAATTAGATTATTAAAAATTCGTGATAAAACTCTTTCGAATTCTATTTTAGTCTTAAAAGAATTGAATTGTTAAAAAATTCGTAATAAAACTGATTTAAATTCTAATTTACTCTCAAAAAGAAAACAGCATTAAACTGATATTAGGAATTACTTAAATTTTCATGAAGTAATGAGATGTAAAAAATTTTGTAAATTATGATTAATAACCCTTAATCTTAATCCAAGGTAACCAAAACAAGACAAAAATAAGGCAAAATAAAAAATTGCAAAGAAACATGTCACAGTTTTTAAAGAAGAATTAATAAAATAATCAATAGCTTGCCTATAACTGATAATATAGTTTCGAAATTTTCCCTAATAAATTAAAATTCACATCACCTATGACAAATTTTAAATTAAAAAAAAAACGTCCAGTTATGTAATTGATAATTTAAGTGTCGAAATGCTTTATTGACCCATTGCAGTAAATAAAATTATTAAATTAAAGCAAAAATAAATTAATATTCATGAGTCAAATCAAACTCAAAAAACTTGAGTTCCATTTTTACTAGTAACCATGGATAAATTGAAATATAAACGATATTGGACTTATTTACGTAAATTATTCTCAATTATAACCTATTTAGAATTTAGGCTATTTCATTATGTTAGTGAAATATTATTTTCCCTTGAATTTAATATTTGAGGAATGTTATGATCAAATATAAGGAACCTTATAAATACCTGCGTAATAAAATTGCAAATTATTAAACTAACGCAATAAAGAAAATATTTATAATCTAATAATATTTTTTTCTTGATTTTTAACTTTAACAATAATGTAATATTGAGTCAATCCATCTGGTAAGGTAGGTCCTTGAGGGCACAGGTTGCGGCCTTCTCCAATTTCAAGTCGTGATCCTTCGGGAATATACCTGTTCCTGATTTATAACTGGTCTCTTCCACTTATCCTTTGGCGTAAGGGATCCGTGATATTTAGCTAGATTTAGGTGATTCAACGGGAATAAATTATTAGACAAGGCTCCCGACAAATCACAATAATTACAACGAAAGTGGCACGCTATAATTCACCTTTTGTTTTTCCAACTTGTTTCCTCTACACTACGCATTCACCATATTGTTTTCCGTTTGGTAAAATTTTCGCGTACAATCGAAATATAAAAAAGAAAAAGGGGATGTATAAAAAATTCACAGGGTGATGAAATCGTCAAAACTTTACGATTGCATCGTTTTTTTTTCTTCTTTTAGTTCTTTTCTTTTACTCTTTTTGCATCGCCACACAATATCCCTTTACGTGACTTGATCATACTTGAAAAATAAATCGATGGGGTAACAGAGTGGACTTGTATAAAGGATGATTCTTGCAAGGAGTGTGAGGTTGAGAACCGGGAGACAACAGGGGGAAGTTAGGATATCCTCTGGACCCAATGTATATTCCTGTCACATTGAATTATTTAACAGCGAAGGACCTCAATCTTGTACCTCAAAATCACCCAATTCATCGTTCCTATGCAGATATATTAGGCGGTTGTTTCATAACAAATGGACACTTTAATATTTGATTTTGTTTAAGAAATCATTATTATTGATGGCATCTTTAATAACGTTAAATTAATTAGCGCAAGTCAAGGGATAGATTTATAAAATGCTGTTTAACACTTTTATTTTTATTATTAACGCGTAAATTGTGACGACAATTAGGATAATTAGAAATTACGAAGGGTATACAGTCAGCGGTGCTAGTTCAAGCAGAACGTTGTTTACATAAAAGCATGTGCTTTGGTAGTAGTTCCAGAGTTGTTTCTAATAAACACACATCTGTGATCTGTGTCGGCTAGGACATACGTGCAGCCAGCATATACATATATATGCGTATACCGTCAACTTACCTCTCGACCAGCCAACCATTCAACGCCCTAAGCGTTGGAGAGCTATAGAGAAGTTAGTTATAGGCATATATTCTTGTGGCGTCTTCATTATGCAATTGTGGACAATATAAATTAAACCTGGAGGAATGTGGTAACTGTTTACATATATATTACTACCATATACAGGGTGACATTGAAAAAACTATCATGCATAGTACCACGCGATAAAGGACCGTAAAATAATTTAAAAAGGTCTTATACACTAATGTCCGTAAATTGTTTATTTTATAGATACCAGATCCCAAATGTTTTTGGAAAATATTTTTTTTATTTCTTCTGATTGTAAGGACATAATTGAACCGTTTTAATTTCGAATATTATATTTGTAATGCGTTGAAAAACGCTCACCTATAGTTGGCTATGAAATTATAGCACATGTTAAATTAAAATTGCAATAATATATTCAATTTTGCTTTTAAGAATAGTTTTGAAGAATATTCGATTGAGTTTTTCCGAAGCTCAACGTATCTATCGAGAGAAATATCCATTAAGATATACATAATGTTATTTATTGACGTGCATAGGCGTTTGGGAGAAAAAATGGAAAATGTCCCATTGAACATTATTCAAAGAATGTACTACATGCATGCCGGCGCGCCAACTCACTTTTCCCAAAAAGCGAGGGAAGTTTTGCAAAGACGATTTAAAAATAGGTGGATTGGTCACGGGGGACCTCGATTTTTTATTGTGGGGGTTTAGGAAAAATGAAATGTATGCTGTAGAAATAAATAATGAAGGAAATTATGGAGTGTGCTGATAGATTCCGCAATAATTCATCAGATTCCGTAAATTATTAACACAAAGATTGGAAAAGTGTATCCAGGAACAACATAACATAGCAAAAAAAAAAACAATGATTAAATTTAGAAAAATATGAGGGTACTTCGCTCTAAAGAAGGATGGTCTTCTTGTTTAGAGCGAAGTACCTCATATTTTTCTAAATTTAATCTTTGTTTTTTTTTTTTGCTATGTTATGTTGTTCTTTTTAAAACTCATGTCGACCAAGTATCATTTTTTTTATTGAGGTATTGAAGAGAAACAAATTTTCTAAAAGAACAAAAGGCTTACGGGCAAATAATTGTTAGGCTCGTATTATTTCCGGATATACCGGAACTCTAATATTTTTAATGGAATGACATATTTTTTATTGCTTTTTTAGATTCCATGGATTGTTGTGTAATGGTTTGTATTAAGGTACACTACGTCTAACAGCAACTGATTTTGCGTTATTTTGATTTTTATTATTCTTTTTTCTTTTACAGCGATTTTACGTCATATTTGTACCGGAGACAATGAAAACTTACTTGTACTTTCTAGTAATGATTGAACCACATATATAGGATGTTCATAATTTAAGATCCAATTTATGAATATTGTATTCAATGAAATAATTTTTTCCTTAATGGAACGGACTGTATATTAGTAAACTATCATGAGCGAAATCGCCGTCCATGTCCCTATACCTGGCTTGTATAATTTAGGAATTATAAGCAACTATTTACATTAATTAAAATTTTATAACGGTTAACCATGGAAAAATAATAATTATCCTTTAGTTCTGACAAAATCTACCGAAAGATTACTTTATGTAGTTAGTTAGTTCTAAAATGGTCAAAGATATTTTATATCGGGAAATAAATACATTTGAAGATCGATGAATTAGTTTTAATGGACTTTGACTTTGTTCATGATCATCTTCCGACCTTCCGATCGAGGATCTTGATTTTTATTTATACGGTAGGTTAGTTTAGTTTTTTTGAAAAAAAAAATAAAGCTTCACAATCATGACTGCTTAAAATTTATTTTTCCATAGCCAAGTTCCAAAATTTTAATTGATGCAAATAATTGTTTATAACTCCCAAACTACGCAAGATAGGTGTAGGGACATCTATGGTGATTCCATTTTTGCTCACGGTAATTTACCCTTATACAGTATGTTCCCTATCCTAAATTCTGAACACCCCATATACGACAAACTAGTTCCATTATTACTAGAAAGTATTAAGTTTTCGTTGTCTCTGATACAAATATGACGTAAATTCCTTTAATGTGTTTCTGATTTACAATATTAAAACGTACAGTGTAAAAGAAGCTCAAAATCACAATTCCACAACAATCCATTAAATCAAAAAAGGCAATAAAAAGTATCAAATTTGGTTATGACGTCTGGTATGACTGGAAGTATTGCGAGTCTAAAAATTATTTGTAATAATAGAGCGGGCCTGCTACAAGTTTAAAAACTAGGCTGAGATGCTAACAGTGAAAACTTTTAATCAACGGATTGCTTTAGATGTACAGGTTTCTATATCAGTACAAAGCTTTTATTGTAAATAAAATTTTATATATCTTTCTCCATTATTTTCTATCTCTTGATAATATCTCAGCCTGGTGATATGTTAGTCCCTTGTCTTTTAGCAATTTTGTCACTTTCTGGTCCTATATCATTGCAAAAACACATGTACTTATTTCGACGTTAACCACTAACCGTTAACCAACAAATGTCTTTTTATTTTGTTCGCTACTTTTATTACTTTGTTCATATATATCAAAAACAACAATTACCTAAGAACTCCTTTCTACGTCACACGTTGTGTGTTTCTGAATTTCTCAGATTCTAAATTATTGCTCCTTATTATGTTACTAATTCTTGTATACAATGATTTCATTGCTTCTATTATTTCATCCATCACTCAATTTTTCCTTACCGTCTACCCCTCGCGCTTTTGCACACTGCAACTTTCCATTTGAAAAGTGTTATTCCTCTCAGCTTCAGACCGACTTTCCGGCTGGACTAATTTTGTCGATTTCTTCTCCGTCTAACATTTTTTGAAACTATTATTATTACAAGTAGTACAAGAGTACCACCCCCTCGTTATATAAATTGTCGAAATTTTCGCATATAACTGATGAGCTGTTTAACGGCGAAACGCACGTCTGTGCATGGTTCCAACTTTTATTATTAATATTTCCTATGAAAAACATTTAGAGTTTTGATGAGAACTATATACAGGTAAAATAATAATAATAATAATAATGAAATTTAGGTTACCACCATCCATAACCTAAATTTCATTATTATTATTTTACCTGTATATAGTTCTCATCAAAACTCTTAAATGTTTTTCAAAGGAAATATTAATAATAAAAGTTGGAAAGAAGTAGGATTGTATAACGCCAGGAAGTAATAAATTGGTTAAATAATTACTTGGCGTTCGGTCTGTTGTGGTTTGATCAAAAAAAGGACACTCCTCTATTCTATAACTCAACATTTCACTTTTTATTTAGAGCGTCACCAAGAGTATAAATTACAAAATGTAAGAAAGTGGCCAGACGAATAAAAGAAATTATCACAATTGTTGTTACTTGCAACGCTAATTTTAAAACAGCAAATCTGATCTTTAATTCATCAACACAATTAAAATCCCCGAAAAAGACTACATTTTAAAGTAAGATGTTGACATTGCAAACAAAAGGAGAGAACTGATAACAATATTAAACTTTAAGAAAATTTTAAAACCTAAAATGAAAATTCAATACGAACAATTGTAAAAGCCAAATAGATATGAAAAAAGACTGAAAATAGCTGATCAGGAAAAGAAATATATTTCAAAATTTTCCAAGTTAAACACTTTCATAGTTATAAAAGTTCACATGCACTCGTCTCTCTGTGGAAATTTAAAAAAAAATGGTTAGAATGGACAAATATGGTTAAAAATAGCAACATATTAGTTCTATTAAAAAAAATCTTAAAATTGAATTCAAAAATGTAATAATTTGTAGAATGTTCTATTTAGTCTTAAATAATTAAAAATGTTTTAGTTCAATAGTACATTCCTATGTTTTCAGAATTTTACAATTTCATATATCGATCGATGAAGTTTCTCGTGAGACCCTTGTATATTTAGCAAAACGTGATAAATAATGACGCCGAAGTAGATCTTAGGAAAGCTGCATAGAAATACCCGTCGTGATTGGTAATGGTGTAAAAGGAGGGAGTGGTTACATTTGGGTTAAACCGAAGATTCTTACAAAGTGCTATGTTAGTTGGTTTAATCAATTTTTAAGGCACACTATTTGATTAAATAAAAAAATATTTTGCCCAGATCAACTCAATCAATTAACTGCAAATATTTAATAAAATTAAAAATCAATTTGGCCCAACTTTACACAATCCTCGCCCAATTTAAAATATTAATGGTAATATAATAATAATAATAAATGATGGTTTTTTTTTAATGATTTTTTCTTGGAATATCCACATTATTTAAAATCTTCCGGTTTGATGTTCTTGTGCGGGAGTTTATATTGAGTGTTTATTTTATATGGTACGCGAGTGTACCTTCATATACAGCACCTTTACGCACATGTTTACATTTCATGCCTGTTTAGAATTTCACTCGTTGACAAAATGGGTAATTGCCTTCGTCGTGGTTATTTATAATTCCTAACATTATCTTTTCTCGTAAAAAGCAGCCTCAGTTGGCAACTTTAATTATTCACTATTGACGCGATGCTGTTTTGTTTTAGAGCCGAGTTCGAGAGCGCGCACACGGAAAATTATTTTTGAATTCGTCCCAAAAATATCTCGCCCATCTCTTTATTAAATACTTCTCTGTTTACACAATCCCTTTGACATTCGAAAAATTTCGTCTACATACAGACACATCAATATACAATCGAGCTCTCTCACTTTCTTTTCCGAGAAACCATCGCCTGCGCTGTTTAAATTCATAATATGTTTACAATGTTCTAAAATGGGGAGATTTTATAGTTACAACTATATTTGTCAGTATACAAACACTATTTCTTGGAGTTTTTCTTTCTTTTTCGAAAATATGAAAAGGAAGTTCGCTAATATTGCACAAGTAGGGACACGTGTTTCGGAATCTTAAAGGTGTTTAATACCAAAAACCTATTAAAACGCTATTTAATTAAAATATCTGTATGGTTCTCTTGTGGGACACGGCTTTGTTGCTATTATGTGACCACGCTGTTGTTCACCGTAGGAGGCCGCAGCTGTTATTCTCCGGACACAATTCTGAAGTCACAGCCGACTAAATGGTTGTTTTTTCGATTCATTTCCCGAAGAATTAAAAAAGAAAATGATAATATCTCCTCTCGACATGCCATTAAGGCACACTTTTAGTGCCGATCGATATATTTTATTTTAAATTTAAATGGTTCGACGTTACAAAAAGATAAATTAATTTTTTCTCCGTCCGCTCAAAGATGGCCTCGTAAAGCGCCAAACTTTGATGCCCGCGTCATAAAGCAAGGGGGGTGCTATTCTGCGTTACAATTATGTTGAAATTTAATCATTTGTGTAGCCGATTATTTCACGCTTGACGATCACAGGGCCCTGTGACCCAAGGAATGTCCGATACAACAGGGCGGTCATTAATGTGTAATGTAAATTGTTGTAAATTGAAGCAAAACGTATTTGTGTATGATCAAAGTGAATCTAATTTTGTGTGTGTGTATCTGCTCCTGCCACTCTTACCCTTACTACCGCCACATCCCTCTGCGAGAAAATACTTTTGATTTCATCTTGAATTTATTACACTGTAAAAACTCTATTAATCTATAACTGCATGTTGTAAAAATTGATCTAAAAAGATTTGCATCACCAGAATTGTACAGATCAATAAAGTAAAATTCAATACAACTCAATTTCTGATAATAAAAAGCTTACGACAAACTCATTCTATAATAATAATTAAATTCAGAGAAATACAATCTTCTTTCCTTGAGAATTTACAAACTTCCCATTTAACTTCATGTAACCATTTACAAAAAACTTACATTTTAACCCAACTTCTACCTTAGCAACGGGAAGATTTGAACTTTTCGTTTTGACAAAGAAGCACATGAAGAAATCTAGGCACTATCATTGACTTCCCATTTACGTCCCAGCCTTCACTACCAATAACTAGCAGCTTCAACTTATGAGTAATGGAAGTAAATGTAATGGAAAGTAATGGAAGTATTGACAAAACGCCTGAAAGTAATCCCGTTTGTTTGGAAGGACGCCCCAAAACACTTCATTCTCTTCAGCATTGTAGACCTGACTTGCTAGAATGGTTAGAACAATAAATTCGTCGGCGGATAATTTTTCGCTAACGATTGACAATTGATGAATAGCTTTGCGCTTTTTGAGCTTGTAGCTTCTAAGTAAATTTCTCTGTTGATTTCGTGGTTTCAGAATAAATTGCAAATGAGAATTTAAACTTGTTTGTTCGGTTTATTAAATATTCAAAATATAGAGGTCATCCCATATACACTGCCGTTCAGAGAAGTTCGGTCGGTTTTTAAAAAACATGGAAAGGTTACAGAAACAAACGAAACTAAAAACAAAATACAATTTTATTGTATGTACAGGTAAAAAAGACAAAAATAAATAAATAAAAAGTTATTCTGGCCTAATATAACATACTGAACATTATATTCTTTTTTCATCGAAAAAACGTCCTTTGCTGTTAACCACCGCTCGAACTATTCTAGGCATTCTTTCGATAAGTTTTGTTAAAATGGATTGTGGAATATTAATCCATTCATGTTGCAAAATATTCCGTAAATGTTCTTGTGAAGTTGGGCATATTTTTCGGATCCTCCTGTCCAGTTCATCCCAC
>LR736912.1:388202-477426 GCA_902654985.2 Oryctes borbonicus
CTGTTGAACTTCTCATATTTATTTTTTCAGCAATTTGTCGCCCCGAATATCCTTCTTCAAAGAGCGTAATAATGCGTGAACGTTTTTCTACACTGGTAGGCTTGCCACGTGCCATTTTGAAGTAAATTTTCTTAAAACTTTCGCGCAAAAACGACAGATGCACACCAACACACGTTTAACAGTAAAATGAAGCAAATTTATATCTTTACGCCTGTGATAAATAAACAAGAGTGATACTGCGGTATATTTCCTAAATGTATTGTTCGTTAATAATCCCCAAACGACCCGTTTCAAAAGATCTAGGTACTTCCGAGAAATTCTTGGAATGATAATAAAAGGGAATTTATTGTGGTTGTCGCAATATTTCTACTTTACATAATAATTTATGGCTTTAATCCCTTAGAAAAGAGTGTATGCTTAATATGTATTAATAATTGTATACAGTGTGATATAATAGATTTTTATTGTATGACCGAACTTCACTGAACGGCAGTGTACATTCTTAAATATGTAAATTTACAAAATTCTTTTTAAACTGCGCTTATGTATTATTTTCAATTATTATAAGTCTATTAATATGCATTAGAAACAACATCCTGTAGAAGAGTTTTCTTTATTTCATTGTCCAAATAGATACGCTCTAGAAAATCGTATAGAAGGTAACATATTTCAAATATATTCAACGATCTCCCATATGCTAAGCCATGATTTCTTATTATTACAATGAGAACTACAAACGTAACGCTTCTTCCTTTGCATTTCGAACAATCCGTTTTCTTAAAGTCATCTGGCATTCAGCAAACATTGTCAGGTGGACATAGCACAATACAAAAAAAAAAAATAAATTATCCTAGCGAGAATAACTGTCGTAATTAATTAGTAATTTGAAATTAAAAATTAAGTTTATTGGGATATATTCCGAGTAAGATTTTATAAGCAATAAAAATATCTAATACAAATTGACACTTTAATTTGACAAGTTTACAGTATAAGCGGGAGCTTTTGTATAATATAGCTTTATCATTAGAAAATGTATAATAAAATTAATTTTAAGACCTGAAACGTCAGTCAAGTGTGCGTCTCCGACATATTTGCTTTGAGTTAGAATGAAATTATACAATATTACAGTGTTTTATGGTCGCATAAAATCCATTGAATTGAGTGACTAAATATGAATAAGTAGAATCATCTTCAGCGTATAAACAACAATGAAATATTATCTAATAATAATAAAGTAATAGCTCTGAGTGGCCCCGACATTACGGTGGGGGTAAAAGAAGGTGTTGTACGGCCGATACTGTTGTGTTCTGGTCTCATCGTATTGAAAAGAAAAAAGAACTAAAATTACATTACAGGTTCTGCTAATGGTTTTTTAATTACACCAAACTTAAATTACACTAGATGTTGACTTTCTGAACGTGGCTCTAATTACAAGGTGCAATTAACATAGCAAGCTCATGTCGATTTCAATTACAAGCAAATTGTAATTTAACTATCTTAAAGGGTTTTTAACAATTTCTTCCATAATAAAAGGCACCAGGTTATATTTAAGGATACGAAATGTATAATTTACTGGTTAAAAACGTTTAGAGACTTTATACAATTGTAACTATTAAACAACAGATGGCAACTTAAATTATTCTACTTATTGTTCTGATATATAAAGGAATAAAATAGTTCGGAATTGTTTTTTTTTATAAAATAAACGCTTTGTACATGAACCTTTCGTGTATCTTTCAACATACACAGGCGCACACAAACACACGACTACTTAGCAAGAACCAATTTTACCTTCCTTAAAGACTTTACGTTCCGCTGATGTGAAAATGATGGCATGTAAATAAACCTTTTATCCTGGAATATTAAATATGGAAAACAATTAAAAGAAGATCAAGGGCAATACGTGGAAGGGGTGAAGAAATGTATTCTCGTATACATATAGGGGGATAGAACCTTAAACAATTAAGTTTAATTAATTGGGAAAGGGAATATGCCGTGCCATTTTGCATTTGACGTGCTTATGTCGCGAAAGATTATACTACCGGCTCTGAGGGGAATAATTGTTAGGTAAAGACCGAAAAATTACACGGGGCGCTAACATTATACATGCACCGCCTTGAATAATGAATAAGTGGCATAAAACGTCATGCGTTCGATCATTCCGAAAAACCTATGAAGTTGGCAAAAATTCGAAAATCATCAATTACTATTTATTTCGGTAAGTATTGGACTAATGTCCAGGTAGTGCAAAGCAGTACTAAGAATTAAGGTATCCTCAAAATTACTCGGTTCAACCGTTAATCGTTTTGTTGGTCTATTTTTTTTTGCTCCAGTTAGAGACGTGGATCATTTACATAATTCCAAATTATACCCCAAGAGATCGTCTATCGAAGATTATTGAGGACCTATATTTTCCGACGACAGAATTTGCATGAATTTGAAACCTACCTAATAAATACGGCAATTTTTTGTTTGAAAACTTTTCGTAACTTCTGTACCAATTTATAAAATAACCAATAATAATAATTTTTTCTGTTTGTTTTCACGCTCGGTCCATGTATGTTTCAAAAGGTAATTACAATCAAAAAAAAAATCATCTTTCTATATATGTACCGCTTGGTATTTTAGTGAAAGGACAAAATGTTACATTCAATCATTGTCCAATGACAAAACGATCAAGTTGGCCCGACGTTGGAAGAACGTATTCATTTGTCATTTGTCTCCTGTTAAATCACGATATTCAGTATACGTCAAGTCAGCTATAATTAGTTTTGTATTATATAGCTCTAGGCGCTGAATCTGAACGGTTTGGACGGCACAAAAAATCAACGATTGCGTCACTTTATCTGTATATACTCGTATACAGCCTCGGTATGTACATACAACTATATACGATATAATTATATTAATTATTATGCAGTTATATAATATTGCTAAAGTGTAATCTTTAAATTGAACATCGTATTATCACTTTGGGAATTTTTTTCCCAATCAATTATGTTTTTATGACATCGAAAAAAGGCATGACAACATTGTATATATATTTAAAAAACGAATAGGTACGCTCAGTTTTTCTACTTTCCTTTGTGTATAAAGTGCAAAGGCGCGTATATCGTAACAAGAGACAATAATTCTATGCCCGAGATGCCTTTTGAAACATGTTGAATCCCGTGTATTAATATATTGTAATATATAGTTGCGCTTCGGCCTGACGTTATATCGATATGCGGTGTTCTTTGAACTTCCAAACTTGAAAATCGCACCCCTATGTACAGCGTACCTTAGGGTTGTATCTCATTTGACGCATGAATTATGAAAGCTTGCGAAGAAACAAATATGTTTCTCACAGTTAAGATCGCATATCGATAACAATGTGTATCGACTTCCATTTCTGACGTGAACCGTTGTACATTTTATCACCTTTTTGGATTTCGAATCTTCAAAAAAATAAATGATGAATTTTTGAACAACGGATCAACCCAATGGCACTCACAAAACGAGTAGAAATAAGAGAAAAAAGTGAAACTGAGAACGAAGAAACAGGCAGAGTTTCAGATTTAACCGTTAGTCAACGGTCAAATCTTAAATGAAAATGAGGATCCTTGAAACGACTGTCCCGGATTAATTAATTAAACTTGTGTGGTGCGGAGTATGCCGATACTAAAACGATAAGAGATTAGTAGAGTAGAGAAGCGGATTTATTACATCACAAAAAGTGACATTAGTAAAATTTAGTTCAAATTGCATACCTAGGTCGAAGTCAGTAACACCAATTCCAGTGGCGCAACATGAGGGTAACAAAAACATAAAATTACGTAACAACTTTCCAAGGTAATTGTCAAGATTGGTAAAGTTTCTATGTGATTTACAATGCTTTGGTACATCATAATGAAAGATTAACAAAAACAAAAAAGTTTTATTATCTAAAAATCTTAATTAAAAGATGAAAGACTACAAATTATTGATTCAATTACCGTTACTTCTGAGGATCACAACGAAGCTTACAAATTAATAGTTGAGAGGTAAGACAATAAACAATTTTATGTAGGACACATCAGAAAATGCCTAGAAACAATAACAAAAAAATATGATGCTAAGATAGCTTAGCTTCCTCATGGTATTGATGGAATAATTCACGGCAAACGCAATAAAAGGAGAGAGAAAAAAATACACTAACACACGGACATGTTTCTGCCTACCCGGCGTCATCAGCGTGGTTTCCAGAGTATTTTTCATATCTCTGAGATCTCTGAGATATGAAAAATACTTTTATTGCGTTTGCCGTGAATTATTCCATCAATACCATGAGGAAGCTAAGCTATCTTAGCATCATATTTTTTTTTTTTAATTTTTAGTAGATTCACATTTAGGCTCAGTTTTTAGATACCAACTTCAGAGACAGGTTTATGAAAACTGGTCAGTTCTTTATTTTCTTGTCCCATATGACATAAAAATCACTTCAATATATATCAGTTAACGAACATCAGCTGCCAGCACCGAAAACAACAATAGGCAGTGGCGTTACACTTGCGCGGCCAATGCGCACAATAAAACACAAGCTGGCGTTATATAATGCAGAGTCCGTCAGAAATTTTATTAATTACATATAAAACAGCAATGGAAAGAATGCAAAGAAAATTTTCCAAATAAAGTTAGTTTTAACTGGAAAAAATACTATTTTCTCAATATGTTATGTTAATAATTTATATATTAAATTTAAGTTTAAAATTACTTATTACTTACGTAATTATATTTTTATTTATAATTAAAATATTGCATTGGACTGCAATACATTTATATTTAATTCTGTAATATATTTCTCTCTGTGTGCAAGTTATCTTCGTATTTAGTGTTTACTTTACTTTGATCTGTTGGACAATTAATGAAATAAATAAAACTTATAATTGGCGCATAGGAATAGAAATCGACCTCTGTCGTCCAGAAATTATTTGTAAGGCTGGAAGGAGGATACTGTTGGACCTTACTGTATATACACAAATTATGAATTCCCAAGATGATCTCCTGTATTTATATTTATAGAAGGGGGTTAAGTTGTAAGAAAGGGTTGATTAGTTCAAGTACAGAAGCATCGAACCGGTAACAAAATAAGTTTAACGCCGTACAACTCAGACGGTAAATATGACCGCAGGTAAAATCTAACTATGCAATGGCCAAAGGACAGAAGGTATGGTAGAGAGACTAGGAGCAGGATTTAAGCTTCCCGAGGTCCCAGGATCCTGTCCCAGGAGGCAAGAAGATCGCAGCAGGAAGTTGCCGAGCTAAAAGGCAAGGGTTACAAACGAACTCTGCCCATTCCCCCTATCCCCGCCACTAAACGAGGCCCTACTACCGGAATAACAATACAGTACTTCCGTTCTATGGTCCTCCCAGGAAAAAGCTGCGAATATTTATCATAATTAACAACTTTTATGTGGCTGTTAGAGAAAAGAGAAGGATTAAGTTGAACAAAAAGTGTGATTAAAATCCATAACTCGCACCGTTTTCATCATGGAATTTATTTTTCAGGCGATAAAAGCGTTTTTTTGCATATTCATGCTTGTTTCCTTACGAAAATTACCTATATTCATTTAAATATTCTTCCATCGCAAGCGCACAGCATTAAATAATAAAGATACTTTTTTTTGAGTAGACATATAGATAGACATAGATAATTGATGTCAAACATTTTTTAGGTTGTAATCTTAAGTGGCGACTAATACAAAGTAATTTTAAACTGACATTTACTACCTTGAAAGTCATTACATCCATACTGGACATGCCACAAATCTTATAGCATCAATGTCAAAGATCAATACCGTGCGGCAGGTAGGGACTTGTTTATTTATCCTGCAGTTATGTTATAAATCTGGGGTCGTAACTCAAAATAAACGTGAGTTGTGGGATTTATTGATATTAATTGTGATTAGGATGTAATATTTTAGATTTTTGCAGTTTTATGTAATTAATAAGTACATTTTAAAGGTTGGATGTATTTTGTATGATGAAATTTTCTGTTACGGGCCTGTTTAAGATCCCAATAGGGTTCTTCAGTAGCAAACAATGTCTTATAAATCATTTTATTCCCAATATATCGAGGATTATCTTTGTTTTGGGTGCCTTGCAAAATAATTTACCGCACAGTACGTTGGCTGTTCTTTAAAATTTATTATTCAATAATTTTTAAAGTACGTTAAGGGAAAATATATAACATAGTTTTGTTGCAAAATAATACACTTCATGCATTATCCAACAATCTTCTCCTTAACAAAATAGTTTTATAAAACTTTTAATAGAAATATCTGAACAACGCTGATTTTCTTATATGCACATCTTTATTAAATTTTCAAGATTCCACGTAATTCCCATATATTTACAGCAGCAGACTTTAGGAACTCTGATCGATCATCTTTGCTGACAACTCTTTCGCCAAAGTTCTCTTCGAATTTAACCCGCAGGGCATTCCCTAATAATATTAGAATATTTGGTTATAATAAATATATTCTAGGGAAAATGTTGATATTTATAGTAGCATGTACGATGTGTGTTAAACCAAAATGGAATCCTCATCTTTATCTTATTAATAATAACATCGTTTGCGATTATCATCAAGTCTTCCCTATAGATCCCCAGTATTTAAATAAGTCGTATTCCCGTCGATCTCTAGACGTTTTAAATTGTTTGCCTTCGTTTTAAATAAAGCAAGCAAGCAACTAAGCAAACATCGCTAGAGAAGGGCCTTATAATCCTTCGGTTTTAAATAAAATTGACGTTCAGTGGAAGTGACTTGATATATTTAAGGCGCGGGAAGCTGAAACAATGAGGGTTATCCAAGACGGAGGCTGTCTAAGTCTAGCTCCACCACGCCAAACAAGGTAATGAGAGAGGCAAATGCTAAGGGCCTTTCCGTTATCATGGCTCTCAATGTTATCTTCTGATTACATAAAGCAAATTACGTTGGATTGTTTAGGTTGTATTCGAAACGATACTTTCAATTATTTTACATCTAATAACAGCATTAATCAACATTGTTTTATTTATTAATAACGCATGAAATAAACCTAATGAATTTATTGGTACATTTGGTAAAATGTTGAGATATCTACGATTCCCGCGAAATGCTGTGCAAAACCAAGGATTTCCTGGATTATTTTATGGATAATTACACTTCTACTGAGGACACTGGTAACATAGATGAAAAATGGACTGACTTAAAACAAAGAAAAATACAATAAATAAATAAAGTCGCTAAAGGTCGAAACAAAATTAAAACAAGAAAAGAAGAAGTTTATGACGAATGTAAAAAAATATTGGAAGAAAGAGGAAAATTGACAATAAGGATGTTGAAGGGAAAACTGATGAATCAAAAATGAGACATGAAGATTAAAGAAAACAAACTAAATGGAAGAAAAAAGAAAACATAACAAAACCTTGTTAGAATAAATAAAGGAATAAAACAAGAACGAAAGGGGATTTCAACCAAATACAGTTTTTTAAAAGAATTGGGATAGATTAATTTTTACTGCAAAGATTAATCAACCGAATCAACATGACGACGATCAAACTCCTCCTCCAAGTAAGGAACAATTAGAAGAAATAAGAAAATTAATACTAACAAGATTCCAGAAAATCGCGCAATAACCGCAGAACTGTTCAAATATTCCCTTTATATAAAAAGGAAATACAAATAAAATAAATTGATAAAAAAAAACTGAGGCTGGAATTGAGAGTTCTATTGGGGTTGAAACAAAGGGCTCACGTGCCTGGATTATTGGCGTCCAACCCAAACTAGATGAACGAATGGGTGTATGAAGTTGGACCATTCTAGCAGAATATCTATGTGGGTTCAGGGACCACTGGCCAAATTTTTATGGGAATTCCAAGCAGAAAGTTATGAGTATGGAAAAACGACAATGGTTCTCTTTATAGAATTCAAACAAGCCTACGATAAGATTAAAAGAGACAACTTTATGAAATGTTAGAAAAATTGGAGGTAAGGTAACTGGGATTTTTGAAAGACACCAATCCCTTGTGCTTGCGGATGATTTACTGATTTTAATGATCCTTAAGAAGAATTGGAAAATGTAATTAAATGGTTACTGAAGAAAGCCAGAAAAATAGGATTTTTATTCAATGAAGAAAAAACGAATTTATGGCATAGGCAGAGAGAATTTGAAAAGTGTTCATAACAATAATAAGACCAATTCACATTTGCCTGTGATATAACTCACTAAATAAGACGCAAATGTTGGAACGAAAGTCACTAAGGAAAATATTTGAAGGTAAAAAAGCTGAAAATAGATGGATAAGAAGAACAAATTAAGGAAATGTAATTTATAGAATAGTTTCTTCGTATTTATGTGTGTAAATATATCATAAAATTAAACTTCGTAAACACAAATTCCTTTCTTTTGCCTAAATCTAGCCTTGACTCCAACAGGCTGTAAATCTCAAAGAAGAAAAGACTTAATCTGCTTGAAACGCTTCGCTTTAAAGTGAAAAAAACATGCAAATTGAATAATGCCTTGATATGGATGCTCAAATGCTTGATGGTGCTACGTAATTCCCAGAAATGAAAAAGATGTTTTAGTGCGGAAACCTATCAAAGCAAGCAGAACACACAGAAAACATTTATTATTGTTTTATATCTTCCATAAAAGGAAAGAAGCAAAAGAGACACCTTTACCTTGTGTAGAGAAAATATTGTATTATTTAAATCGATATATTCATCTTAATAGAATAGTAGAAACTCCTAAGGTTTTCGTTAAATTTCTTTATGATCCCTTCTATAAGTTGGAGATCATTTCACAGTTTTACCACACTGAGTGAGAAAATCACACAAAGCCTAGTTATACGACCTGGTTTTAATTACTCAAAAGGTGTAAAACGTCCCTTTAGAAGGATATTTATTGAACATACTTAGAAAATGACTTTATTGTTGTCCCTCTTCAAGTCGTAAATAATAATGAGGTTTATTTTTAATTGACTATAAGAGGAATTATCTAATCAATATATATTTATTATATTTTCCGCAGCGTAAAAGTTCATAGAACTTGTCGGGAGGAATATCATAATGTATCCCAAGGGCACGTATGAACTCGTATATCATTTGATTTCATCCCCCATATGCATCAGTCAGTGACAAACTAGAGATTGCGGATAATTTTTCAAGATGGTCATTTTGTAGAACTTTCTCCTTATCCCAAAACGGATATATCGCATCCATTTTAATTATCTATTTTCTAAATTATGTTTCCTCCTTGTCCCTAGTTCTCCGATAAAAACAAAAAAAAAAAATAATTTAACATAATCTACTTTTCGTATCGAATATTAATGTATAAGACCTCTACGCAGAGACGATGTGCTCATGCTGGGTTTGTATAGATTGATATATAGAGTCAGCGGCGAGCTTTTTTTAATTGGAAGGCATTTTTTATCTTCAAATAATGGTAATAAAAGAAGCACCCCCCGTTGAGGCCTTCACGATAACATAAGGCATTGTAAGCTCTATGTAATATTTACTATTCTTTTGTAATATTACATTTCAGAACGGTAGAAATGTTGAAATTAATATATCAAAATGTAACAGCGGAGGACGCTATATAAAGTTGTATCCTAAATAAATTTAAATTCTGTTTCATAACTTTTCACAAAAAGGGAAATAATAGATGTTTACAATGTATAAATGTAAGACAAAACTTGTGCGTATTTGTACACATAAAATGGTTTCAAACTGACTGGCCAGGAAAGAAAAGCACACTTTTGAATACGCGGTAAATGTTAACTAAAGCACTCAAACAAAGCACTACAGCAGTTGCTGTTCGTGCTTCTCGCAGTCCTTTACTATAAACACAAAAGTTAAAACGTTACAATGGACTTTAGTACTTTGGGAACCCTATTTATTTTGCTCTTTTATATGCCGGGTCTATTGTTTCAACAATTGGTGTCTACTAAATACAAGTTTCCTACGCGTATGCTCGCGTATAAATATTAAATTAAAAACTTCTTTGTTTCGGTAATCTAATAAATTATTAAAGACGAAAAAAAAAATAAGGGGGAGAAAAAAAAACGCTGGGACGAAACAAATGTTAATTATAAAGTGATCGATACTTTAAATTTGTAACTAATAGTGAATGTCGTGACGATAATATGGAAAGCAGCGGGACGTATATACCACCCTGCGGTCTGAAAACTTCTAGACCGGTGCCCCCCCTACCGTTATCTAAAGTCCTTACAAGATTGGACTCAGAGCCGCCTATGCCGGACCATGGCATTGTGTTTAGTACCTGCTTCAATTTATATTTTAATGTGTTTTGCCCAAAACAAATGGACATCTATTGTCGGTTTCTTTGATACCCCTAAATACCCCCACTCTTAATTCCCGTTTTTGTTTTATTTTTACTTTATAGTTAATACACCCTCGGTATTATTGTCATTATTATTATTTTTGTAGCTTATTTCTACAAAATTATTTTTCATTGAATTTGTTGCTTCATTAATTTTTTCTTTAATTTAACATTTTTCTTTCAAAGAAAATGACATATATGTTAATTATGTTTATATACAATATGAAACGATAATAATTAAATTATCAAAAATAATGTTAGTCGAAACAAAAAAAAAAATTAAAACGTTAATACACTTATATATTTTCCATAATAATTGATAATAAATAAATATACATATTCATATATAAATGTATATAATTTATACGAGTTTCGGTATTTATACGAACGAAAAAGTCGAAAAATGACCACCCAGAGTGTTACAAATGAATCTAAAGAACCCCTGAATGCTCATTTAAGCATTGTTACGGGACCATTAGAGAATAATACGTTCAAATTAAATGATACAGAATTCAACACTTATGGAATATAATACGAGAAAAAAAGAGTATTTTTGTTGAAAACATTTTGAACCCTTTTATCACCAAATAAAATCGGTCGGAATTTCTATATTACAGTTCTTAGTTCTTGTGATATTTTCGCTTGCGCCCTAGCATTATAATCATCAGGCATAATGCTATAAATTTTAGTGTCTTCTTTATTTGCATTTAAATTAGTCTGAAGTATTTCGTGAGCTGCAGGGCGTTTTGTCATAGGATCTCACCGTTTCTGAGGTACGCGACGGCTTTATTTTAATTTGTTTTCGTCTCATTCCGGACCGCTATTTTTGATTTATGTTAATGCCCCTCTATCAGGAAGTTTATGGTACAAAAAATGGACTGCATACAGATCTACGATGATCGCTAACAAAGTTCTCTCTAGCTCAAAAAATTTAGTGTAATAGAAGCATTTGTTCATATTCGAAAATTACCCAAATATAAAATTAATAATAATAATCGACGTTATGTTGGCGTCAAAATCAAATCAAAATCTTTTCTAACTCAAACGTATCAACAGAAAAATCAAGAAAGTTGCGATTTTTAATTTACCATCAAAACGGCCGTCTTGTCATAAAATAAATAAATATAGTGACGTGTGTTTAAATTGGTGTTGGCCTCTACCACGTAAGAATGCTATTGTTATTGCAACATATACCTCCTCGGACATTTTCCAAACATATTTATAATAAAATCGAGGTAGAATTATTATTGTTATATGGTAAATCAGATGGAAACAAATATCATGACGTAATAATGGCAATCGTATATGTTCGGTCATATCCGAACGTTGTCGTTTTGCTAAGATGATTTTTGAATCTTAATTTTTTTTGCACATTATATATTTAATAAGTTATGCGAACCTATTCTCCTTGCATGATATTTCGTCGCATTAGGATATACAATTATTTACTTGCCCTTGTATAGCTTAATTATTTAGTAATAGATGGAGACAAGGTTATTTTTTTCTTTTCTTAGCAGTCGTATTAAATTCATATAAACATACATAGGTAGTGAATAAATTAGTTACGGTACGCGATTGTCCTGTAAAGTACTAACTCTGTAATTAATGGCTGTATCCGTTAGTTTCACTTCATTTAAAACTTAATTTCATTTAAACCTTCAATGGAAGGTAGACGCTCTTCATCTGCCGTCTTTGATGATTCGATAGAGAAGGACAGGGAAGGAATGTAATTGAGAGTTTCCTTAATTTCAAAACACTGAGCATCAGACCTCAAATTAATTCAGATTTCCCAGCGATATACCAGCTTATGCCGTTAAGGTAGTCACACAGCGGATCATACATATGTAAATTCGTAAAGACGTCTTAGTTGGACGTGCTTTACACACCGCAGACGCGTTTACATTGTAAAAATATCCATGCGAATTAAATAAAATCTTATAAAAGAAGTTACTTTAATTCAAAAACTAAAACAAGGCGTAAAATGAGGTTTACAGAAATCGATTCTACGGGCTTGTTTCTATCCACAAACACCTCACTTAGACTCCTCTAACTCGTAGTAAGTTCACAAAATTGTTTCGAAGATAAGGATCGAGATTTTTTTTTCTTTAATACGCGATTTCCAATTTATACGCATGCAATGGTTATATTTTGCGGAGGAAAATCATGTAAATTCACTATAACTGTTGAAAATGATTTAATATTAACTAATATATTTAGAAAAAACAACTATTAGAGATCAGCTAAAGCCAGCGAGTTAAAATGTATAAGATAAGACAAGGAAATTTGTCTTCTCAATTTTATTTTTTTTCATATTGATGCAATCAATAGGAGTGACCGATTTAACTGAAATTATTTTATATTTTGTACGGTTTGTCAGGCATGTAGTGTTTAAAAATTTAAATACAGTTTTGTTTTCCTTCGCCTTTTTTTAGGATATAAATCACTAACTAATACAGCAGATGACGACGTGGAAATTAAGGCAATCGATTCTGCGGGGTCGTTTTCGTCTTGAAACATACAATTTTATCTTATATATTTTGCAGAAATGGGATTGTCTCAAAGTTTAAGGTTCAGAAGTTATTTTTGTTAATATTTTTAATTCACCTTTAAAAATGAACTGTAGGTTATAAAATAGCCTTCAGATAATTTTAATTAACAATCACTTTTTGCTTAAATCAATTCTTAATGTGTTTAAACATGCAATACGACGAGAGTTAAAAGTAAGGAATTCTTCTCATTATTAAAAAAATCTTATTGTTTATTGTTTTTTAAATTAGTAATACGGAGATAAGTATTGAAGAGATGTAAATTATTGTAGTGTTAATAATTGGATAAGATTTAATAAATTTTCTTTTATGTATGGTTGCATTTTACTTAAAATTGTATAATTTTATATAAATTCTTATTATTGGCATCATAAGAATGATAAAATCGACATTCCTAATATATTCTCAATAAGTTTAAGAACAGAGCGATCGTTCTGAATTAAAAACTAAACAATGGTAGTCGAGATCTGAAAGTGATTTGAGTCATTATTTGCGTAGATACCGAAGAATTTCATCAAATATTGAATATTATTTGCGTTACATTTGGACTTTATAGTAGCAATAATGCAAGTGTCTCTATTTGCAATAGATTGTATACTAAACAAGGTGACTAAGACCAAGAATTCTCGAATGGTAGTTGATATAAGTGCTAAAATAACTCCTCCAGGAAAGGATAATTTGATGCAATAAGCATGGTCAAGTCACACGATTCGGAAATCACTGAATTGAAGCCTGAAGTCGTGACATTTCTTCTCTCTGAATTTCTAGACGTAACTAGGCTATCATTACAGGTTGGAAACACCACACAGAACAGACCTGTGCCGTATTATAACTTGTTGTTCGAGTTTACCATTCCTTTTGGCTATTGGCAACTTGTGCATGTTAGGATTGTTTTATGTACAGGGTCATTCACGGCGATATCGGACTAGATGTACCTCTAAAAGTAATTAACATATTTTTTTTGTAGAAGAATAATAATTTTCAAGATTCCCGTCATAAATGATTTTTTATACTTACATAAAGCATACATAGAACAATTTTATAAATTTCGCTAGCGAGGTTAGTGGCATTTTTTGCAAATTAACTTAACATTGTTGAAATATCAGTGGAAATGCTGTCATTCATAGCCATCTGCAATTGAAGCTGTATCGATGCATGTATATCGGAATTTGATTTCCCTTTGGGGCATGTTAACTAGATTACTAATCTGAAAATATCTGGATAAAATTCGCGTAGTAATGAAAGATAAACACATAAATAAACCAGTCTAGTTAACAACTCATATATATTTTTTAACATCTTTCCTCAACAGCACCAATAGTTTACGCTAAAACTAAAATATGATTTGACGAAATTTAAACTGTTTGTAATAATAGCAATAAAATATCCCGATAAAACTAACGTCTAGGGGAGAAAATATGCAACATTTTAAGCATCATTTAAAATGATCTACACAATACGATATTTTGACATTATTACGACGTATCGTACAGGCCATTGTTTACGTTTTACGACACCACACACATCAACCTTTTTTTTTCTTTCCTAAGAGAGAGCAGCAGGATTTAAAAACGAGGGATCGGGAAGAGATGGCTAATTTAATATATGTGAGTGTGTTTCCCGGTCCTGAATATTCTTTCGTCCTCGATGTACCGACTGCAAAAGGTGAAATCGAATTATATTCGCGTAATACTAAATCCCCTCAGCGTTTTTTTATAGTCCCTATGTGCCGCACATTGGCTATATTATGAGACTCGGGGAAAAAATGACAAAATGTGAATTGGAACTCTGCTCAAAGGGGTTGTGGGGAGGGCAATTCTGGATTATATCTTGTTAAGTGTTTCTCTATGGCAGTGAGGGTGCATTCAGTTAAAAAAGATATTAGGTAACACACAGGATACGTCTTTCAAGGTTTTTTTTTTGAATATACAGTGATGTACAAAAATTACCAAAAAATAATTTTTATTTTACAATTATCCATCATCCCCAAAAAATTTTCTAATGATTTTTAGATATATGCACATATACAATAGATATGTTTTTAAAGGCAAAAAAGACAAAATAAAAGAGATTTTGGAAAAATATGCGTGATGCTCCTGAAACATGGCTACGATTACATTTAAGATATCGGTCGTTAAAGAAACAGCGACATTTCGCAAAAATTTCAAATTATCTCAAAAATTAAGATTTTTCAATCTAAACAGCTTTCAGCCATGTTCTTATGAGGCACTTATCTTTTGCTCAATGCCCAACCTGGTTGGGCGCCCGTAGAGAGTGTTAAGGTGTTCATCCCAGCATTAGCCAAATTTAGAGTAAGGAAATCTACGGAAAATCTTACTCCGAAAGTTGCGAGCCGTGGGTTCGAACACGGTACCCCGAGACTGCCAGCTCAGTGCACTAGACACTGCGCCACCAATCTTGGAATTACCCGATAATGTGATGAGTTCATCCAAATTTCCCAGATTTTCTTAGCGATCTCATTTTGATTTTTTTTTAATATACAGTGATGTACAAAAATTACCAAAAAATTATTTTTATTTTACAATTATCCATCATCCCCAAAAATTTTCTAATGATTTTTAGATATAACCTGTGCACGTATACAATAGATATATTTTTAAAGGCAAAAAAGATAAAATAAAAGAGATTTTGGAAAAATATGCGTGATGCTCCTGAAACATGGCTACGATTACATTTAAGATATTGGTCGTTAAAGAAACAGCGACATTTCGTAAAAATTTCAAATTATCTCAAAAATTAAGATTGTTACAAATTAGGAGCTCGTTGTAATATACAGTACGTTTAAGGTTTAGATGCAGTGAATTTAATATTAAGTATTGGAAATAAAGAGCTAGTAATTTTATTATAACGAAAAAGATCTAGATCCCCCAGATGAGTAGGAAACCTGTGAATTTGGTATGCATAGGTTCGCATAGGCAACATTGGTGTGAGGATTCAAGATAGGCATAAAAAAACGTAATAATATACAGAATGTTCCATAAAAAAAAAGCTTGCATTGTGCGCGGCGGAAATTGCTCATCCTGTATACTTGAATATAATTTTATGCGGAGCTTATCTCCAAATATTTTTGACTTGAAACCTTTTTCTCTAAATTGCTTAGGAAAAGAGTTACCTTCCGGTTACGCATTAACTGGACACGCTGTATAAATGTATATAGGTATAAATGCATATATCTTAAACGATAGGCCCTCGGGATCACATTAGCCCGCTTAGATCGTACAACAAAGGCTGTAAGGCCGCGCTGTCACAGAATAATATATGCTAATACGTTTTATACCAGAGGCACCACATAGGCAACGTTTCATTCCTGAAACGCTCTCACATATAAGTTGCAAATTCTGGAAGTTATTGCATTAGAGTATAGCTCAAGGCTTACCATCCTAGATACGGTACCCTATAGGTTTTCTGTCACACGATGGTAGTGCGATGTGCATTCTCCTATCTTTCCTTTAATCCACGCATCGTCACCTCAAACATAGCGTTATTTACAACGTGGAACAATTAAAATATCCGTTTAAGTTATAGTCTAAACGCTTTGTTGAGGTGAATGCACTAATAATTACCGCATTATTTATTCATTAAAAATAAAATCGTATCGCACACCGAAATATGTATGGTTTATTAAAGGTCAGTATTTACAATTATTATCATTACTTTTTCCAAATTTTCTTCTTTAATCTTTAAATATTGAAAATAATTTCTCGACGTCATAACTTGTGATAAATAAATTAAAGTATGGCAAGTAATCCTAATATTTTATTTGTAAATCTAAATCGAAATCCTTTTCGTCTCGGTTTTTTTCAATCTAAACAGCTTTCAGCCATGTTCTTATGAGGCACTTATTTTTTGCTCAATGCCCAACCTGGTTGGGCGCCCGTAGAGAGTGTTAAGGTGTTCATCCCAGCATTAGCCAAATTTAGAGTAAGGAAATCTACGGAAAATCTTACTCCGAAAGTTGCGAGCCGTGGGTTCGGACCCGGTACCCCGAGACTGCCAGTCCAGTGCACTAGACACTGCGCCACCAATCTTGTAATTACCCGATTACCCAAATTTCCCCGATTTTCTCATTTTGATTGGCTCCAATGATAAAACGCAAGATGCAAAAAACAAAAGAAGAACGACAAATGCAATTAATAGAACCTACGCTAAAGCAATAAAGTCTAACGAAACTTTATAAAATATTCATTTTGTTATTGTTCCGATAAATTGCGATGAGTGGAATAATCAATGAAAGAATAAAATAAGTATATATAAAAATCGAAAACAAATAATTATTTAAATAAAGGAAAAAAATCCTTTAAATATGCGAATGTGGCAGCTGCTGTGGTAGGTGTCTTGTTGAAAATATCAATTTCTTCTGAAGTTTGATTTAGAAAAGGGTTCAAAATTATTTGCATAAACAATAGTTTTATGAAAGACAATTCACCTCAAGACATTGCTACCCACACACCAATTTTCATAAGCATTTGCTCATTAAAATCTTGCAGAAATAATTGTTGAACCACAGTCATTTTATATGGATGAAAATGTAATTATTGAAAAATATCATTAATAAAAAGTGTTATATTGTGTCTTATTTGCCTTTTATTTAAAAGATTATATCTCAAATATAGATTTCAGATGTACAATTTCTAGATTAAAAAATTTTTCGATCTATATGGAACATGATCGTAGAATATATAAACGTGAAACAGTGTCTTCACATGGAATAGATCCATTAGTAGCGGTTATCAGTTGTACAGACCCATCCATATTTATGCAACATGCGGTGTTCTTTGAAAACGTAACCACAAGCCAACGCAACTGTCAGTTGAGCACCCCATATCGCGAGTTCATGAATAATTCCATTGATATTTACGGGCCTGTCGAGCAATCCTTTGTCATGTAAAATGCTGTCGCAACGTCATTTCACTTGACGTAACATTCAACTTATCCCGAAAATAGCGGAACACACTGAGGCTTCTGTTTTTTTACGTATTTTTTCTCGCTTTACGTGAAAATTATGAAATTTTCGATAAACAAGGTGTTAGTTAAAGTATATAAAGGTTTAAATTTAGGAACGCATGTCCTAAACGTGTTGTTTTTGTATAAACAGTTATAATAATGTCAAGGAAAACTGTTTTTTGTTATTATCTTGTTACTATTATTATATTTTTCTACAATTTTTTAATATAATAATAATAATAATGTATATTCTTTTCATAATACAAATTATATATAGAAAACCTCAACTGTAATACAATTTGGCAAATAAACTGTTTTATATCATTTAGCATTAACTGTACTTACGACAACGATAGAAACGAGCAATTGTGCTTGAATCAAATTATATCACACCAAAATCGAATGTACTGCACGGGAAGTCACATGCTGATCCTCTTCAATCGTGTTACGCACAGCATCGATGTTTTTTGTTAAAATAATCGATTTTGGTCGAGCTTCACGAAATTCATCACTGTCGGAGCACGTAAACCAGTTGCAAATAGTCTTCGATAGCAATTCGAGGCACTTTGTATGAAAATTTATTCAACAAAGGAAGTAAAGACCGTATATCAATATGACTTACGTCAATTTCTTGTATTTCCATTCAAAACAGAGGAAAAGAATTTAAAAAAATAATAATGTAATCAATAGATGTGAAGTCTTTATGCATTAATTTTTTGTTGCTTCGTTCCACCCTATCCATCTTTTCTCCATATCCTTTAGTGCACTATTCGACGTTTTCTTGGGTCTCCCTTTTGTTGTTTTCGTCATCGGTCTCACCTTCCATATTTCTTCTTCCATTCTTATTAACTGACCAAATCATTTCAGCTGCTGCTTTTCGATTGTATTTATTACAGGTTCTATATTTAACTCTGCTATCTGTCCTTGTTTCATCTTTTACTCTTCTTAAATGTTTCATCTCCATCGCCCGAGGTCCACTGTTATTCAGTACCCAGCTTTCACTCTCATATGTCAGCACCGATCACAACTCCGTTTTAAACATAACCATTTTTGGGCCTTGTTTCCTCCATTTCTGTATTGCTTTGAATTGTTACTCCCAGGTACTTAAAACAATCTACTTCAGATTTTTCTATCGAGTTTTATACTTATTTTTACCTTTCTATTCCCCAATGCCTTGCATTTATCTTCATATTTTTTTTGCTCAATTCCTCTTGCCACATTTTTAAGTTGAAACTCACTCTCCGCACATATCGCCAGATGGTAACCTATATTACTTGTATGTACTTTTGTGGTTTTTTAAGACATCGTCTATTATTATTATAAACAAAATCGGATTCAGCATTCTTCCTTGCTTTAATTCTTCGTTAACTGTAAACCGTTCTCATTGCAAATTTCTTATTCTTACGTACTTTGTCTTATTCTTACGTAAGTAATTATTCTTTATAGATTTTACCTTACTTGATATTTTATCAAAAGCTTTATTTAAGTCCGGATCCGTAAATGTCGTGTAGATCCTTCTGTTCGATATTTTTTCTATCATCTGATCTTGAGTGCTTCTGCCTGGTCTAACTCACTCTGTGCTTCCTCTAACTGTCCTTCTATTTGCATTCTCAATTCTCCCTGTAGTATCCTCATGGTGGTGGCCTTGTAGCTACTACATTTTTTATTTTCCACTTTTTTATATATTGATGATTTTCTGCTATTTCTGCATTAATCCACATTTTATTGAATAACTTTGTTAATACCTTTAATTCCTCTGTTCCTAATGTCCGGGATTATTTGGTAATGTCCAGCTGCCTTTCCTTTCTTCGATCTTCCTATTGCTCTCATTACTTCGTCTTCTTGTCTTATCGTTCTCGTCAGGTACATTTATCGATTGTTTTTCTTTTCTGGAAATGCTCTCGCTAGCGATCCATGATCTCCTTTTTGTTTATTTTTTTTATTTGCCTGATTGTCTTTTCAGAGGCTTTTCGCTACCCTGTAAAATAATTTCTTATTCACTCTGCTGTCTTCCTCCATTTTCTTGTCAAAACCTTCCCATTATGCTTGTTTGACTTGCTTAATATTTTCTCTGACCCTTGTTCTATTTTCGTTATATATTTCGTAGTTTTCCTCTGTTTTGTTTAAAAGATACGCTATCCACGTCTCCTTCTTTAGTTTTACCGTCTCTTTAATCCCTTCGTTCCAGCGTTGTTTGTTTGCTTTTATTTATCAAAATTGTACCACATGCTTCCGTGGCTACTGTCAGTATTAATTTTTCTCGTCATATTTTTCCCTGTCTCCGTCTTCCAGTATATTTCCAATTTCTCATTGGTAATATCATCTTGTGCCAGCTTATAATTGTGATTGCTTCTTTTGTCACAGTTCTACCTTCCACTGATAATAGATACAAAATAAAACAACGCGAAATCTCGCTTTTATAAACAAGAGTCAGTCCGTATGGAAAAACAAAAATAGTGTGGCATGTAAATACGTATGAAATATGATATAGATTATCAAGAAGTATATCGGTGTACCAGAGATAAGAATTATGCATATTAAATATTTAACATTATGTAATGAAAGAACATATATAGCTATAGTTTATACTAATGAAGAAGAATAGTAAGAAAAAAAATTAAAACTACTTCTGTTATGTAATTAATAGCAATGGTTACGATAAATTAGATTACAAATTAAAAATGTCTTTTAGTTAAATTATAAAATAAAAACAATTATCATCTTGTAAGGCAAAAGAAATATTAGCGTTGTTAAAAAAGAAATTAGATATTAACTAACAAAATGTAGTTAAAAAATTAGTACTATTCTCTAACCATGAACTGAAATATTTAAAATTATACAACATAAACAATTATAACCAAATATATTTTACATAATTAAAAAATAAATTTTCCGTTTTACATCTTCCAAAAAAAAAAACAAAAGAAAATATGTGTCTCAAAAAAACAACAAAAAAAAAATTCTTGAAAATAAAAAACACCCTAGTGTAGACGTATCTAATAATTTGAGAGAAATCGTGGTATATGTTGCTACGAATGCGTATATCCATTTACATATCCTTTTCAAGTGATATTAAAAACGAGTCACCTTCAAGATTTCACAAAAGGCCTTACCAAATCAAGTCTACATTGAATTTTTTTGTTTCCAATTATGTTATTGTTGGTTATTTGGTCAATAAGAAAGATGACGCAACCCAAGCGTCGAAAAATATGACGTATCATCCTTTCCAATGGGGACATAATGACCACTACGCGTTATATACAGAGGACTAGAACTGTAATCGGCGCCTCTGCACCTTGAAGCCATCTCTTATGAAACGGCCTTGAGGTAAAATTTCATACGACGTCCCATACTTGCGACAGAATAAATTTTAGTAATCCGGTACAATCGCCAACGTTAATAAGAGAACGATTTTCGTAAAATGAATATTTTACGTGTTTACGATTTTCTAAATCCTGTTTTGGAAATCCTTTCTCGAATGCAGAAACAACTGTTTCGTATGTACGTATGCATTTACCTGCTACGGCTACATCTGCGCTCGCTAGCCACAAAAGGTCTCTGAATATATTATTGGATTCTCTCGTCCAAAGTGGATCAACCCCGTTTTGCCGGGCTTGCCTTGCCACGCTCACGGAGTTTTACGAATTTGCGGACCAAGCAAGAGCATACACATTCACGGTTTATTGAATAAACCATATCTGTCCGACTGACTCATTACTCGAGGGGTTGCTGCTATATCAATTATGAATCTCCGAGTTCATATATACACGACTGATAACCTTAGTTTCACGATATTAATCGATAAACCTATTGTATGATGTTTTGATAGGAAAGTAAAGACCAGATATGCGAATTTCAATCATTTTGCATTTTTAACATTGAGCGAAAACAACCGTTTTACTTTTTGTTTACGTTTTTTTCAGTACGTTTGCAAATTTTGTGAGGTGATTGGTTATAGATTTTTAAGAAAAGAGTCACTTGAATAGCGGATATCAACGAAATCATCATATTGCTTATTACAGAAAATGTTGTGTATTTAAAACTATTTACAAACAATATTAACCCTCCAGTATACGGGTGGTTTGGCAAACATGTAGCTGCTGCACCAGTTAGGTCTCAGATGCCCATTCTTGGAAACGTTATAACTTAGAATGTACATATTAAAATTCAAAAGTAAATTTATTTTTTCCATAAAAATATATAAAAACAAAATAAAAAACATTCTGAAACTAAATCATTCTAAAATTTCAATAAAACGCGAAACTTCATATTAATTCACTGGCACATGCAGAACAATAGAAGTTTGCCACTTGTTGCAAAATTTGCAAAATTAAAGGAGTCCGACGTAGCCATTATATAATTCCGGCAGAAACCCGCCGTAAAAAAATTGTGGAACTTACAGAGCATCGAAAGGTGTTACTGAAGTTTTTAAGGGACAAAACATGAACGCGGCAATCTTCAAAATAAACCGAATTCTTAAAATCTCATGCGGCGACTGCGATGAAGCCTATATTGGACCAGCGAAACACCGCTATGGAAAGATCGAATAATATTAATTTAGAAAACCTCAAATTAATTAAGAACGTAACTTCGCCGCGAGGATCGGACGCTTGCGAAACCATTTATATATAAAAAAAGAATGCAAAATTATTAAACAGGAAAAGTGGTCCACTTAACCACTCAGCTTTGATGGCTCCGTATGAAAGGAACACATATCTACGCTTTGTGCTACAGGCAAGAACCTTTTTTCTAGTTTCGTATATTTCACACGTTTTGGGGTAATAAAGCGGTAAAAGTAAGTACATACTTGTAAATATCTTTTAGAGATGGGATAAAACAAAGCACGTTGACAATGAGAATCTACGAATTTCCGAAACAATTGGTCGGAATTAATCTTCGTAAATGCTATAACAATAGCTCCGTTATTTCTTCTTATGTGTCAGTGATAACGTATTCTTCTCATAGTTGAGTGTAAGCTTTCACGACCGTAATCCATAGTAGAAATGTCTTTCGGGTGATGTGTAGTTAATATTTTACTAAGTACTTAAGTAAAATATTAACTACACGACATCACCCGAAAGACATTTCTACTACGTATTCTTCTCTGTTCTTCTTTGCTCCAGTTAATAAGAATGCATTTGGATAATTTCTATTAAACACTTGGCAAATACATGAAAATATGTTCAAATTCGAAAACTTTTCATAAAATGGAATATTGCCAATCATATCAAGAGAATCGGTAAATGTCATTTAAAATCCGCTTCCCAAAAAGTGATTTCGAAAATAAATTGTATCTTTCAAAAAAGCACGTTTAAAAACGTTGAATTTGCTGCCTTATTTACGTATACTCGCACGGTTCTTTTCTATGGGACGATATAAATTGATATATTAATCCATGCAATGTAACTTCTAAAGTGTTTTTTTTCCTCTCATAGTCTTGTAGTGGTAAACTTCGTTCTCAGTTTAGTTATGCATTTACTTGAGTTGATACAGTAAACGAGGCGTAACCACTTTGTTTTCTTTTTTCACAGTTGGTATTCTAGATTGGTACTGTATTGGAATATCTTTCGTTACCTCGAAGCCATTATAAATAACGTATATTCGAGATGGCATTTTACGGAATGTAATAATACTATGACAAATTTTCTCAAGACCTTGAATAGCCTTGTCGATATGAGACACAGAGGATTTGCTTGTATGAAATGTAATTATATATTTTTACATCTGTAAGTGTTGATATTCAAGGTTGTTTCGTGTAAAATCTATTTTTCTATCCTTTGTCGTACTTAAGCGAAGAATATTCGTTTCAATTGCTTTTTTTTTAAGGATAATACTTTAATTATTTTCTTCTTTCCGAAGACAATACGGCTCTCTCAGTATAGATTGTTTATTTTTATCGATTTTCAAGAGAGATACGCCGCGTGTAACAATGCCAAGAACATGCGTTCACTCAAGAATAATGTAATAACGTGTAGTTGACAACAACAAGCTTCACGAAATGGTTTTGAAATTCTGAGTAGTAGCGTCCATAAGGTTGACCGCGGCCAATACAATGGAGCATACCAACATATACGGTATACATATACACCTCTATCATCGTCTTTTCTTTGTCCTACACTCGCCCGAGTCAATAACAACGGTTTCAGATTGTCCGCAAGCTATCAGGAGTTGATTGTGTTGGACATTACCAGTTCTTGTCACTCTGGTCTTCTGCTCCGAGCTTTGACCGATGTCATTTTACTGTTTCATAGTTTCGTACACATCATAACGGTTAAATCCTCGTATTCGTGTATTCGTTAATACAGTGTTATTAATTAATTTTCTTGGATCTTTTTTTTTACTTTATTTCAAATTCGTATACTCGGTTATAATACCTCGCCGCATCTACCGCACAAATAATAGGGTAGAATGATGACACTATATATTTTTGTAACGATATTCAGTCACCTTGTCATCCTCTTCCTTGACAGCCACTTGTTATAGTCCAAGTTATTTTAAAAAGTGGCACCCTCTCTTATAACGAATCTCTTGAATTTGTCCTCAAGAGACAGGTGACAGGTGTGAAGATAATGTTTTTAGAATATCTATCTCCTCTCTATTGCATTTTACGACACAAAAATAGTGAAATTTTATATGTAATTTTGGAAACAAATACAATACTTTCATAAAACAAAGGAAAATGTAAGTTTGTTCTAGAATGCATAACAGTGGTACCAATATCAATAGGAAGATTTGTTTAGTCTTTATCACCATGGCGCTAAAGTTAATAATAAGTGGTACATTTAAATTTAAATATTTTTTAATTTTTAATTTTGTAGAAATTCTACAGGCTACGCAGTGTTTTAAAACGATTAATTGTAACAAATATTAAAATCAGGCAAAAGTTCTGATTCTTTAAGCTCTTTTGTTGCGCGAGCATCTACTAACATGAAACAAAAACTTAATGAACAAATAACTAAGAAAAGTGCTGTCGACAATATTGTTGGATAAGAATCTATAAAATGTTAATTGTAAAAATTTTAAAATCAATATCAATAACACAAACAGTGTTAAGTGCACAGTAGATACAGCAAAATTAGCAACTTTATTGTGTTCGACTATGTACACTTACATCCTAGAATTTATTTACAGGACTTTAAAAAAAAGGACAAAATTCTCAAATTGGGATAAAACCATTTTTTTCACTACGTACCAAAAGAAGTGCAGTTATTCGACATCTGACAATGAAAAAAAAAAGTTGCTGGGGAACTTCCATAGTACAGGACGGAATAGCAGACTTCACGGTCCCTTTGGTCTTGAATGCGATGTACAATCTGCCTTAATTCGGTATATATCCATGTGGTTATTGATATAACCCACCCCTTTATGTATACGCTAAGGGTTAATATGTACTCATTCGCAGCCCGTTTTACCGACTAATTATTTCAGTCGGAAGATCATAATCCATCCCCCTCAATATAATGACCAGTTTCCAACTTATCAAATCTGCCATCATGGCTGCCACTTGTGTACTTTATGGGGTTAGCTGGGGCAGTTAAAATTTTACCATTAATTTTGAACGCGTTAGCAAATTTAAACGCGAGGGATGGACGACCCGAGAGAAGGCTAAAAGTGGAGGAGAGAGAAGAGGTGGTCAAATTATGACGCTGATTTCCCTGTCTGCGATTGTTTAAATTTATTAATTCGTAGCTGTTAATTTCCTAATGACATCTCGAGGTCGTAACAGATGTTTTCAGCCACCCCAAAATTAAACGGCCAGTTGATATGTAATAATCATAAATGTTGTTAGTAATAAGTAGATTCATTCCGTTAAAGCCCATCTCTCAATACACCGAGCTTCTTTAAAGCCATGAAAACCACAACGTAGAAAACAGATGTCCTGGCAGATGTCAAATGTATTACATATGTATAGCTATAAGTATATACATATACAATAGCGTACATAGTGAACTAGGTAACCTATTCAAGCGTTAAATTTAAATAATGAATGTTCGATCATGTATTTATTAAAAAATTACACTAACTTGATTAAAACATCAAATTATATTTTGTATAACGCACAAAATGAGTGAAATTGAGAGCAATAGTAAATAATATTCTCTCTGTTCGGAAATAAGTGTCCGATTTAGCAGATTTTTTTTGTTCGGAAATAAGTGTCCAATTTGGTAAAAAATTCTGTCACCGTTGATTTTCATTATTTCAATCAAGCACTGATGATGAGTGATTGAACGTTGATGATCTAAACTGTAAAAAGCGTTTTTTATTAATTCACCAATATTGCTCGCTGCAGTCTGATGTTGTAGGGCTTGAATAGAGTTGAAAAATCCAACATCAAGTACGTTTGTATGGGACTGTTTGGAGGTTGACAAGTCATTTTAATGTTAAAAGAAGAGAGAAATTTTCATTCTAATGATGAAAATGAGGCTTGGCATTATCTTGTTGAATGAAAATTTTGAGCCCTTCTAGAGTGGGGCCATTTGCTGGAAGAAGTTTTTGCAGCAACATTTTCTTGTATTCTTGCGGTGATGATTTTGGTTTTAAGCGCTCCTGCAGATCGATTTTTGCTACGGCGCTAGACAGGTTCTTCGTTACATGCCAAACTTTCCATTAATCCAGCAGTTTCGAAAATGAACAAATGCTTAAATTTCACTAATTGACAAATTTATCAAATAAATAATCTATCAGTAGAAACTATTGTCACAGCCTCTTTGACATAATAATAACTTGTTTTGATAAATTTTGTGATGACGAGGTAAAAAGGAGGAATAGATGCATGTGTGTCCAAGTGTGTAATTATACAGGGTGTTCAAAGAAAGCGTTATAAACCTTGAAGAAGGTAGTACGGCCCAAAATATTTAGAAAAATGGACGGTTGCAGAATTATGGAAGGTTGTACCTTTTTATAACATTCATGCATCTTTTTGTTTAGCTGTTCTTTGGTTCACAAAAACTTGCATTTTCCTACTGAAGTTAATATTCAGTCGAATGTTCTCTACGCCTGTTTACTTTACCATTAAATTAGCCATCCTGACGCTCATTCGTATTTTCGTAAGACGGCACCAAACATTGCGTGATAGCGATTCATCTGGGAAACAGTCCCATGATTCCGGGATACCAAAGTCGGTCCACCCCTGAGGTAAAAAAAAACAATTTCAGCAGGGGTAGAGCAGAATCCGAAAACGAATTCGTGAGGAATATTGGCCAAGGTAAGAATTAGTGCTTCTCTTCTCTGGAGAATCATTCACAAACAGTTTTACCTCTATAGAGAGAAGAAGCACTTTGAGTGTCTTATTTTGCCTTTGTTGTTTGTCCGTTTACGTGCAATAAGAAAATTATGTAAACGCAAAATATTTCGTATCTTCTCATTAAAGGTTTTGGGTATATCCTCCCATAGATTTGTGACGATTTTTTCCACGCTCTGTATCAGGAAAATTCGCTCATATAGATCGTAGACCGTGAAGACGAAATAAAATCAATTTAAATTTTCATGGACTATAGGAAATTTTAGAAAATATAACGTATCTACGTTAGAAAAATTTCAGATATGCTTAAGAACTATTTCTTGAACCTGGAATAAGTTTAAATATATTATTTGTGTATATCTAAAAAGATGTAGGGCCTAACAGGCACTTCACAACAATAAGAATTTTGTATTTTAAACCTTTAAATAAAAAGCATCACAATCTATTTTTAGCGAAATAAATTTTCTGCGTGTAGGAATCTTCCTAATACCGTCAAATCTCTACTGATAAACAATTTTTGTTTGCTGTACGTTGTAAAAAATATCTAGGCGCCGTATATTATATACAACAATACAATGAAGAATGACAAAGCAGTATTATATTATATAAAAGCTGATGAGTATAGTTCTTCTAGTCTTCTTTATGGCTTCTTAAGTGGGCAAGTTAGTTCAGCCCAGTTGCTGGCATTCTACAACGGCAGCGGTCTACACACAGACTGGTCTATCTTCGTCTTGAATCCGCTAAGAGAGACCGATTTAAGCAATTTAAAAACTAATAAATATCACGATTCTCAAGTCGCTCTCTCGTAACAAATATTTTAATGGGTTAGGATCGATTTTTCAACCCTTAGTAGTGGCTTAAAAGGACAAAATGGGCTTTGATAGATTGTCAAAGGAATCTACGCCGATTGTGCTTAATGTTCTAGATTTGTTCCGATGATCTATTTGATATTTCAAACAAAGGAATCTGTCATATGAAATTAGCAACCGGGAAATATGATACAAGCATAATGATCCTAAAATTTGCCTCGTTGCACAAATTCCATCATAATTTCTTTTGTAAACAGAAAGAAGGGTCCCTATTGAAAGGTATATTCGGTCGATAAGTGAACTTTAGAAAAAAAAGTTTTAAGTCTGTTGTACTGTCATTCACTTATGTCATATTTTTGTTCTGTTAAATTTGCTTAATTTCATAGAAAAATGAAAGCGCTCATAAGAATTATTATGTCAATATTTTTGTTTACGCAAACACAAAAGAAAAACGTAATATGGGGAGTATTTACCTGCGATGTGAGCTTCTCTATTGTAATAAAGAAGGTTGCGGAAGATTTTTAGACCAATAGAGGAGATGTATACGATCCCAACAGCATATGTTCCGTTTGTCACTTGTTTTCCATTGGTTACTTTTGTCAAGTACGAATCCAACCAAGTAGCATTATTATTTAGAAGAATATAATTGAAGTAAGTCACGCAATGGTTAGCAGCTAAAATTTCGTATTCTCCGTCACGTGTTGACAGTTTTCTTTTATGTACATCGCCGGCCTTAAATTTAATCCTCAATTTATATTTAAAAGACTTCGCAAAAAAGAAATGCATGTTTTCCGTATATTATTATCACTTCTTTTCATGAATATGGCGGTATAACACCTTTTGGATAATATTGCATACCGGCGATGTAATAATATCGTTGTATATAGGACATAGAGGCAACAAACATCATACTTCAGAATTGAATTTCGTACAACTATTATGCGGACTTATCGAAATGCAAACAACCATCTTTAGCAACGGGTAAATGTCGTTATTAAAAAAAACACACCCACTAAATAAGCCCCTTTTTTTGATTGGCATGGGGAAATAACTCGGTACACAAGTATTAAGAGCACTTGAACATGTTCATATGTTCGTATAAAAGGGTAAGGAACCTCCATGCCACGCCAACTGGATGCGTTCGTTATTGTTGAATGGAGACCATACAATCCACCATGATTGTATGGTCTCCCCTGTGTTCCTTGGGAATTAATCATACGACAAGGTATATAATATGTTTAATAATAAATAAATAATGAAATGTTTTATTGGAACATACATGGCATGTTCTATAGTCCATTCTTTGAGAATGCCGCAGATAATAATTTACGGAATGCCTGGAATTAAATATATTTATCTTTTTTTTTGTAAAGTATACACATGACTACAAATGTAGAAGAATTAATAGATTTTAAAGTGAAAGAGTTCTACAATAATATATTTTATGCAATTTTGCCACGCGTTAGCAGCTTTTGACTTTTGCCCAGACCAACACCACGAAGTCCATGACTCTTAAAGAATAACCAAACTAGTCTTGAATTTCATGCTATAGATGATACGGTATATGGAATTATTGGATCTGGTTTTTCGTTTTTTTCACAGCACATTCAAATTCATAATATCTATGTTTACTAACTACAACATCTATGCGAAAATTATCACTTCATTATTCAATTCTTCCTGTTAATCACCAACTATTTATTTATTTATTTAAACAATAAAAAATCATTTTCAACGACTTCCTTTTCCAAAAGCATGTTCTAAACTGGTTGTTATTCATTTGGGAATAACCCAATTTCTTTAAAACATTCCATAATATTGCCCTTTCTTACTCTGGTATAATCCAATCTTCATGAATGAGCAACAAACAGCTTTCAATTTGTTGTAAACACTAAATTTACACTTAAGATTTTTTGTGATAGTTGGAAAGGAATATACACTGCCGTTCAGAGAAGTTCGATCGGTTGGTAAAAAATATGAAAAGGTTACAGAAACAAACGAAACTAAAAACAAAATGCAATTTTATTGTATGTACAGGTAAAACAGACAAAAATATATAAATAAAAAGTTATTCTGGCCTAATATAACATACTGAACATTATATTTTTTTTTCATCGAAAAAACCTCCTTTGCTGTTAATCACCGCTCGAACTATTCTAGACATTCTTTCGATAAGTTTTGTTAAAATGGATTGTGGAATATTAATCCATTCATGTTGCAGAATATTCCGTAAATGTTCTTGTGAAGTTGGGCATATTTTTCGGATCCTCCTGTCCAGTTCATCCCACAACAACTCTGTAGGGTTCAAATCTGGGCTTTGTGGGGGCCATGTCATTACTTTCAGGGTGTGCTGTTCTTCTTGCTCCTTTAGATAGTTCCTACACACTAACGCAGTGTGTTTTGGGTCGTTGTCATGCATGAATGTAAAGTTACGGCCTATTATACGCAATCCTGGTGGCACTGCATGATTCTGGAGTATTGCAAAATAATTTTCCTTCCTCATTACACCCTGCACTCTGGATAAATCTCCCGTCCCAGCAAAGGAGAAACATCCCCACACTAACACAGAACTACGCAATTGCTTCACTGTAGGCACAATGCAGTTCGGGATCCCTTTTCGGTCTTAGATCTTTTACATAAACTCGTCGATTTTGCCCAAAAACCTCAAACTTTGACTCCTCACTCCAAAGCACGTGTTTCCAATCATCTAACGACCAATCTAGACGAGAACGGGCCCACTGTAGCCGTTTTGCTCTGTTGCCCCGACGTAATAAGGGTTTTCGAATGGCAATGCGTCCATGCCATCGCCGAAACTTCTTTTTCACGGCCGCGATTGACTTCGGCTGCTATTTGTGGCGCTGTTAATTTTCTATTGCGTTTGCTTGATAATACAATTCTCAAATCTTCAGCTTTTGTCGTTTTCCTAGATGCTCCGGGACGAACACGATTTTCTATAGTTCCAGTTGTCCGATATCGCTTTATGATATCATTTACTGTTGAACTTCTCATATTTATTTTTTCAGCAATTAGTCGCCCCGAATATCCTTCTTCAAACAGCGTAATAATGCGTGAACGTTTTTCTACACTGGTAGGCTTGCCACGTGCCATTTTGAAGTAAATTTTCTTAAAACTTTCGCGCAAAAACGACAGATGCACCCAACACACGTTTAACAGTAAAATGAAGCAAATTTATATCTTCACGCCTGTGATAAATAAACAAGAATGATACTGAGGTATATTTCCTAAATGTATTGTTCGTTAATAATCCCCAAACGACCCGTTTCAAAAGATCGGTGCTTCCGAGAAATTCTTGGAATGATAATAAAAGGGACTTTATTGTGGTTGTCGCAATATTTCTACTTTACATAATAATTTATGGCTTTAATCCCTTAGAAAAGACTGTATGCTTAATATTTTTCTAATTTTATGTATTAATAATTGTATACAGTGTGATATAATAGATTTTTATTGTATGACCGAACTTCACTGAACGGCAGTGTACATCTCTTCGAATGCTTTGAGGAACATATTTTATAAGAACTGTAGTTGTTACCTCCTTCACGATGTCGTACACAGTTGTCAGTTATTGTCCACAGGTAGCATGTTTCACTTGAGAATTTTTTGATTATCTTCTCCACCGACTATACCAGAGCAGCAAATATCCTAAAATTACACTTAAAAATATCAAAATATAGGAGAAAACCTACAACAACAAAGTAATTTGACAGTATGACTTTTTACGTTGTGCTATTTTAGATAATCCTGTTAGGTTAATATTAAAAAAAGAAAACGTGTATTATCTTATTACAAAGCGAAAAGCCATATGAAATTTTATGTCGTGACCAAATGGTCTGTTCATCAGATATCGTTCGGTTCATCCATCAAACCCTGGGTGTGAACAACCGATGGACAAGATAAGAGAAACACTTTGTAACAACCTTTGTATTACTGACCTTTTACACAGGTTTACAAGAAAAAGTAATTTATCTTAAATGAGGGTTGAAATTACTTTTTTTCTGTTAAAAAGAATGCCGCTTAAAAAATAGTAGGCGTAGGTACGGTTTTTGAATATGTCGTCTGAATCTTAATACCCGACCGAGAACGATACGAACACTCTCCCCTTTTTTACCTTTCGAACATTATCACATACGCATCTGTGCCGGTAAAACAATATAGAACACCACCCGAAGTTAATTGTGGGTTGTCAAAAGTGTCGATTTGTAGTCTGGAGAGTTAGATTTTATCAAAAATAAATATTAAGCGTTGAAACTGTACGTACTCGAGTTTTATAACATTCTACCTTACAACGTCATTTGTTAAAGGCTAATTTGCCCAAACCGCTATTCGAATATACAATCGATCTTGATAAATTTGATTGAGAGAGTCTAGTTCCGATTGCGTGCTTGCATTCGCTCTAAGCGGAAACGGAAAACTATGCAGATGGCATAGTAGACACTTTACATGAGCAATGCAGGAAGTGCGGACCAAAATTTCATGCTATATATAAAGGAATAAGTATATGTAAAGGTTTCACGCTAGCGCTAATATAGGAGCTTTAAAAACTAATATTAGAAGAAGGAACATGCATCAAAGAAAGGAGAAAAACCACATTTTCCGTCATTAAAAATTGAATAACCATATTTACATTGTGACTCCTCAAAAACTGTTAGAAATATGCCCAAACAAATCGAATTTTTGAATTCATTTCTGTGAATTTGGTTTTCAATAATTGCATAAAATTCTCTCGCTTTCTGAAAAACCATTAGAAATACGCCTAAACGGATCGAATTGTCTAATTTAGCGGATCAAAATCTATAGGATACCGTGATCTAAGTAATGGTTTTAGAAAATTATTTATTTCAATAAAATTTAGAATTTTTTTCACAAAATTAATAATGTTAACACAATGAGGATTGCAGCAATCGATTCTCCTGGTTCGTATATATCTTATTGGACCTATGTATGTTAAAGGAGTACTATTATCTCAAAGTCAAGATTCTGGAAATTGAGTGTTAAATTTCGAAGCCAAATCTTTGGAAAAATTCACCAGTCCCAAAATCCATTTGAAAACTACAACGGTGCTTTGCAAACAAGTATTGGTTTTAAAAATTGTTTATTTCATCAAATTTTCCATCTAAATTTTTAAATCTTGTTATATTTCTCGAGCCTGTAGGAAAATTCGCCGATTATATAGATCTCGACGAACCGAATCAAATTAAAAAAACGTGGAATTGCTAACTCTTACGGTTTCAACGTTAGAGCTTTACAAAGTTCCAAAAACTTTCAGTTACATTTTCACATTTCCAGGGCCATAGCTCAGTAAGTATTAGTATTAACGCAATGAGAGTTGCGGCAATCGATTCTTCTTATTCGCATACATCTAGAAACATATAATTTAGATCTATCTATTGCAAAAGAGGATAGCGTTATTATCTCTGAAAATTGCTTCGCAACTACATCATTGATATTCTTTGCTCAAATAATCGCTGAATTCCTTTAAAATGTATTAATAGACTAACCTCGTCATCCTTAGATTGTGTTGTCTTAAAAACCGTTAGAAATATGCTTTTACGGATCCAATTTTCGAATTTGACGGGCCAAAATCTATAAGATACGATGGTCAAAGCAATAGTTTTAGAAAAATATTTATGTCGTCAAGATTCAGTAATGCAGAAGTTTTGAGTTACATTTTCACATTGCCAGGGACAATACTCAAAAAATAATAGCATTAACACAATGGGAATTGCGGCAGTCGATTCTCTGGGTTTGTATCCATCTAGAGCTAAATGCAATTAGAAAAGAGTAATTTGCTAACTCCCCAGATTTGGCCGGCAGATTTCTCCAAAGTTTGAGAAGTAATAAGTCTCTTTTTTCTAAGCGGAAACATGATTGGAATTATGACAATCGATTCTACGGGATAGATTCTATCTAAGAACGTATAGCTTAACCTAAGTAAAAGTACCCATTGTACTGCGACAAGAACAACAGGAAATAAATTTCTGGCAATTAATGTCAACCAAAAGGAATATTATTTATCTAGAAAGTCGGTGTTGACTCTCGAGTTTTAATGTTTTTTTTGGAAAATTTGCTCCATTGGGAAACTACTTTAAAGTAATCGGGAGCGCTTAGTACGTACGTGTTGGTTACTTTTTTTGAATTAAAAGAGATATTGAGAACTTCCCGGTGTCCCTAAAGTGATATTATGATGTATAAATTATGAAAATAGCACCAATTGATTATAATATTCATTACATAAGGAGGGTATAAGGAAATAAATAATGTGAAATCGATGAAAATTCTTGTTAAACACAGGCTTGCGATTGTAAAACATTTCGTTTCAGTAAAATAAGTGAGCGTATCGGTAAGATCAGCGTTACTGATAATGATGAACTTTTTAATTAACAGTACGTAACAAGTCATTACAGATACGCGGCTCTGTAAGAGGAGGGGCGGTGCGGGGCCGAGCGGGCGTACGCTATATCACGCACAGGTCTTCTTCGGTTGTGTTCATCGCTACTTGCTGCTATGGCTCCTTTCAATGCTTCTTAGAGACCGGAACCACTTTCCCATTACTGTGTCATTGTATTGTATGCAGATTCGACCAGCAACTGTGACAATCTTCATCATGTAACTAACGTTTCTCTCACATTTTATGAACATGGGACTTTCTTATATATACATAAGCATATTTTTATATTGTTACTCTGCGTAAGTCATTGTTTATTTATGAGAATGCGGAAATATACTTTAATTAATAAATGTTGACTGGTCTTAGGTCCCAACTGAAGGTGTCCCAACAGAATCTGTAGATTATTTATGTAAACTTTTTCCTTAAGAAAACCCCAAAGAAAAAAATCAAATACGATCTTGAGGACCAGCCAATGGGAAATTATATAGTCAGAAAATTTTTCAAACAATAAATTTACACTATCCTGTTGGAAGAAAAGGTATCGAGGTCAATATCGTCTAGAAAATGCCATGAAAAGTAAATCAACATCGTTCACCAACGATAGTTACTGTTTCCCCATTCCCATTTAAAAAAAAAAAACAAAGGTCCAAGCACTTTGGGACAAAAATTCATGCCAAACGGTTGCACAACGAGGATACAGTGGTTTTTCGAGGATTATCGAGTCCCAAAAGCCCAAAGATATAAAAATGGGCTTAAAGGTTCATTATCAACTGTGGTCTGCTTTAAGATCCAATTGGCAAACGCACGGTGAATTTAATGACCCATATCCTTCAGTTCTTGAGTCAATTGAATCTCGCATGCATGTAAACGAAGGTCTTTTGCCATAATTCGTTGCGGGGATGATTTTCAAATGTCCAATTGCTGTAACGAGAGGACGAATTCGACGAACGCGAATTTTCAGAATAAATTTGTACAATTTCTATGCGTTCCTCGAGGGTGAAACGTGGCATCATGAAACTTAGAGCTTTATAGATGCTACATATCAAATATAAATCTTCAAAGTTACAGCGTTTGCAAATAATGTAAAATTAGATTCCCCAAGTTAATGCACGGACACCATTATAATATAAAATACTAATTTAATTTGCCAGAACAGATGCGCAGCAGTCCTTTTTAGGGGTTTCCCATTTCACCTCGTTTTAGTTTTTTTCCCCATGGCCTATGAAATTTTTTTATATTAATATTTAGGAATGTAGAAAGCAATTTCACATTTTAATAGAGGTTGGAACTTGGGAAGGGAATAAGTTAATATTAGATTACATTATTTGTTATATGTCTTGAATTGTTTATTATCCAGAGTTGAAATAAATGTTGTTATTTTAATAACTCGTATTATAACAAAAACAAAATTATAACAACTTTCCTCATGGTATTGATGGAATAATTCACGACAAACGCAATAAAAGGAGAGAGAAAAAATACACTAACACACGGACATGTTTCTGCCTACCCGGCGTCATCAGCGTGGTTTCGAGAGTATTTTTCATATCTCTACCTTCTATCGCTGTTGCCTCACAGTTAATACCACAACTTTCAAAACGACAAACTCGACATTTCTTGGCGCCCTCTAGCACTAGCATATGTCCGTGTGTTAGTGTATTTTTTCTCTCTCCTTTTATTGCATTTGCCGTGAATTATTCCATCAATACCATGAGGAAGCTAAGCTATCTTAGCATTATTTTTTGGTTATTGTTTCTAGGCAATTTCTGTTTGTTGTTTGTGTTCTGTTTATAACAAATATGTTTAAAAAAAATATTGATTACAAATAATAATCACTACTACAATAAATATTGAAATCACAATACGCAACTTTTAAATTTGCCTGCACTCTGTGAAAACCCGGGCTTAAAACAACTCTAATCTCAGTGGAAATGCACGACAAATAAGTATTATTATATTCGACTAAAACCTTTGTATCTTTAGCAAAATTACTTCTGTGTGGTCTCAATCCTTCCAAATAGAAGTTAAAATAAATACATTACTTTGCAATTATTCAAAACTACACAGATGAGTGAAAAGACTACTTACCTGCCTTCAATCCTATTGCTTTCATTGTTCTCCTCCGATGGAATTCTTTCTTGCAACGATTACTTGTGACATAAGTTGTTGGTCTCAATTCAAGCGTGTTCAAAATATTTACTCTTTTTGTATAAAGCAAAGGGTCATTTTTCAATTACCACGGCGCTAAATCTTTCGAAACTAAAAGGGGATTATTGCTATTAATAAGAGATATATTTTTTTAATTATTTCAGCGTTCTAGTCACTGTTTCGTTTCGCTATTGAAAGAAATTTTACAGCGAGAACCTATCATCAAAAGAATAAAATAGGTAGATGTTTGTGATCGTTAGTTCCAGCATTTTTTTTTTTATTAAAGAGAGCTGATTAACACGGCTAGTTATATCTGTTTGAGTAGCGTAGCGGAAGCCCAACAATAAGATAATGGCGCTTATATTTAAGAGGAAAATCTATTACCTGCTCCTGTAGTATATTTAATGCTGCGTTGATATAAAATTCGTTTCGTTTTAACGTTTTTAAATGTGTATACCTTTAAGTTTATAAGAGAAAAAAAGGAATTGTTAGAAAAGAATGCTTGATTGGAAACATATATTCATAAAACAATAACCCGTCTATCGAAGTACATACTTTTGCAAGTCTTTTTTGCAAGCTTTTTTACGATAATCTTCTTTCTTTTTGCAGCTTCAAAATTCGAGTTTTTTCCTTCTTTCTCCTTTTAGTTTTTATTTTTGAGTAATCACATCAAGATGTTTTCTTGTTTTTGGAGTCTCTGGGATCAGTGGTAAGCGTTTGGGCCATTCGTAGAAGATCTGAGTGTTCACATAACCATTATCAAAAGTAACCAAACAGATTTCGATGCAGTACCATGAAGTAATTCTGGTTTTAATCTTTATGGGAAAAATCATACCTAGAGGTATATAGTGCCCTGTGGCACTCCAGTTTTTAACTTTTGTGATAAAATATTCGTCTGCGTCAAGCTCTCGTGCTATTCACTTCTTTTCATATTTTACGTCTTATGTCATTTAGTATAGCAGGCGTGACAGTTTCTTCTGGAGCAAAAGTACGCATTTGAGGTAAAAATCTACACCTTGCAGACGCCCACCCCTCATTGTCAATACTTAGGTCAAAATTATGAGAACAATACTGAGGACTAATTTTATTTTTTTATAGTGTAGTATTAAACAGCAACCTTTAAAATTAATTTATTACTATGTCTTATTGTCTCCAATTGTTCTTAGCCTGTTTTCAAGCATTAACAAAAGCTATTGAAATGGTTAGTTTTGCAAAGAGACTCTTATTGTTGATGAAAACTATTTTTTGTATCTACAACAGCCTATAATAACAAATATCCCTGTTTATTCGTCTCAACGTTAACTGTCTTATAAACAATATTTGCCAAAACCTAGCTTCCTTGTACACTAATCATTTGCAACTAACATTACAGCACCATCTTTATAAAAATTTGTGAAATATAAATATTGTAGGTATATCTCAGCATGATTATTTCAATTTTCTGGATACGCATGCGTAATAATGTGGTAAACCTATTTATTAGAGATATATAAGATCATTATCGACTTCGAGGAGTTGAATTGTATAAAAAACAATTTCTAATTATTCCCCTATTGTGCTTTAATGGACGCGCTGTACTCAAAAGCGTTGTCAAACTAGTTGTCAATTACGGATGCTTTTGAAACCTTTTCACTTCTTGGTCTATCTTCTTCCTTCCTTCTCAGTGCTTTCGGTCCTTTCTCTTTATTTTCCACGCAAGATACGACAGAATGCAACGCCGGGTTTCTCGTTTAGAGTTTTTGTTAAAGAGAGATCTAATGAATACTAAAATCTTAATTTGAATTCGAAGATCGGACCATAGCTGTAAACGATCATCAATCTAGAGGCGTTTCAGGTACGAGGAGACCTGGACTAGACAGTGGCAAGTGACAGGTTCACCGATCTGTTGGTACGCCCTCTGCTAGGCAACAGAATTAGTTTTGCGGCAACACAAAGTACCTGGCAGGATGACTTGGACGTATGATATATGTATGTCTCAACGTTATTGTCTTGGCTAAGATCATTAACGAAAGCCAATCCTGAAGATATGTGTGTTAGTGCGTCTGTGTATAAGAGCTGGACGCGGTATATAAAAGCCGCATCACGAACACATCTTTTGCCTTTTAAAAGCAGCATTAAAGTACCCAAATAGTTAGGTACACAAGTATACATACAACACAAAGCATTTAATGTTATAACTTTTACAACCACAAGAAGTTAAAAATCTATATAGTTGCCTTTTTAATGTCTATAAAATTACTTATTTTAAGTTATTTAAACTGAAAAGACCAAAAAGGAATATTGAAAATATAAGAAGCAAACGTTTAATTAATGTTTAAAGCAAAAAAATCCAGTTAGGCGCATCTGCTACTGCGCCTCTACAATTCTGGAACAAAGTGGATTATTTGTACTTGTAGAACTTAACGTACACTATCAGATTAAATTGATCTATGTAAGTAGGTTGACTATTTTTTTTTTTGCAGAGATATGTTCAAAGAAAAATTTGATCAAACTGTATATCTAAAACAATTGAAAAGCTCTAGTCATAATTAACGGATCTTGGTCCAAACTTATTCCCATGATCTTCTTCTTCGTTAGAAACAAAATACCTTGAAGAATATGCAAATATACCAACATATAGTGCCTTCCACGAGGATTTATTTCCTTGATTTCCCACACGAACAAAACTAATACATTGTTCATAATTTACGCCTCATAAACAATTTTTCATCCATCTAAACATCGCATACAATCGATTTAGATGTAACTCGATACAATATCAGGAGCAACTACCGTCCATTTTTTGCGTGTTTATCTTGTGCTCCGTGTACAGTATCCTTAGATACAGTTGGAGTGGCCCATTGCCTATTGTGTTTGCAGATCTCGTGTATTACAGGGGTTCAATTAAATTACATGAGTCATGCGAGGTAACCATGCTACCTAAGCAGCAGCAGACAGCATCCTAATTTCAAAAGAAAAGTAGTCATCCAAACATAAATAATACATAAGAAAAAAAAAGTATATTTATAAAAAGGGTTCAGGAAAATGGGGGCTGCTGTGTGTAGGGTTAGAGTGACATGTAGGACGATCAACATGGCCGATGTTAAGTATGTATAGGAGGGCACCCCAATACATATCATCTGTATTTTCAATAATAACCACCCCTCTATTTGAAAATCTGTCGTACTCAACATGGACATTACATCATGAGGAGAGTAGCAAGAAATTAAATATGGTGGCATAAAATCCTACGTCCCTCCCTATAGATATATTGTTAAATTTTCCTGCTACATAATAGAGATGTGGATTAAAAGGGCCCCTTATTGATTGAAGCAAATCCATGGCAGAAAATTTCTTTTCATGAATAATCTAAAATAATAGCAGTTACAAAGTAAGGAGCTCAAGTTTCACAAAATATAGAGATACAAGTTCAAACTATAACACGTCTGCGTATATAAATATCACATCATCAATCATATTAAAAAAAAAAGCGCTGAAATTTATTTATTACAGATTTATTATACTCTAACGTTTTTATTCCACTCTGAAGGCTTGCCCTTAATACATTTATTTTTGAAAATTTAAAAAAAAGTGAAGAGTCATATTTACAAGGACACCGAAGAAAAGAAACTAATTAACTAAATTAAAAGAAAAATGTTAATACGTAACTTTTTACAAAAATAACGAAATAACGAAAGCTCGTAATTCGATAAGATTCATATAAATTCTCGAAACATTCTTTTCACTCTTGGGAATACCCAAATTATTGCTACATTAAATCTCGTCACCTTTCTTGTGCATAGGTCAAATTATGGAAAGTCCATCAAGAATAGATTTTTTTCACTCCTAAATGTTCATACAAAACCGAATGTACCGTAGTAAATCACATGCAGATCGGTGTTTTTTGGAACAACAACCGCTTTTGGTTGACCCTTACGAAATTCTTCGCTGACGGAACTACGACCACGACGAACTCTTTTCTGTGCTGCTTGTGCTGGTGCTTGATCACCAAAAGTTGAAGGAAGTGATTGGAGACGTTGTTGTGTTAGACTTTTACTAAAATCGTAAAAAATCATCCACGTAACGTCCGTTTTTTTTTTCTTACAAGATTGTTTATCAACTAAATGCAAAATATCAGAGAGTTCAGATACTTCTTCGTGTCACTGTACATGTCCTCAAGATATACATATGTAAAAATTAAATGACAAGTCATACGATAAGCATTCTACAACAAAAAGAAATCAGTTGTTACTTGTCTCCCGTTGAAAATAAAAGGAACATCGTATGGCATGCTTGACAATCTCAGATGTTATTCGTAGATTAAATGTATGTCTCTTTAAGATCGCATTTTTATCGAAAATAAGTGACAGATTTTCCATGTTACTTTCCTAGCGGGATATTTTTATATACAGTGCGGTATAAAAAATATAATTACAAAAAAAAAATAATAATACATGTCAATTTTGGTCAAGACGTACGCAAGCTTTGGTTATTTCGTATCGTTTAAGATACGTTGCAGGACAGAGAGAGAACAGATGAACTGTGCCATAAAACGTACACTAGAGATTGCCTATAATTATAGGTTGTGTCCACCGTCCCATCTAAAGCTTTTTAAAATTGGTTTCAGTTTTGGTAAAGCACGACGGTCTCTTTTAACACAAAAAAAGAACTCGTTCCAAAACATTATATAGTTATATGTTTTTTTTTTTTTTTTCTGTTATATATCGGCCTACCTTACACTCGGTCCTTCTTAAATCGGTGTATATGGCCGTTTTAAATTTATACGAAGGCCATTTGTATTATAGTAGTATGGACTTATTGTTTTAGCATGTTTTATTTAAAACTCATGACATGACAAATTATTAACATCATTAGCAACGATGTGACGTCTTTCAAATTAATTGACTGCATAAAAGATGTAAGGCACTACATTGATAATTGATTCTAATGTAATCCCGGCTCGTTTTTACAACGGCCATAAAGTTACTACTTCTACTTATATCATCTTGAATGTAACCCAAAAATTTACATTTTATATTCCAAAGATATTCTACCTGTGTGAGATATTCCACCCGGTGTTAATTAACATGTAAATATACAATATTACAGCAGTAGCAATCTCGAGTTATTAACACTTAAAATAACACAGATACACCAAAAAAAATGTAGATATAAATTAGAAGATTTGCTACTGAATTCCATAGTAAATGCATCTTCTTGTATTAAATGAATCTATTTGTCCTGGATGTATAACAGATACGGCTTTTTTCAAAAGGACTACAATGAATAGGTGTCCCACTGATTTTGGCATGCTGTCCCTGTGACAAATGACAATTCCACAGCTTGTACCTGTCAATAAAACCTTTATAACGCACCATAAAAATTAAGAAACAAAAGGAGGTGATCCGTAAGGGGTATCTTTTAGGAAATAGAACTGCGTGGTAAAAGAAATTAATTCCCTCAAATGATATAGGTAATCTTGATAATGTCGGTAGATCCTTAGTCCGCATAACAAGTGCATTATTAATTATGTACACTTTAATCTTAATTTAGAATCTGTGATTTTAAGCACGCATGGTTTCATAACTCGTTTATGCAGAGCTGCTTAGAGGCTTGATTTTATCATTTTATTATTAATACCTGTTAATTTCCTTTACAATTTAAATTAATTTCTTTTAAAAAAGGTAACTACAACTATATAAATAACTTTATATTACTTCGAATTAATATCGTCGCACCTTTGGTTAATTTACGAAACCAAAAGGTACCCAATGAGCTTCTATAATATAGTCGGGTCACTAGAGGCAGGTGTTCTCCTCCGAAACTTTATAAAAAGGGAAGACATATGTTCATTGTTTTTTCGGTCAATTATATAACCAACTATTACTTCTTCTGAACGTTCAACACTTAATAAAATGTAAATAAATGGAATGAAAAGAAGTCTGTAGGAAATTTGCAACAGTAAGTAATTCTAAATTGTGCATATCATGGAGCCTACAGTAATCTTTTTGATTTCCTGGCGGAAATAAAGTCGTCTCACGAAAGCTTCTAATTAATGATGAAAGTGCTCTGCAGGAATATTTGCTAGCATATTTCTAATGCAAGCTTCTTGAATGCCATCAAAAGAAGAGGTTCGTTGGAGTCATATCTGGGTTCTCTGGAAACGTGATTCAAACAATCACGAGCTTATTTGTCAAAGTGAACATCTTGGGATTCACTGGATTAGGTTTAATTTCTTTTGAAACACCACTAAGTCTGCTTCAGTTTTACTGCTGACGGTGATAGCTTAGCTTATGTCTGTTTACAGAATCGTTTAACATAAATGTATCTTCATCCGAAAAAAAAACAATATTATTGATAAAACTTTAATTAATTTCAATTTTAATAAATATAATTCCACCCTAATACACTCAGAATAGTATATACACTTAATTCTAAATCTGGCTTAATACAGGAATACAGTTTGGACCGCTTTGGTATTTTTGTTATTTATCTTTCCGCTGATTATGATCAGCACCAAATCGCCTGGTGGATGTCTGATTTACCAAAAGTATCAATACGTTTAATGATATGATCATTTGATGCTGTCTTTAGTATTCCGGAATTTCGACGATTTAAAAAAAAAATTAGAACCCTTCAAATGCGTTCTTAGGGACCACCGAAACCAATAATTTATTAATAATTTTATACGTTCGATTTCAATTAAATTTATTTTACTTACACTTCAAATTCGACACTAATTTCAATATTACTAGGATAATACTACAGACATAAAATTATTGGTTTACAAAAACACTTTATCATTTTTTTGATTATTTTTGGAGTAAATACCTTCCAAATGATGCAAAGTTAAACCCTTGTACCTGTAAAACCCAGTTGCACAAAACAAGTGAAAGTTATGTCAAAAAGTGGATTATAATAAATAATTTAACGCAACCAAATATGTTACCGTTTGCATATTATTCCACTCTGTATAAATAAATGTAATTTTATACCTTTGAAGCTACTAAAAGTCTTTAGGAAGTCTGGGAAAATGTAAGATACAATTGTAAAAAATGGAAATTTACATTAAAATGTAATATTACAACTAAGAATTGTCGTTCAGGCAGTAATGTATGTTTTGAAACAAAGTACTACCATAATTTGCAATTTTCACTTAACTCCTGTGATTCCCCCCAGATCAAATTAAGCATCCAAAATAAATAAGGTAAATATATTCTTTGTACGAGGGATGTTTCCAAAGTTCTGGGAATTGTGCGCTTTAATTAAATTGTGCAGAACTTATAGGCAACGCTATTGGTGATAGACAAGTCTTGACGTATTTAGACGAGATTAGAGAGAGATTAATATAGACGCGAGAGAGATTAATATAGACGCGTTTTCGTAGCACTGTTTTTGTAACCATGCAAGACGCGTTTTAGTAGCACTGTTTCTGTAACCATGCAAGACGCGGTTAAATCTCAAAGAGCAATAATTTTCTTTTTGTGGAAAGAGGGTGTGAAAGCTTCAGAAATTATTCAACGTCTGCAAGAAGTGTTTGGTGAGTCTGCAAAACCTGAAAGTAGTGTATACCGCTGTATCGATCGTTTCAAAACTGGTAGAAAATAATTGCAAGACGATCCACGCAGTGGTTGCCCGAATACGTCGGTAAATGAAAGAAACATTACTGGTGTGAAGGACCTACTGAAAGAGAACAGGCGAATGATTATTCGTCAAATTAGTACATGGCATCTTACATGATTGTTTGGGCGTAAGCAACGTTTCAACATGCTGTCAGCTTCTCCAGAAGATTTCTAAAGAATTGCTCTTCGTTATATATCCTATTTCTGCTTTGCTGATCCATATCCGTTCCGCTTTGCTGATCCATAACCGTTCCGTTCCGCTGAATCGCGTCGTTCGTTGTATGACGACTCCGTAGAGCTAACTTCCACGTGTTGCTGATCTTGTATCCATCTTCGCGATTGAAGTTGTTGGTGTTCTTCATTATTTCTATGGATTCGCGTATATTAACAACACGACATCACCCGAAAGACATTTCTACTATGGATTACGGTCGTGAAAGCCTACACTCAACTATTGAAACGTGGATTGCTTATTTCAATTCTGAGACGAAAAGCCAATCCAAAGAATGGCGTAAACCGGAACCGCGTGTAATTCCGTCTGTTGGAAAGGTAATCCTTACTGTGGATTATTTGCCGAAAGGCACTACAATTAACGCAGAATATTATTCGCATTTATTATCTGGACCACTGCGAAAACGGCCTTAAAAATTGCGTTATTGCAACAGAATAATGCAAGGCCCCATACCGCAAGAAAGACAAAGGACTTTTTAAACGATTTACGATGGGAATTGCTTCCGCATCTACCAGATCCCAGTGATTTTCATCTGTTCTCAGTTTTGAAAAAAACCTTTACGGGGTGTTCGATTTCAGTGTTTAATTGACGTAAAACGTGTCGCAAATACGTGGACTGCGGAGACACCGAAAAAGTCCTTTGAGGACGGCTGAAAACAAATAGTTTATCGTTGGGATAAACATATTCAGTTAAATAGAGATTATGTAGAAACACTACATTGTAATATTGATGAAAATTGACAAAATAAAAAGATTATCGCTAAATTCCCAGAACTTTGGAAACATCCCTCGTACGTCTCGCGTTATCGTTTTCCTAGATGTTTTTTTTTTTCTCTCTTCGGTGTCTGCTGTTCGGGGGATCACTTATGGCCCAAAAAGAAAGGGGTGCAACGTCACCTATATGTTATACAGTCCACCTTTGTCAATATCCCTACCAAAGTAGCCCCGCCTTCCGTGCGCACGCTGTGTTAAACCCCCACTTTGTTATAGCTTTGGACAAGTTGGGAACGAGACATCTTTTTAACAGTGCCCCTGAACCAGTACAGCCGAATGCGGCGTTTGACATTGCCAGCTTGGTATTATACGGGTGCCAGGCATTGCCAATTCGTCTGAAGATCCTCCTGGATAGATTATTTTCGGTCCTCCAGAAAGAACAAGTGCTGCAAGTTCTTCACGGATTCGGTTGGACCCCTGAGGATTACGCAAGAGGTTACATTTTACAGGTAAGATCGCCTCAGTTATTTAATTCAATTATCTTAAAGGATAATTTATGTAAACTAAGTAACATTTTTTGTCAAATAAGAAACCAATTTTAAGAAATTTCAAGCCAACGGTGTTTGAAAGTAAGTTGAATGATGTAAAATGGATCATTTTAACATTACACTCGGCGTCTTAATATGCCGCACGCTAGTATCCGTCGGATACTTTTGACTTGACTAAATTGTCCAAATGCATGCGTAAATAGATGAAGGATATTTCTGAGCACGAATGTATTTGGACCTTATGAATATTTAAGACCATTAGAGGCTAGGTAATTTCGTACAACAATATGTGTATATTCTGAATCACAGACACCAAAATTATAGAGCATTTTGCATATCATTTTTCTTGGGGAGACGCAATAATTTTTATAAGGATAGTAGGGAAGGTATATAATTTTTCAAATAAGCGCCCAAGAGAAAAAGATCGTTTCGTATTCATTCCTTTTGTTTTTCTTTCGGCTTTTTAGGACTTTTTGCCTTTTTTTCACGAAAAATTCACCAAATTGTGGGGGGAAGAGACTCATTAAGTTTTTAGTCGTTGTATAACAACGTATTTAAGATAAATTATTGGGCTAGGCATAGCAGAAATTATATACATTTGATTTTACTTGCTTTTTTGATATTGTAAGTAAAGCAAAAATAGTGATAGTATAATTTGTGGCCACTGTTTACTTGATTGAATTTTGTTTTTGAATTTCAACTTATCCTTGTCTTTACCATCTCCTACGACTTCTATCTCCTTTTTAATTACTTCCAGGAATCTCAAGGCAGTACCCTGGACAAATGGAGCATATGTACTTCTGAAGAGGAGCCGTTGGTTTTACAACAGTTCCTCAGATTCGGTGAGACGAGGGCGCTCACCCAACACCTTCTTTTGGCCCAGCAGGCGCTTCAGGACCCAACACTGGAGCGCCTGGAACGTCGCACATCGCCCACCACTCAGCAGACAATGTCACCCAATCGATGTCCATCTCCATCAACGGTGTCTTCAGTCTTTCATCTTCCACATATGCCGACCATATCACCTCATCAAAAGCACCCTCTCAGTTTCCTAAATATGTCTCCTTCTAACGGTCCAGTTGTTTGTACATCCCCTCCAACAACGGTCAATAATAACCCAATTAACCAATCACCTTTGAATCGTCTTCAAAACATGCAACCTTTCGACTTCCGGAAATTGGGCAGTGGTCTCGGTGGATTTCCATCTAAAGTGGCTCCTGATCCGAGAAGAAGAACATCCGAAAATGAATCGAGTATGGGTTTAAATTTGAGCATGCCCACATCTTCAGTTCCGACCTGTTTACCACCTTTACCACCTCCACCAGTTTCGTCATTGAACCATTCTGCAGCTGCAATGGCTGCAGCTGTTTCCGTCAACTCATTAGCAGCGGCAACTCTTGTAGCATCATCTTTTCCAAGCCTAACGTCGAGTAAATCGTCAGAATTCTTATCGTCAAGTGGAAATAACGTTGAATTTCCGTCGGAAGATGACGAGGAATCTGAGGAAATCTCCCAGAATGTTCTGAATTTAAGCAGGGATAGTGATATTGCGAAAAGTCAAAGGCATACGAGAAGTATCGTTGGTAGAAAATCTTCAACGCCTACCAAAAGGCATTGGGGATCTTCGAGCATACCTTTAAACCTTGGAACCCAATTTATAAATCCTGCAACTGGAAAAAAACGCGTGCAATGCAACGTATGCCTAAAGACCTTCTGCGATAAAGGTGCTTTGAAAATACATTTCTCAGCCGTTCACCTGAGAGAAATGCATAAATGTACCGTTGAAGGTTGTAATATGATGTTCAGTTCGAGAAGATCCAGGAATCGTCATAGCGCAAATCCAAATCCAAAGCTGCATTCACCCCACTTAAGGAGGAAGATATCACCACATGACGGAAGAAGTGCTCAAGCTCACCCTATACTCATCCCACCTCAAACTGGTTTAGCTTTACCCGCCGCAGCTGCAGCATTAAACCCTTTAAATCCATTTGGTCCTTTCCCATTGTTAACACCTCCTCCAGATATACGGCATCATTCTGCGTTGGCATCAATGGACTTTAAGCAAAGTTTAGATCTGAGTATGCAAAGATTGGAAGAAAAAAATTGCATTCATTTAGAAACTAATGCCTCATCAGCCACTACGAGTCACCACGAAGATGAAGATGACGAAGATGATGATGATGGCATAGTAGTTGTTGGAGGGGATGAAGACGAAGACCACGATAAAAACGACAATTCGAATGGAATATCCGATCAACCTGAAGACTTTAGTATGCCTAATAAGCGTCAGAAGACTTCTGTATCAGATGTAGACGAAGATATAACGAGTAATATCGATAGTAACGAAGATTCCCTTAGTGTCGTTGATACCCAAAGTCTTAAAGATGAATGCAATCTGCCTACAAACAAGAGGAAACGTAAGAGTCAGAATCCAACGAAGTGCGCTGTTCCTACTGTTATGGAAGACCCTGTAAGTGATGGTGATTCATCCACAGATGTTTTTGGCGAACGCGTACAAGAAAAAACCGAATTTCAAAAGGAGTGTTCGCCAGAAATATCGAAGGAATCTAACGTTGAGAAAGTTAAAAGTCCAAAATGTGAATCTCCCTTAAATTTAGGGAAAACCAGTCCAGATGTAAACGCCAACGAGCCTGAACGGGATTTGGGTGAAATTAAGACCAGTCTAACTCCACTTTTTACTTTGGATAAAGTTAAAAAGGAGAAGACCATGCAGGAGAACGAAGTAGGAGATGAGAACGATGAGAGACCAGCTAGCTCAGTCGAAAGTAATAAGAGTGACGAATCGTTTGATTCCTCAAACGCTTTACGCCACTTAGAAAGCTTATCTCATGGGCATTTTGGAGAATTGATGAGTAGAAGTCTTCATCTTGGCTTGGGAGGGCAAAATTCTCAATTTCCACCGTTGGGGTTTATGCTAGGCCAAGGCCCTCCTAGTCCAGCGAGATCACAAGCTTCCTCTGCTGGTAGTTCGAATGGCGGCGATTCACCAGACGAAAATGGACATTTGATGGGACATTTCGATAATGGCCAATTTATTAGCACCATGGATGTACCTATAGACAAGGATAATCCGAGAAGATGTACAGCTTGCGGGAAGATTTTTCAAAATCACTTTGGAGTTAAGACACACTATCAGAACGTGCATTTGAAATTGATGCATAAATGCAACGTTGACGGGTGTAACGCTGCATTTCCTTCGAAAAGAAGCCGCGATAGGCATAGTGCAAATCTAAATCTGCATCGAAAATTGTTGTCGACATCCTCGGATAAGAGTTCTGCGGGGCTGCTTATGGAAAAAGCACCTTTTGCTTCTCTAAGCGGTAATCCAGCGTTACACGGTGACTTGTTAGCTAGAATTTATGCTGAGGAAGCTTTAAAGGGGCACCATCTTCCGCCACATCCTGGAATCGAACTAATGATGAACGGCGGGGATAGGATTCCACCCCCGCCTTTGCTATTACCACCGTTGGGGGGATTGGCGTTTCCGATAGGGGGTTTTAATCATTTCTCCCAGATAAACGGATCGTCTTTAACTCCAAAACGCGAAACTTCCGGTTCGAATTCACCTACGTCGGCGTCACCACCCCTACCCCAATCTAGGAGTTCGCCAAACCCAGTTGCTCTGGTACATTGTGTTGAAGAGGATGTATGTACGCCTGATCGCGAAGGGAAAGTAACATGTAGACTGTGCAAGACTGTTTTTACGAGTTTAGCGCAGTTAAAAGAACACTGTGAGAGACACCATTTATCCGAAATGTTCCGATGTACTGTGCCGAGTTGTCCTAAAGTATTCATATCGAGAACGAAACGCAATTGTCATGCGGAAAATGAATCGTCGCATTTTAGTTTGTGTAATCGAACCGATAGAAACGTCTCGTGACCATTTGCGAGTTATAGGACGGTGCCCTTATGGTGGTGAATAACTAAATATCTTCTTTATAGTTTTTTTTTCCTCGAAACGAATATAGTTACTTAAAACGATTGACACAATTGTCGAAATGTGATTTTTACTTGTACATTTTACTATCTAGTTTAATTTCCTCCGCACGTTTTTTTTTGTTTCTCCTTTTTGAAAGCCAGTTAACTTTTTATTTATTGTGCTTGTATAAAAGTATAAAATATTAAACGAACCTATTGTATCATAAAGAAAAAACGCGTGGTGCTTAAATGAATATAAAAAAAAAGAAAATAATGCCAGTCCCTAAATGCAATGTATGTAACATCATCACACATAAATTTTTTTATAAAAAAATATATATATTTCACTAGAATGAATTTAGAAGGAAGAATCATCTTTGTCATGTTATCATATTGTCGATATTACAATTGCTCAGATATTAATTAAATAATTACAATTTTTAATAAGTAAATTAATAAAATCGACTTGAAATTTATCAAAATTCGTCGTATTTTAATATCGTCAAATGCAAAATATACATACCTAAATGTGCAATAACTGTGTATATAATATATCGCGCTATCACTGTATTTGTATAGATGTAAATATATACTGTAGAACTTTTTAGGATTTGCGGTAAGATTAAAACGAAAAATAAAATGAATTGACGAAAGTACTGAGAGTTTTACGATGTTTAAAAGAAAAGTATACGAATGTAGAAAAAAAAGGAAATTCAAAGAAAAATGAACTCTACCAGTATTCAGTCTCCCGCTTAATTATTTTTATTTATTACATATTATATAAGTCTACTTTTTTCCGTTTAAAAAACAATAAATGAGACCAAATGAAATTAAGAAACAAATAAACAAACAAAACGAAGATTGTTACTAAGGTTATTTAAATAATAATACAAAAATAATAAAATTAATAAAACGAGAGACACTTTTTTGTAAACGTTAGTACTTGTTATTGCATATTCACTACTTGTGTACAGTTATCTATTGTAAAACTGCCTTTTGGGCTTCTTAAAAATATAGCTGTCGTCTGAAAACTTTAAATTTTGCCTTTTTCTTTGAATTGAAACCCAAATCCCCTCTCAAAAAAAAAAATGGAAAATTACTAACTCGTCAAGGTAACATTGAAAAGCTAGGAACAGGTAAGTGAAATGTTTTTTATTTTCAAATACAATTTTCCTTAAATTAGAAGGAGGATCATTAAAAAACGTACCCATGCACTAAGCGTAAAGTAATAATTAATTGAAGATCATTATCTAATTTTAAATTATTCCGTCACATCTGTGTATGACATTTTCCTTGGTTCTTTTAAGCAACGCTAAGACACATATAAGACGTCGGAAAAAATAATGCTTCACTGCAGAGGCTTTAATAGGTTACGCCTCTTTGCTAGCCAGAAAAAAAATCAAGATTATAACTCCCAGTAAATTATATTTTCTATACACAATTATAGAGTATGTGTATGTCCACCTTCATAAAGCTGACAGTCTCCTCTGCTAGTCGTATCCATCTCTTTCTAATTGTTTGTTTCAATTATTCGTTACCCTCGCGCAAAAGGAATTGTACACTTTCTTCTGGAACAGGTTGTACGTTACGTATTAAAAAAATTAATATAGCTACTTTATTAAATCGTCTATAAAGTGATTAAGTCAACATCAATCAAGCAGTTTGGAAGCCAGGAGTTATTAATTTTGATAATAAATAATATCCGAATTAAACCAACACCAATATGTATGGTAATTCCTCAGTAAATACCGTAATTTTGCCAAGATAGGGCAGGCAATTTACTTTTTTTTTTTGTACTGTCCACACTTTTTTAAGCGTGGTAATGATGATTTAATGCTGAATTGTAGTGGCATAAAATATTACGTCAAATTAAGAAAAATAATAATATTTTTAGTAAACGTTTTGTTCAAATGCAACTCCGGTTAAGGTCAATTCCCGTCCAAAAATTAAACTATTACAATGGCTATAATTTCAGAGTAATTTTTTCTGTAACGAATTGAAAAATATCTCTATTAATGCATAATACCACGCGATAGGGGACCATAAAACAGTAGGAAAAGGTCTTATGCGTGAGCCTTTTGTTTTCAAAATACAGGAACCTTCAAAAATTTTTTTAATTACATTTCTTTTAAATTATTTAAAATTAGTGTATCTATTATTATTATTATTATATTTTTAACACTCATTTGTAATTGGCTAAAAGATTACGGCACATGTCCAATTGATATTGTAATAATTTATTCAAATTTGTCGTGTTCCTGATTATGTTTATATTTGTTTCTGTTGTTGTTTTTTTTAATTGCTTTTAAAGAATAAAGAGCTGTTTCAAAAAAAACAAAAGTTAATCGATGAAGCTGTTTGGCAAATAGTAGAAAATAATTCGAAAATCAGCACCATAAAAATAAGCTGTACGAAATATTAACCGTGAATCAATTGTACAAGTCCTCAAAGAACAGCTTCTTCACCCGTTTCATTTCTCACCTATTAGAACAGAATTGAACCTACATAATCTGCACTATAGGAAAGATGAAAACTCTCACCATACCGTAATATGGAATTATCAATATGGGCTTTCTATTCTATGTATGGAAGGTATAATCAACAGCTTCCTTAGTGGTCCATTTCGATTGACAGATTTTTCGATTTTTTTCGATTTTTTTTTAACATTATTCAAATCACTTTTCTCGATGAGTAAGAGAATTTTTGTAAAGCCGATTTGGAAATAGGTTATCTCGATTTTTCATTTTGGGGGTTTACGAAAAATGAATTGTATATCGTAGAACTAAATAATGAAGAACAATTATGGAACAGAATTAGGGGGCTTCTGATAAATTCCGTAATAATCCAGTTTTAATCAATTTTAACACCCTCTTTAGCGCGAAACACTTTGTATTTATTAAATTTAATCATTGTTTTTCTTTATTATATTATTATTATCATCTTTAAAACTCACGTCTACCAAGTAGCGATTTTTTTTGTTGTTGAAGAGAAATAAATTTTCTAAAAAAAATCATTTGTATATAGTAGATTGTGATGAATAATATGATAGATGCTACCCCCAGTTTCTATTTTTTTTTGTAAACTAGCTTAATCAATTAAACACGGAGAATGGAGAAAAATTTGGAGCAACAATCCATTGTATCCATACAATACGAATTACAATCCAATAGAATATGCAGTTGCTCGTGATTACATATTTTGTTGGATTAAATAAACGTAAATCTTAGTAAAAATTTTTCTTATTAAATTTTCCCCTGTATACTATATTTATTATTATATGCACTATATATTATTATGTGCGTATTATCTCAAAATTTTTCTAAAATAAATTCATGCTTTTGGCAGCTCTACAAAATATTATTCTTAAATTTATCACTTTATAGTTGTAGTTATATAGTTTCTTTGATGTAGCAAATACGCTGCAACGGGATTTGCTTTTTAGAATAAATTTTTAATTTTTGTTGACTTAACTTAACTTTCTGACTGCCAAATTAGACAAACATATATGACATTTGAATTTTACGCCAGCAAGAATCATAATGGAGACATGTAGCGAACTATTAACTACGAAAACGAATGTGGAGATTATGATGAAAAATTCTTCTATAGATATTCTTTCTCCTAAAGCTTACGATCAAAAGATATAATGGGAATATTTGGATAACTCCAATCGATCCCTTGAAAATAATTAATTGCTTTTCAAAATATTAAATTCATTTTTTACTGTTTGTTTGTTTTATAGCATTGTTAGTTTTAATCGAATTGACTGCGTTTTTTTACTATTTTATTTTAAATCTATATTCTTATTCTTTTTGTACCGTTCTTCTTAGATAGTCCTGGTGACGGTTGCATTAATGACCGAAAATTTGCAAGGCGCGTTTGTCTGTATTTCAAGTAAACAATGATTACTTCGTTGTCTCCCAAAATATTATAGTGAGAAATACAAAATAATTTCTATTACATGATAATTATGTTTCACTTTACTTTTCTTCATGTTTCATCCCATAGAGATCAAAGACCACCCATTAAGATTCCTCCAGATTACTTTGTATAGAAATGCTATATTATTTATTCCTTAACAAAACGGGTTATATTATTTCACTTCACACAATACACTGCCCTGCTGTATATCATCGTATGTATAGATTGTCCAAGCAAGATAGTGATCATTGACACAAAACGTAAACAAAAATATTGTCTTCGAGCTTTGATTAATGCTGACCGTAAATATTATACGCTTTGAATACGGTTGTAATGATTGCCTTTATGGTTTTAAATCGGAAAGGGTCCGTCTATTCAAACGGTATTTAGGTTTTGATTTTATTTCTTTGCGTCTCCGAAAATAAAAACAAGAAAAAAAAAACGTAATTACAAATAATTTTTAGATCACGTTGAATAAAAGGTATTCCGTACCGAAGAAGATTTTGATTTACATATTACGTATGCATGTATAAAGTTGGCTCGGTGTTCACACAAGCGTTATATCACTACTGACAGTTTACATTAGGATTTGTTAGGTCCAGTAAATGGGTGTTTTCAAAGCTTAAGCTCACTCCGTGTATCCGTCCAATATAATCTGATGTTATTTCCATGAATTACAATAGAGAGAAAATAAAATAAATGCCTTCCACCCCGTCGAAAATATTTGTCGAACGTTTTATTTATAAATAAAAGATTGCAAGACTAAAGAATCCATTGCAGTTATATAAAAAGCCATAACACCTATGCGTTTGTCGATTTGATGTCATCGGCCTATGTTATATATGAGCCCATATTTTATACCGAGACATGGGACTCTAGCAAGATATTATCTCCTTTAGTTCCGTTCTTATGCCAGTGCGGACATTTGGTAATTTAGTAGCCCAGTATACATTATATATTATTTTTCGACGTTGCCGTTGCTACAACTGGTGATTTTTCACGTTGAGGATATCGTGTTAATAATAATAATCAAGATTTTTCAGCTTATCGGAGACTAGACGAAGAAAAAAGATATAATTCGTACAGCGTGGTCAATAAAACGAAGAGTAAGGATGACGCGACATTAAATTCGATGTCCTTATACATAATCAATGAAATAGATCGAATGTAACTTGCCTTATTGTGCATAAAAAGCTCTATTTCGCACAAAGAAAGGGAAAAGTGTAAAATATATTATCTCAAGCCTTACCTACGTCAAGACTTGTTAAACAAATTGAATTCGGTACTCTTCCATCTAGACTTTTTTTGCATATAAAAGTACTTTATCTAATGTTAAAGCAATTGATTTACATAGTTTTTCAATTCCCTTACACTGGACGAACACTTAACCGTGATTGAATTTATCCAATTTCAGTGAAAGGAGTTTATACTTTGAATAAAATAAATTTTCAACGAGGAATAGAAAGACATTCGTGTCCAGGTATCGTCCTGTTTTGAAGATTTATCACCCCTTGCGGGATCAAATGCCTTATTATAATTCACATTTGGTGACTGAAAGATGTTTGTGTGTCATTTATAAACTTCTCAAGTAATATTGATGTATCTGCTACTTTTTCACATGTCAAAATAGTTTGATATATGGACGAGTCTTCGTACATTTATATCGGCTCTTGCTCTCATCCTCTAATGGTTTTATATTCTATAGAAATCCATTACTACCGTGTATCGTCGGTATTGCCCTTTGAAAAACCTAATCAATAAATTATTGAATGATTTTCCGGACGCAGTAACGTATATAAATACAAGTTTGCTCCTTTTGTTATTCTCTCCTTTTATTTCTAACATAATAGTTCTTTAATTATAGACAGCTTATGTATAGCGTACGTAACAGTTATATTGTCAGACGATTTAAGAGGACCATAATAAACGAAAACGTCTAATTGTAATTAATTTACAATTAATTTTACGGTTTGAGAAAAACCTCAAAATTACATATAATTTAAAAATTTCTTAATTGGTATATTCTAAGAAAGACTGTAGACCCATATCAAAGTGAATTGCTCATCACACCGTATTATTAAGGTGTCACATGCAACCATCGCTTTAGACCATAAAACAAAAAATAAAGGAGAAAAAGGGATATAAACCAGCCGTAACACATTTTCGCACATATAATTGAGTCTTGGCTCCGTTTATAATACAAAGGGATAGACTGAAAAGCTTACCAAAAGAATATCTTTCCTATTTATGCAATATTTTCTTGCAAATAATTCAAAGTCATTTCAGTATTAAATTAAAAATTTTATAAAATCAACTTATTTTAAAAATTGTATTTACCGCGCAATTTAAAATATTCATCCGATTTGCCATCTATTGTCTAAATTAAAACTTATCAAATAGATGTAGGTAACGCAGTTTATGATATTTACGCCCTCTACCGAGTACATATTATCACCAATAAATCGGCAATGCAGATATTACTACGCTGCAGTGAGCGACATCTATTGCGTATTTCAATGCATTATATTAATTTTCAAATTTATTTACAAAAGAACTTTATTTATCAAACAAATTCGTAAAATTTACAAATACATACAAAACTTATTTATCTAAGGTAGAACACGTAATACATAGAATCTATGCAAAGCTCTAGTTATATTAAATTGCGTTATTAACGTGAATATATAAATAAATATGACGATAGGTAATGAAAGTAGAATGACTTGAGTGTGTTGAAGGAAACGCAATGAACTAAAGCCTAGGAAAGTAATATAAATGTAATAGCAAGCTGCTATTAGCCAAAGTGTATTTCCGATGATGAGAAATTTAGAATGGTCCCCGATTAAACCTGCACAGAGAAGAAATCTACATATTTACAATTCAATAATTTTAAAAATACGTACCAGTGTAGAAAAATAATAAACAGAAATGTAATATTGTTAAAGGAGGAAAGAACGCATTTAAATGCACATCAAACGTATATGCCCACTCAACATCTTGGTCAGTACTTTGTCGAAAGTATTTATTGGAAATATACCTATAAAAAAAAAAAACCAAAACATGACTTCCAAATCAACCTCGTAAATTAACACATACCAAAATATTGTAGCTATTAACAATCCAGCTCCTATACAATCGACAAAAATAACATACAACAAGAATATCACAAATCTAAAGAACGTTAAGTCTAGAACTATTGCAAATCCAATTGATGTAACTATAAAAAGACAGATTTAAACGAAAGTAACCTTATAATCTAGCTTTAGCTTACAAAATAACCAGAACGAAAGTAATACTAAGAACGCAGGATCATCCCTTGCAAATTGTGACTTAGTTTCTGTAAAATACAATTCGAATACTATATCGTTAAGTTATGTTTCCGAATACTTACGTTTTCTATATTGGAAATTCCTATACACCTTCTGTGGCGCTATAAATAGGTATACTAATTGCCACAAGGCGAATTCGAAGTCCATTTGATTGAACTTAAACATCCTTCTCATGTATTTGTAACGTTTCGTGGCCGCAGACATGCAATCTTTTGAATGGTGAGCTGGTAAAGGTAAAGGTGAAGAGCTTTTCACGTACGCCATTTTACGAATTAAATTATTGCTGCTGGAAGGAAGGTAAGCGTTAAATCGTAGTCAGGAATCGTATTATTACTCACTCTTTTACATTACAATAATAAAAATATAACTGGGCTACATATTTTGACAGACCGTATCAATATTGCTAATTTCACGATTGTGCAATTGTACAATAAGTGCGAAGATAGAAGTTGTTAGTTCTAAGGTTGTAATTGAAAAGAATTACTTGGTATTTATTTATTTTCTCTTAAGCGGATTATTATTTATTTAAAAGTGAATTATGTATAATTAGCGTCATATTATTGGGTTAGAGTTGAAATTATTGCAGTAAATCGTCGGATATGTGATTTTATAATCGTTGCCCGTTACGGCGATTAGTGTTTGGCTAGTATGTGGTTTGACGTGGTACCGAAAAATCAATAAAAGTAAGCATAAATACCTTCCCTTTGGAATCGTGCTTTTATTTGCGTTTAATTTTTTTTGCAGGAACGAAGAATTAAAATTAATTTTATTTATGTTAAAAGAAAAGAGTTACTCGTAATACGATTCCGACTTGTAGTAATTCTAAAGCGGTGTGAATTTACTCATTATGAACGCTGCATACGTAAAACCGGTATGTTTGCTTGTTTGATGGGAAGGTTTTGTGTTGTATAAGCATTTTTGTTGAAAAATAATGTACATAATATCATTGTAGTATATTTAATTAGGTAACGAAGGTGATTAAAATCTACATTTTTTTATATATTTATAGTATTTTTTTTACTCTAGTTCTTTAGCGTAAAGCCCAAACTGGGAGTCTGTAGAACGGCGTGTGCGGTTTAGTTGTTACGGATGTGGGCTTAAATAAAATCATCGGCAATTTTAAATTAAAAAAAAATGATCGCTTATGGACCTAAAAAGGATGGTAGTCCGAACACGAAATATTTCGAATCCCCAGAAACACTAAACGCACTCGAAACAGTAAAACAATGGTTGCAAAAGACAGTAAAGAAGGTATGAATTGTATTCTATCTAGATAAAGACGCTTTTATATAGTATTGGTTGGTATGTATATAGTTAAAAAATAAATACAAATTTAGAATATTAACGCGTAAACGAAGCAGGTGAAATTAATCCGTAATAAGAAATTACCTAATTTATTTGTGAAATGAAAAGATTCGAGATCGGTTTGGTAAATATAAATAGAAGATGTTTGCATACAACTGTCTTTTATTTTCTTTTAATATTTGCATGCTTTTGATTGTTTTTTTCTGTTATGGAAAGTACATTTTTTATTTATATTTCCGTTTTTTTTTTTATATATATAAAGATGTACGACGTTTTTCTTTTCGTAGAATAGTGCCAGTTAGTTTTTTAGTTAATATAAATTAGTGTTTTTTTATTAATTTTTAGTACATACAATCAGATCCTCCCACAAACAAAAGCTTATCGTCTTTAATTATTCAATTGTTACAATTTCAAGAAGACAGCCTCGGAAAAAATATACAAAAACCACCGATGACACGAATACCTGTCCGATTCTTTATGGACATGAAAGCTAATGGCGCCTTATGTCATATGCTTGCGACAGCTTATAAATATAAGTTTGAACAGGGATGGAAAAAATTCGAAACGCAAGTAGCAAAAGTAGGTTGAAGATTACAAGGCATTTTAACTACGATAACATAAAAAAATGTATTTTTAGAACGTAACCCGACTAGACAGACTTGTGGAGATGTTCCAGGCCATGGAAAAATCCCTAATACAAAACAAACTGTACGCGTTACCGATAATCTATGTAAAATCTGAAGTTGATAGAAATCTAGCAATGAAACTAAAGGAGATCATACGCAAACGAAATGGACAAGTTGTCGACTCTGAAGAAGTAGCGACACACATTTTGTACCCGCACTGCGATCCTCTCGAAGAAGAATATGCCAGACCATGGCTGAGACGCGAAAAAATGATCATGATGCATTGGTATTACTTTCCCGACTCTTATGATACTTACGTAAGCATTGAAGGGACGCTCGAAGGTCTTCAGGTCGAGCCCAGTTCACCCCACTCAGGACCTTGGAGGGTCTCTTCGACCTGGCTATTAGATTCGGATCAGTATAATGAGTGGATGGCAGAGGAGGACTATGAAGTTGACGATATGGGGAATAAAAAAGTGCATAGGATGAGAATGTCTGTCGAAGATTTAATGAATCCATCAGGGGACCTTGATAGAAAGTGAGTTATATGTCCTTTATAACACTAGAAGGATAAAAAAACGGATAGAATGATGAAAAAAGCAACAATTGAAAGGGACATACAGGCTGTCTTTTGAGAATCGAACCAAATTGGATGTGGTGATTAAATGTAATTGATATGTTTTCCCCTTCTGTTAAATTAGGAAAGTAATGCCACTAATTTCTTCAACGATATCTTGGTTTTTTTTTTTTACTTTCCTAATTTAATCATTCTTAGATTTTTCAGGGGGCAACCTGTACGGTATATCGTCTTAAAATAGTATAAATCCTTCTAGTGATATCTAAACGATTTTCAAATATTTTTTCCTTATTTCTTTATATTTACCGTTTTTATATATTTTTTGTTACTTGTTTGTGTGTAGTTTATATGTTGAATGATTGTGTTTGCTATGCTTTTGTAATAGATATATAGGGCATATATGTATGTATTTCTTTTTTATCTGAATGTAGAAAGAAATATATTTATCAGACTTGATCAATCAATCAAAAAAAAAAAAATACCGGACACGAAATGTGGAAAATGCGGAAAAATGGAATTTCTAAACTCTAAAAGTGAAGTGAAACTAAAATTTGTATTTATTTTTAAATGAAAAATTAGACGTTTATATAAATACATACAATCGAAATAATCTACCTAACCCAGAACACCTTATATGTCTACTTTCCTTTGCTATAACTGATCAGAAAATGTACAAAGCTGTATTTAGTAGGTTAGGTAGTTTATTGTTAAAAAATTTCTTTTTAATTTGTTCCTAAATTAGAATCGAATAATGAGTCTTTTATACAGGAAAAAGAACAAAAGGAAACGTTCACCAAGTCCGCCATTAAAAAATACTGGTAAGCGTAAAAGTGGAAGGAGTCCTGCTGTTTGTAAGAAGACCCGTCCAGAAGATGCTGAATCTGAAGATCTAACAAAAGACATGGAGGAACCTACAGTAGAACCCAATATCACCGAAGTAAGTCCTGCGACACCGGTCCCGCCCGGGCAACCTACCAAAAAAGATCACGAACTGCAACCGCTAAAAGGTGGCTCAATAACCGATTTGGACGAAACTGAAGAACGCGGTGAAGATTCCCAAACAGGCAAAAATAGCGATACTAATACACAAGACGATGGACAAGAAGATAACGTCACAGAACAGACCCATCACATTATTGTCCCGTCGTATTCCTCGTGGTTCGATTACAATTCAATCCACGAGATTGAAAAACGCGCTTTACCCGAGTTCTTCAATGGTAGAAACAAATCCAAGACACCGGAAATTTATCTAGCTTATAGGAACTTTATGGTGGACACCTATCGGTTAAATCCTACGGAATACATCACGAGTACAGCTTGCCGTAGGAATCTAGCGGGGGATGTCTGTGCCATTATGCGTGTTCATGCCTTTTTAGAACAATGGGGTTTAATTAATTATCAAGTTGATACCGATTCACGTCCTACACCAATTGGGCCACCACCAACGTCCCATTTCCATATTCTATGTGATACGCCGTCAGGTTTACAACCTATTAATCCACCCAAAACATCTCAACCGAGCGCTGCTAAGACATTATTGGATCTAGATCGCGCTCAAGACATTAAAAAAGCCGAGGGACCTGAACCCATCTCAGGTTTTGGATTGAAATTGGACCAATACGCCAAGAAACCGGCTGCTTTGCGTAATAAAAGCGCCGCTTCCTTGGCCAGAGATTGGACCGAGCAGGAAACTCTTCTTCTATTAGAAGGGTTAGAAATGTATAAGGATGATTGGAATAAAGTCTGTGAACACGTTGGTTCGCGCACTCAAGACGAATGCATCTTGCATTTCTTGCGGTTACCAATTGAGGATCCTTATCTAGAAGATCCAGAAGCTGGAGGTGCTTTAGGTCCCTTAGCATATCAGCCGATTCCGTTTAGTAAAGCTGGTAATCCGATAATGTCTACAGTAGCTTTCTTGGCTTCCATAGTTGATCCTAGAGTTGCAGCAGCCGCGGCTAAATCAGCAATGAACGAATTCGCGAGCATTAAAGACGAGGTGCCTACGGCAATTATGGATGCTCATCTTAAAAACGTTGAAGCCTCATCAACCGATGGTAAATTTGACCCTTCAGCCGGTCTTGCTTTATCTGGAATTGCAGGAACGGTGCCTGAAAAGGAAGAAGACGATAAGGTGAAAAAAGAAGTCGATAAAGACGATGACAAGTCCCACGACTCGTCAGACTCCAAAAAGAATGGAATAGAAGGCAGTGACGATAAGTCAATGGATAAAACGGTGATGAAAGCTGAACCAATGGATACTGATAAAGATGAAAAGATGGATACTTCGGAAATAAAAACCGATAAAGTAATTAGAGATAGTGAGATGCAAAGCGCAGCCGCAGCTGCTTTAGCTGCAGCAGCAGTTAAAGCAAAACATTTAGCTGCGGTTGAAGAGCGTAAGATCAAATCTCTAGTTGCTTTGTTAGTTGAAACGCAAATGAAAAAATTGGAAATTAAACTCAGGCATTTTGAAGAGCTAGAAACTACGATGGAAAGGGAAAGGGAGGGTTTAGAATATCAAAGGCAGCAATTAATAACCGAAAGGCAACAATTCCACTTAGAACAATTAAAAGCTGCTGAATTTCGTGCACGTCAACAAGCTCATCAGCGATTACAAGCTGAACAGGGTCAATGGGCCCAGCAGCAGTCCCTAGTTTCACATTCTACACCCTCTACCGAGAGCGGTCCCAGTACTACACCAACTCCTCCATCCCCCCAAGCTTCAGCTGTGGCGTCTCCAGCTCCGCCACATCATATTTGAATAGAGGATTTAAAATTTTACAAATTGAGAGATGAAATCGAGGAAATGGACATTTTTTAAATATTCCTGTAGTGGGGTTCAATGTTTTCCTCTGGCGACTTATTCAAAAGAAGCATTTTATAAATTTATAAATCCATAAGTGATCGTGTGGAAATCAGTGTCGATGTTGGTGTCTTTTTTAATCTCTTTATTTTTTTATTTCACAATTATTTAGTAAGAAAATATGTAAGTAATAGGTACTACGATGTAGATATTCTCCCATAGTGATAGCAATGACTGTGGGGTAGTATAGCAAATAACACGAAAGTATCGACACACTCCGTATAACACAGGTTTAATTGATTATTCCGGGACAGTTGTTTCGAGGATACGTCGATCTTTATTTTCAACGGATTCTCGAAACAGCTGTCCCGGATTAATTAATTAAACTTGCGTGGTGATACTTTTGTGTCGTTTGCCATACTATTCCGTAATTAATGAATTGATTTAATTCAAAATTTCAAACGTTTTATAAAAATTTACACTTAGGGACTTTTCTATGTATAAGATTAAGAATTGGTGGACGTAACATAAGCGAAATTTTGATGTTCATCGGAAATAATTTAGAATTGAAATTTAACGTGAATTTATTTTCATGTGTGGTGATGTTGAGCTCAGTAATACCCTCTAATATCGTGTATGTACCGTATTATTTTACTACTGCGCGTGCGTATTTACTATATTAATTTGAAAGTAAATAATTATGCGCAGTTATCGTACTCGTGTTTATTAATTCATATTTCTTTTTATACATATATATATATATTTTTTTTTTAATTGGCAGAATTATATACACTTCGTTTTTGTTATCGTCTTTATTTTATTTGTTTTTTTATTTGCTCCTGCGTAATAATTTTTTATCTATCTGTATTTCAATTCATATTTTATACACACTTTATTTAACATTTAAGTTCTATTTATCGAGGAGATAGTTTACCTTTTTTTCTTTTTACCCTGGAGAATCATAAATAAGTTTATTTAAATTAAGTAGGCCAATCTTGTAGTTCAAAAACAATTAATGATTAAGTATTTCTATATTTATATAATTAATTTTAATATTTTGAGGATGTAAATAAATCTTTATATCATAAAAATCGTTTTTATTTTCTAAATTTTAAGAATTCAAATTCAGAAAAAAATAAGTGCGTAAGCGATGAAACTAAGCTTTTAAATTTGGCGCCGTTGTATTTACATGTGCGTTATTAAGCCAAGTCCATTCAAGGCCGGCACATTAAAATTGCAAAAAACCCCATTTCACTCTACTGTATTCATTTTAAATGGCGGTTAGTATTGAATTGCGAAAATAATTTACTGTGTTTACTTTGCGAATGTGACGGTAAAATGTGTTCGAAATGAATGAAAATGTGCTTAAAAAATTAATAATGTTATGATGGAGTATAAGTGGTTCCTGTTGTGTGTGATTTTGAGCGTATTTCAGCCTTTGTGTACAAGTTTAGATCAAGGTAGATCATCTCTACAATTACATATATGAATAGGTTATTTATAGTACTGTTGTTTTTGATGAATTTTCAGCGTCTTTCTACGGTAATAGTTACATTTCCGTGCCATTTATAGAAGCAAAGAGTACAACAAGCATAGATTTCAAATTTCGTACAAGACTATCGAACGCATTGTTATTATTAGTAGCCGGAGCTCAAGACTATTGCGTTATCAAATTAGAAAATAGCCTGTTGAAAGTTATTATAAATTTAGGAGGAGGTGAAACTGAGTTGACGACACCGAAATCTGTTATATTGAACGATTTTAAATGGCATAACATTACGATTAGCAGAAAGGAAGCAAATTTAACGATTATCGTTGATAACACGCATAGTGTTAGGAAGAAATTACCAGGGAAATTCTTCGAATTAAATATTCATTCTGGGCTATTCGTTGGAGGACATGGAAATGATACAGATACATTTTTCGGGCATCATATTAATTTTAGAGGATGCATGGAACAGGTATATTTTCATATCGTTTTCCTTACATGATTCAATTTCTTCATTCTTTTGCAGCTAGTTTATAATGGATTCCAAATCTTAGACCTCGCAAGGAGACGGCAATCCCAAGCTATCGTCCATGGAGTTACTTGGAACTGTGCATCGGAATTTGAAGCTGATACCAACAAAGCAATAAGTTTTATCGAAGATGGTGCTTTCATGCAAATTCCTCGCAATGTAAATCGCAATTTGAGACTGCAAGCTGAAATCAAAACAGTACAAGAGCATTCTATTTTAATATACAATACAGGCCCTCCTTCACGAACAGATCATTTCGCTCTTGAGATTTGGGAGGGAAAAATCAAAGTAACACTTAAACTTGGAGCTTCAATTATTGAGAATCAAAATAATGTTTTTATAAGCGATGGTAGATGGCATAAATTTGCTATTAGAGTTACTCCAGCTTCAATCGATATTACAGTGAATAATAGTGTTACAAATTCTGTTATACCTCGAAGCCATTTTATCGATTTTGATAAAATGTTCTACATCGGAGGATTGGAAGCTAGTAAGAGAGCTAGAGCTAACATGAAAGATTTAAAAACAACTGATTTGAGTTATAAAGGCTGTATAAAGCATTTAACGTTTGGAGAGAAGAAAACGGGGCTTCCAGATGCTTATATTAGCTCGGGATTATATCCTGGTTGTTTGTGGGATTATACTTGTTTAAATAAAGAGTGCATTGACAAAAATAACTGCTTCCAAGATGGTGTCGATTGTTACAACGATACTTTTGAAAATAGCTATATGAATCTTGCTGAAAAACTAGAATTATTAGCTTTGGAACCGCTAGAAGTCGTCGAAGGTGGTATTTCAAAAATAAACGTTACAAACTTACATGTAATCTTAGATTATCCGAAGTATAACATCCTAGATACAGGGGTTATATTTAATATAACAGACGGTCCTTTCCATGGGATTATTGGCAATAACATTGGTAATTATAAAGAAATCTCATCATTCACCTTAAACGATCTGTTTAAAGAAAAGATGTTTTATAAACACGATGGTAGTGAAAATTTTAAAGATCAAATTTTCATGGATTTAATTTTCATATCGGAAAATCTACTGCTTCCACTTTATCTGCAAGGGAAATTTAAATTTACTTTATATGTTGAGATTAAACCAGTTAATGATCCCCCTGAATTGAGGATACCTTCGACAAACATGTTTACGCTTGCTCAGGTATATCGCATGAATTTTTCTTTTTTATGAATGGATTTTAGTATAGCTCAATAACTGTAAATAGGTGAATGCATTTGATCAATTAACTTCATGAATGGATGTAATGTAATGTAATTACTATTAACTGTTTGAGGAATGTTATTGCTGCATTTTTATATTGTTATTATTATTTTTTTTTTATTTAAGATAAGCTCACAGCACTGTCTAATAACGACATAATACCATAAGCTATAACCTCATGGTAAGTAATATACTGTTTATTTTATTTCTTCTGATTTGCCTGTTTAGATGTTTAAGGTTTCGAATTGTAAAGATCATTTTTCTAATTCAACAGGGTGTTTCGGTCTCTATTAACAAACAATGTTTATAGCATAAATAGTGACCTGGACACTCTGTATAATCATTGTTTTCTTATAAATAATTTATTGCACCAATTAAACGTAATCTGAATGTACTCATAATTTCAGCATTTTAGCATTATTGAATTATATACACAGTGTGAGATAAAGTTCATTTATTCTCAAAAACCTAAAAAAAAAATATATAATAAGCTTTGTAAATGCTTGCACTGTATATATGTATTACAGACATAATTTTATCAGTATCTTATTTAAAAATAAAATTCGACAATAAATGGACTTTATAGACACGGCACAAAATTAGGGAAGGACCATTTTACTAATTAATATTTTCCTTGTTTAAGGGTTCAAGAAGAACGTTCATCAACGACCTGCTAAATGTAAACGATCCAGACACTCCCTTAAATCGACTTTTCTACAAAACAAATAATTCAAATTTCGGACATTTTGAATATGCTAATAAACCGGGGACCCCCATAACGAGTTTCTCGTTAACCGATGTAGAAAATGGTCAGGTGATCTTTTTCCACCACTCCAATTCAAGCAATGATTCCTACATCCCGTTCGAAGTAACTGATGGATTTTTAAATAGTGAAACGATGAAGTTACGTATTGAGACTTTCCCTCAGATGTGGAGTTTACAGAATAATACTGGGTTGTTATTAATGCACGAAGCTTCAGCTTATATAACTCCGTACAATTTAAGCTTCATTTCTAATGTGAATCTAACTGATAATGCTGAGTATCACGTGATGAGAGGTCCAGAGTTTGGAGTGATCGAAATCGAAAGAAATAGTGTCTGGAAAAAGTCTTTCAAGTTTAGTAGCGAAGACATGAGGAGATATAAAGTGCGATATAGGCATATAAGTTCAACTCCTTTACAGGATGAGTTCGAGGTATTTTACTTTGTATTTCTTTGTAATTGAAACGAAACAATATTTTTTGCAATTTTCGTTACAGTACAGGACATCTTTAAACATGTCAAGATCTTATTTATTCCACATTATATTTGCAAAATGCGAGTTGATAACCTTAAGGAGTGCCCCGTTACGTTTAAATTCATCCGAAGAAGCAACTTTAAGTATTTACAACGTAAGATACTTTACAAAACCCGTGCAGCTACCTCCAAATGCGATAACTTATCTTATAATTCGAGATCCTACTTATGGCTTTCTCTATTTTGCTGATTCGAAGTACAGGCTGGGGTATTTCGATACATTCACACAGGATGATATAATTTCTCGGAATATCAGATATAGATTGCATAGAAAATCCTATTCACCAATTTACGATGTCATTTTATTCAGTGTAATAGCTCCTGGTTGTCGTAATGTCACTGGAAATATTACAATAATGCATCAACCTTCCAACGAGACCCTCTCAAGGGTTCACACTGTCATAGAACGGTTGCAAGTTCAGGAAGGTGGAAGAACTAATATAGCTGTCACTCATTTGAATATACATAGCGATTCTATAACTGATTTATTCTTTAATATCACTACCCCACCAAAGCATGGGATCCTGCAGGTTGTTAAGGATAATCAAGAACGTAATAAGACGAATTATTTCACTTTAAGCGAATTAACCATGAACCAACTTTATTATATTCATGATGATTCTGAAACTAAAACGGATGAGTTTGAATTCATGGCTTTATCACGCGAAGAGGAAAATTTTCAATATGTGGAGACCATTCATATTGATATTATATTAAAAAATGATAACACGCCAGTCAGGGAAGTTGAGAAAATCTTTTATGTAGTTGTTGGTGGACAGAAGTTGCTGACGAGTGACGATTTGAAATATGTTGACCCTGATATCGATACTAAACTCTCAGATATAGTCTATACTTACAAAGATTTACGTTCAGGAGGGATTTATAGCGCAAAAAATATTTCGGTGGAATTACCTAAGTTCACACAGAGCGATTTAGATAGGAATCTTGTTTTATTCAAGCATAATGGTACTGCACACTTTAAGATAAATTTATGGGTAACTGATGGATCAAACTTCGTACAGGGAACCTTAGAAGTCGAAGCATCTGCTCCTTTCATTTCTGTTTTTAGCAATAGAAAATTGTACGTAAAACATGGTGCAATAGCCACTATTAAAAGTGATCATTTATCTTATATGACCAACTTGTATGCTGTGGACGAGGATGTTGTATACGAAATCACTTCAAAGCCTAAGTTTGGGAAAATAGTATATGGGGAAAAGTTTGAGGTAAACGTTTACTCAATTCTATAATTTTATGTATTAATAAATTTACGTGGCTGCATATTCATGTATTCGAAGGAATTACATTATGTCTGCCATAATAAACAAGGTCGCAACCTTCTGGAATTCGATATATAATTTTCCTTTTCCTTCGAGGTATTCGAAATGTAATTAGATTTTAGCCTACATTTTTACCTAAACATTGTACAATTGGAAAGCCTTCAAAACACAGGGTGTTTGGTAGTGAACAGCAACACAAATGTATTTTTGTTTTGAAAAAATTATTTAGGAAATGTTAAATATATTTCCATTTCCCTTTTATTATGGCAGCCATAACGTCGACGTAATCTCTTCAAATGTATATATAAATATTTCTGAATTCAAGGATATTCTCCGTTTTACTCACGCCCAATTAAAGAAAGGTTATATCTTCTATGCAAATGAGGTCCATACTGAGAGTATCGACAAAGTAGGGATAAGGGTGCAATGTAAAGAAGCCGTTACAAATGCTCATCTTCTCATATTAATGTTGCCACCGAGCTACTGGGAGCCATTAAGTTTGAAGACGATTAGAACCCTGATGGTGGAAGAATCAACAAGTGCTGTTATCAATAAGCAAACTTTAGAGGTAATTCTAACCCAGTTTTTTCATCCAAAGATGTTCGATGTAATTTAATTCCTTTCAAAGGTATTTCAAGCCAACGTGGATCCCTCAATGATCACATTTTACGTGACGGAATTTCCTAAATACGGCTATATCACAACCTTATTATCAACTAAGGATTTAGACGGACAGACTACGAACGTGCGCAGTTTCACCCAATCGGTTTTAAACGAGAATGGAATCGTTTACATCCAATCAGTAGCTAACGAAACAAGTGATAGAATTGTTTTTAATGTAACTAGCAGTATTATATGGCTAAATAACGTTGTATTAGATGTTCAAGTCATCCCGGAACACCTTTACTTGGGAGCTAACGCCTTGACAGTATACGAAGGGGGCGTGGTCTTGATATCACCTGTTAATCTGTTCACACAAACGCATTTTTACAAAAGTAAAGTCGCCGATTATCTCTTGCTCGAATTACCTAAACATGGCTGTGTTCAAATTAGAAAATCATGTACGAAATTGGCTAAATTCTCTCAGAAAGAGTTAAAAGCTGGGGTCGTCCATTACGCCCATGATGGTACTGAAAATTTATCGGATGAAGTGAAAATTATAGGGATTGCTGGTGAGAAACGTAGTGCACCTTTAGTTCTACCAATTACAGTGTTGCCAATCAACGACCAAAAGCCTAGGGTGATAAATAATACCGGACTGACAATGTGGGAAGGAGGTGTAGCTGTTATTACAAATTCCATGCTCGGTGAGTGCTCTTAAATTCCTTTTTGCAGAAAGAATTCATCGATTTTATATATAACAACCCTGTGATTCCTCCCGCATTTTTGAGAAATTTTTTATAAATAATAAAAAAAATTTATTCCATTAGTAAAGTATTCACTTTGTACTTGATAAATGTTTTTCAAATTTCTGCCAAGCGAAACATTGAAGTTTTTGAAGAGTATCGATCGTTGTGTTTCAAATATTTCCATTCCCTGCAGGGCTGGGTCGTTATCCCGTTAAAAATAGAAAGTATCTCGAATTAATCTCTGTCCAGAGGAAATTGCATGATTTTCACCAAAACAACCAAAAGCTTCATGCTTTACACTCTGCAAGTATATAAATTCGATTCGTCACTCTAACACTTTTTTCCACATTCCAATGGCCCAGACTTGATATTTTATAACCCAATCTAATCGTTTCTTTTTATCACATATAAGAGTAAAATCCATAATGTTTATTAAGAATAAAGTGAGCCCAAAATCGAACCTTGCGGTATCCTTTTCGCTCCTCATGCAGCCCAATCTCTACACAAATCACATTTGCAGTCTATTTAAAACCTTTAAAGCAATGCATCTAACCCCCCGGAATTAAGTTTTTCCAAAAGAATTTCATGAATCAAACGCTTTTGACAAGACATACTTTTTCGCGAGGCCTTGTCTTTTAGGTAGTGCTTCGACAAACGTATAATGTTGAAAAAGTTAGTACGGAAAACGATTAAGCTATTATTTATATTTGATTTTTCACGAAAAAACTATTTTTAAAATGATTTCCATTGATCCTCTTTAGCTGCCGTTGATGCTGATCGTCCTGAAGAAGTTTTACGGTACCACATCCTCGGGTGTTGGTGGGGGAATGTTACTCCAGCTTCAGATCGTCACACACCTTTACATTATTTCACTCAAGAATGGATAAATAAGAATTTGGTGGTCTTTAGACATTTAAGTAAGTATTATCTAGAATCTATATAGATATACTTTTAATTAAATTCCATTTATTATAGATGGTTCAGAAGCTGAATTCACCTTCAAAGTCAGTGATGGATTACACTCAACGAAGGAACATACATTTTTAATTAAAACCAAGCCCGTTACGCTTAATATAAAAATCAGACCGCTCCACATATTTCCACTGCAAAGGAAATACTTGACGTCTAATTATATTCTAAGCATGGTTTCTGATCCAGAGAGAAATATTAATTATGAAGTGATAGTTCCTCCAACCCTAGGACGTTTGATGCTTGAATCTGACACTTCCGGCATTTACAAAGTTGTCAATTCCTTTACCCAAGATGATCTTAATAAGAAGAGGATATTTTACGAACATACCCACCCGTTCGCTAATTTATACGCGAATGATTCTTTTGTTTTTAACGTTAAGAGCCATTTAGCGAGGCCTTTGGTGAATCAACGATTGACTATCGATATTTCCGTGTCTTCTGGAGGTTTAGACGCTTATGTGAGCATTCCGAAAGTAAATGTGAATGAAGGAGGAATAGTTAGTATTACAATGAATTTATCTAGCGTGGTATTCTTTTTAGAGAACCATGCTGGGTTGAGATCGCCTATAATACATGCTTCAGCTATGAATCCTCAACACGGGACGGTGTTTTTGCAAAATAACTCGAATTTAACGACGTATACTCAGCAACAGTTAGAATCAGGGCAAGTGTTGTACCAACATGATCATTCGGACTCGCTAGGTGATAACATTCACTTCTCTCTGTATTTATTGCCGGGATATATTCTTCTATGTAATGTTACGGTGCCTATAGTCGTGAATCCGATAAATGATCAACCATTTACCTTGGTAACAGCTCCACCGCATTTCAAAGTTGTCCAAGGAGAAAACCATACCATCACCAAAAGTGAATTGTGCACAGAAGACGCGGATACTGAACCTGGCGATTTGAAATATGACATAATTACAGGACCTGTCACAGGATCAATTGTGATATTACCCGAAGCCGTATCAGTTACACATTTTACCCAAGCTGATATTAACGAGAATAGATTAGTTTACGTCCATAACGGGTCTGGTTTGCGTGATACAATCAATTTACGAGTTTGGGATGGCAAGTTTCAACCTGTATACACAGTGTTCAGTGTGGAAGTGATTCCTATAAGCTTAAACATATCAGCGGGACCCCCAGCTTTCCTCCAGCAAGGATCAAATGTGGTACACCTTGGCGAGAGCCAATTCGTTATTAAATCAAACGCCAATTGGAACAATATCAAATTTGGAATAAGAACTCCACCTAGGCATGGGTTACTGTATGTTAGAGATGAGAAATCTTCAAAATTCACTTACAGAGATGTTGTGGAAAAGAACGTGATGTATATGCAAAGAGATATGGCCGCTGCTAATGACAGCTTTAGCGTATTTGCTGGGATGTTGAGCGGGAACACTTCCATAGGTAACGTCATTAATATCATCGTGATTGTGCAACCCTTAATGCAAATTGGGCAACTGACTGTATTAACTGGGGAAAACAATCGTATTACTTTAAGCGTATTAGACGCCACGCCCTTAGCTAAGTTAACCAATAGTAATCCTAGATATAATATAATGCACAGACCGAAGTATGGAGAAATAAGAAAAATTTTGAGAAGCTCTGGCGAGAATCGAAACGTTCTCGATACTGCCGTAAATGCTTTTACTCATGAAGAAGTGCAGAGCGGTCTAATTTACTACGTCGTTGATGACATCGAGGTGGGGTGGAATGGTATTCAAGATCGATTGGTATTCGTCATCGCAGTACCTAACATGTTCCAACCAGCGTTGGGAGAGTTGAGGATTCATATAAAATCACCTATGTTCAATGAAATCTATTCAACTTTAGCTGGACCTAACGATCCTGCTGGACATGAAGGTGGAATGCATTTCGCGAGTCCAAACATGACTAGGGATTATTTCCTAATCGGTAAGTTCAGTTTTACATATTCTATTATCTATTTTAATTAATATTGTATTAATTAAATATATATATTTTTTTTATTTATTTATTATATTATTTTTTTTATTTATTTATTATATTATTTTTTTTATTTATTTATTATATTATTTTTTTTATTTATTTAATTAATATTGTATTAATTTCAGTGAGCATGGTTGCTGGTGTTGTAATACTGGGGGTAGCAGTGATAATAGTCATCAAATGTAGATCATTAGAACCCGAGGAGTTAAACAAAGAGGAACAGTGCCTGCAACCTGTCCCATTACCAAGACCTCCAGATAGATTAATGGCTGCATCACCCCCGCTGAAGCATGCGCAAAGTGGTTTTGCTTCACCGTTGTTAACTGCTTTACCTCAATGTAAAGTAACCCCGCTGAATAGGAACGAACTAGACAGCCACACGAGATACCCATATGGGGTAGACGATCACCCTGACGAATGGAGTAGCTGTGATACGTCGGATGCAGCTTGCCCAAGCAGGAATATCATGCTCCGTAGGAATCAATACTGGGTCTAAGTTTTATTTACCACTTGTACGATAATGATTAATGATAATAATAATAATGATAGTGATTTTTTATACGATTTATAAATGTTTAGAACAGGGAGAACATTGTTATAGATCTTTCGTACTTGATTTAAAACGTTTTTGTATGTATTTTTCAAGTATTGATAATGATAGCACGCCGGCGCACCACAGACATAAATATGCGGTTTTATTTTATAATTTTTTACCCCATTCATATCGCGCCATTGTGTGCCAGCTGATTTTGTGGTGTGCCGAAGATTCTACATCAATTTTTTTGTAAATAAAAGAAGTATGACTGATTATAACAAAATACTTATTAATCTATAGGTTTGTTCAAATCGGCGAATCTAGCTGCTTCTGGAACCTGCATTGATTCCTGGACCTACTAGATACTTATTATTTTACAAAGAATTAATACGTTATTTCCTATTGTAAGCAACATGCTCAATATGTAAATTTTAAATTGAAATGTATGTGTAGTATATACGGCATATTCCAAATTCTAAAATGTTTGTTTTCCAAACTTAAAAAAATGGACGTTTATTGAGGTGAAGTGGATGTTTTTTTTTTTAGTAAGGTAATCCTTATACGTTGATGAAAGTACGCTCATATAGGTAAAAAAAAATGAATTGGTAAAATGTATTTAATATTTCATTTTTTGTACTTAATTTACAATAAATAGTACTATAATATACTTACGTTCTTTCATTTTGCGCCCAAAAATTGCGTAGATAATAGTGTAAGCGAAGCAAGATATGGGAAGTGATATTAACTGCGATGTTCGCTGCGCTAACTGAAAAAAAGAAAAAAAAAATGTTCAAACTATACAGAGTAATCTGTTTTTGCTTTCTATGAAACGCAATTAGTGAAACAACATGCAATGATGAACACTTTATTTTTCAAATATAAAAAAATATAGTTTCCTCTGTAACAAAGTAATAAATATGTAAAATAGTGCGCTGGAAAATATTGTATTTAAAGCAAGTTCTAACTTATACACTATTTATTATACCACAGTACAAATATTCTTTCCAGCGGCACTTCTTTGCTTACAATCTATTTAACTTACATCGTATTTTAAGGCCCTAGCCGATATTTAAAAGTATTCACGACATAAAAGTTGTACACAACTGAAACGAAATACACTCATGTTCTGAATTTAAACTATCACATTTTCTTTTATAATTCTCTCAGATCACAAGTTAAGAGACTTACCAAGACATAAAAATCTTACGACAAAGTTCAACAAAAACTAAACATAAAACAATTGAAATTTAACAAACGAATTAAGAGGCAATTCTATTGTGTTTTGAAACTTTTCTGGATATGACGTAACGTTGATTGTATAGTATGAACAAATTTGTCGACTTCCTCTTGCAGCATAATCGAAAGATTGAGTCTCTCTTCAAAGTTGTACTTATTACAGCCTTTTGACTTCGATTGTTTCATCTGTAATAATTGCAATAGTTTATTTACTTTCTAAATTCAAAGGAGTTACCATGAATTTTGCCTTGCGATGCTTCTTCACATCTAACATGAACTTCTCGTATTCTCTTGGATTACTCTGCGACCAATAGCACCTCAAAATTTCATATACCTTCCTTGCTTGCTCGTTGGAAAATTTGTACTTTAATCTTGCAATCTTCAGCATGTTATCGGTGAATCCTTTGAATAATTCATATTTTGCAAAATAAGGTTCATCGATAATATAGGAAATATCGAGATTATCACGCATTCTAGTAAAGATTTTATTTGGACTTTCAACTTAAAAAAGTAACGAGGTTTTGATCGGCTAAAATTCAACTCAAACTAGAAAATATTTACCTGTAATCTCTTCTAAATCATTTATAGTTGATTTTAAGTAATTATAAGTCGCATCTAGGAGTTTGTACCCAAGTCCGAGTCTTTGCAAGAATGGTACGATAAAAAATTGACTAATACGAGCTATCGTTGTGATATCTTTAAACAGATACATGCTACAAAACCCAACAGGGCAGTATTTGTTCTTATTGCCGATACGACATTCTTCATATCTAAAATAATTCATGCTAACAATTGTTGTGGGATATTGAGAGAATACGTACAAATAAAGTATGCGCCAAGAAGGATCGTCTAAATCTATAAAGTTAGCAGCATCAATAAACATTATGATTAAACTCTGAAATCTCTTATGAAACTCTTTAAAACCTGAAGATGATAGATCGCAGTTTATAATACGAAACCCTGTCATCTTTCCTTCTTCTAAAGATAGAAACGATATAATAGTGTACTTATACGAAATGTTCAAACTTACCATTTGTATTTGTAAAACAATCTACACATTCACCATATATATAATCAGGTTCATCTCTTTTAACACAGTCTTTGAATTCATGAAGATTTGTCATGATATTGTTAGGAAACCAGGGCATAAGCAGGTTCATTACATTATCGGGCTCTAAGTAGAATTTGGGCCCATTTCGCAGGATCTCGTCATAATAAACATCGATAAAACAATATGCTGAATGAGCAGCAAAATATATATCAATAGTAAGGCCTTGGTATCCGTAAATATTCTCACTGTAAGCATATATTTAGCGATTATAAAACTATTTGCACAATTCTTGTAATACGTACTCTTCGAATATTTGATGTGTCATAGAAGGCTTAAATTTTATTGTTGGAAATGCAATGTTATGCGGATTATACACTGAAATATAAGAATTTCATTCGTTTAGGTTATCTTGTGATACGTAAAGTTATTTACCAAATATAATGTTTGTTACATCGTTGGAATTGACGTTGTAATCTCCGAATTTCATAGAAACCATTATGGAATACGATAAAATTAATTTAAATGCCGAATAACGCCGTGTAATTAGAAAAAAAAGCTCTTTTGAAAGGTTTACGAAAGGATAAGGTTAGTGGAAAAAACAACAAAACTGCGATTTCTAAATTTGAATTTTATCCTAACGCGCACGCGCAATTCGAAATTTAACGGTATTTTGTTTATGAAAGTATTTTTCAATTTTCAGGAAAACCTGAAAAGGAAAATCAAAGACAATTCTATTATGAAAAGTTTATTAACTCATCCATAACTTTGAAATACATAATTATAAAATAATCGTACAGTAAATTCATATTTCATCATATTTACTTTGGGTTCGTGTCTAAAATGATTATATTTACTAAAAATCGATGAATGAAATCATTGCGTCTAAATTACTTCCTCCTCAAAATTGATCCTTATTCGAATTTTCTAAATTCTGATGCTTTTGCTTTTTATTAAAAACAAGGAATAAGTTAAACTTTCCAATATTGTCAACATATATTTACAGAGAATAACCGAATAGATAGAGTATTTTTTAGAGTTTTATGATATAACACCTACATTTCAGTTTAATTTTTTTTAACACACTTTAGAAACATTCAATGGGAAAACGGCTATATATATATATAGAAATTATAATAAAAAAAATTAAAGGATTTAAAATTGATTTTTTGGGGGAAACACTTATTAATTAGTAAATAACTACCTCAGTGGACGTTTTTAAATTTCGCGGAAAATTTAAGTTGGTAGTTCCGGTAATAAACGATAGATTGCACTGCCGGAAGTGCCAACCTAAATTAGCCACGGATTTTAAAAATTTCTGTTTGAGTAATACTGAGGAAAGTAACAACACTTACCAGAGATACAACATCTTTCACATTATAATATTTAGTAAAGTGAACCATCTACTAGAATTAATGAAAGAATTTTACACAGAGATAAAACAAAACCTTTCAAGTCGCTTAAAGTTGAAAAATAGTGATTCTAAATATGTATGTAGTTTATATATAAGTCTTATTGTTCTCTCGACAATGAAAACTTGAAAGGATCAGATCTGATTATACACATCATTTTTTTTTTTTTTGGTTTTTGGTTAATGGAACTACATCAAAGATTATTAAAATATAAGAGGCTCATATTCATATTTTTACTCCTTTTTCTTCTAAGATTGGATTGGAAACATTGAAGTACATACATCGATTTTAAAGGAAACGGAATCCTAAACATTTAGAATATACCTATGGAACACTTAATTTACAGCGTCGTTGAAAAGTCCATCGCACATCTTCAAATCTTCCCTATCGAAAAGTTCTTATACATATGATATACACGCCCGATTTGGCAACGCTGTACAATGAATATGGCCGTCTTATAACATCAAAGGAGTTATTATTACACTTATTTTTTTTGTTTTAATTAAAACTGTTTACCTCTTAACTTGGTGTCCAAAACGGTATACCTTTTTTTTGATAGTTTTACTAATTATTAATTAATTTTATTTAATATTATAGAGTGCCAGGTGGACGGATAGCTAGTCTATCTTTTAACAAGCACATAGATTCACGACAACATTGAAAAATTACGAGGATTTAAATGAGATGAAATGAATCATCCATTTCGTATTCCTAATAATACACAAATTACGTTTAATAGAGTTGAATTGGGTAAACTTGACTTACATTTCTATGGACACCAAGCGTTGAGTCACATCCTGATGAGCATTTTTTTAATATGTCCGATTGGACCTGATCAGACATTTGTATATATAATTAGGTAATTATACTAAAATTGGTCCGGTAGAATAATTTGTAATTTGTATGGGTTTTAATCTATTATCCATTGACATTATTTACTTTAGATATTTGTTATTTAATTAATTAATCGATGTTATAGTAGCTTATGAGAATTGTTATATCAATTATAAATAAAATTCCTTTACAAAAAACTAACGTTTATACATTTAGGTATATAAATACTGGGATTATTAATTTACCATAATACATATATGTAATTATATAAATATGTCCTAAAAGTTTGGAATAAAATTTATTATTTACTACAATAAAAAAAAAACAAAAACGTCGACTTCTATTTTTTTTTTTTACTAGCCGCCCGTGATACGTCATTTTAATACATCTTTTGTGTTGAATTCAACAAAATTTCGAGTAATAAACAATGATAATTTTTTTAAAATTATGTATCACAAGCTATTAAAAAAATAGCTGCAAATAATTAATTTTATTCCAAATTTTTCAGACATACAGTATAGACATCTATTATACTAACTGTATGCGTTTATATATTTTTACCATCAATTCTTTATACATAACTACGTTACTTTATATACAATTACATCCTATGAATTTTACGTGGGTAGGATGCGTCAATAGTACATTAAAGAACGAGTTCCATAAGACGTGGTTTTGTCCTCGTCCTTGGACTTGGACTCGCGCGATAAACGTTTTATGGAAGGAGTTCTTTATACTATTTTTTCTATTTTGCGTTTTATGCTTCTTAAATAAACGATATAAGCCATTTATGTATAGGGAATTCCATGAGTAACATTTTAAAAATTTAAATTTGCCGGTAAAACAGATGAGACGAGTCTCTTTTCGATACCCAAATTACGTCATTTGGGTTTCATAATGAAGTCGTTATGAACGCAAAATAGAAAAATATTTTAAACGACAATTTGAAGACATCATTTGAAAGATTTGACACGTAGTGACGTTTAGAGATTATAATAATTGTGGAATCTATCAAATACATCTTAAAATACGTCGGGTTATTTTTGGAACAACCTGTACTTATTAATAAGTCGAACCAGCGAAATAGATCCTAGATACAACAATATAATGGAAATAAAATGTTTTTTTATTGCTTACTTTATTTTGTGCTTTTTCGTATTTGTACTGTTTATTTATGTTTTATCCTGGTTAGGTTAAGCGTAGTGTGCGCATGTACGAAAAGAAAACAAACGAAAATTAATAAATATCTCAATATATTGCTTCTTTTTCGATTAAAAATACAAAAGTTGTTCGATAATTAAATAGTTTTCAATAATTATACAATTTCAGATTTTTCTTTGTAAATAATCAGTGTATAAGGTATAATACGGTAAAAATAAATAAATATATACGTGTATAAATGGGGAAGTAGGGAGTGTTCCTCGATATAAACTAAGAATTAATTAAATCTTACGAGCTACAAAGTAAAATAAAGGTAAAAGTAACAAAAAAATCATGAAATAAGCAATATTGTACTTTTAACTTAAATAATAAGGAACAAACAAGGATACTAAGTTCTATTATGCCTCCTCGTTAGCACAATATATATATATATATACACACATACAAAAATAAAATAAGATTAAAATAAAATAAAAACACAGGCGGTAATGTTTCTTTTATAAACATTAAATCTAAAAATAACGAAAAAAAAAGTGAGATTAGTAAATGGGTTACGCGACTACTAAATGGAACCTTCTTTTTTTTTATGGCGTTATTATTATTATTAATTTTTACTAATTAATAAGCATCAAAAGAAAGGTATATAGGATCTATTTTACTTTCTTAGCATCTCGGGTAATTAGCTTTTTAATTTATCCGTGCCTAAAAGCAAATCCATAATATTAATAATCATAAGGAACAGAAAACGAAGTGAAAAGGAAATTATAAAATCGAGAAATCTTTTTATCAACCTTGTTCTATTTCGAACGAAAATATTTGTTAAATTTGGAACTTCACTATGTCCCTGGATATAAGGGGCGATTCTGCAAAGTAAAAAAAACAACGTAAATGTTACAAAATAAAACCATCGAACAAACATCTGCAACATTAAGAGAGAACAGGTAAAAGATGTGCAATATTACGTTTGTTTCCCAAGGGCAACACGACACAATCAATTAAAGAACCAACATTAACAAAAACAAGCTAAAGCGTGTATTTTTTCTTTTTTAATATTCTAAACTCTAACATCCTCTTCGTACATTTAACATACTATTTATTTACTTTACGAAGGAAGGGGGCTCGTATATGTTATATAATATTTTTTTAACCTTTTCAATTAACATTACTATACCGTTAGTATTTTATATATTTATTTCTATTTCTACATCAGTTTAATCGACATGAATTATTTTACTGTAATGCTATCGAGGTTTCCATCGTAGAAAGTAAAAAAAAAAAAAAAACTGTATAATGTGCAGAGGGGAGGACAGTTCTACTAAAATGTCTAATTCTATCCTAATCGATTAATCTGAGAGTAGAATAATCCCCTCCCCTGCACATCGATGATACACACAGAAGTGCAAGATGGTTATATGACTTTGTGCGCTAAAATCGTTTTATAATTGAAGAATAGTATTTGATTTGATGCATGTATGAGATGATTTTGACATCGACACAGATATTGAAAAAGAAGTTGCTTGCAAACTTATACAGGAAAGAATAGATAAGGAAATAACAGTAGTACAAACATCAATACATTTAGGGAAAATAAAATAAAAACAATAAACACCAATCCTACTGACAGAGCCATATCTTATTTACAACGAAATTATCATTAGATATTCTCTAAAATTTCCACAAGATACATCATAAACATTTTAAAATTAGTAATATAAGATATGGCACTTGGAGTAATGAGATTTTTTTTATGAATGTTTGCTACCATCTTCAATTATATTTACTTTGCTTAAATCTTCTTTTGTTAGAACATTTGCAAAATTCTAATATATAAGAGTACGTTATTTTTAGAGCTCGGCATTTCAAAAAATGGGATGAGTCAATCATGCAGTGTCCACGACATTGGGAAAAACAGACATCAACCCATGCACCAGGTATGCCGAGATCTTGTTACTATTTAAGACGTAACAGTTATGAATATACATATCTACACATAGTCTGTGCAACTTAAGCAACTGTGAGTCGGGGTCCCACTGCCTCCATACCTTCAGGTGGCACTCGTACATTGTCATTGCTCAATGAACCATTCACAGCTCCATTCGCCATTGCATATAAGTCCGGCGTGCCATCCGGCGGGCAGCACAGGGTCTGTACAGCTAAATGTAGTCGCAGGTAATCTTCTACCGAGGACCAAATTCCAGGACGCTTGTTGTGATACAGTTTGGCATACATGTAGACATCGACATGGTTATCGTAAAGCAGGTGTTTCTTCAGGGTTATCAAAGAGCAGAATGTAGCCGCCTCGCTACCACCAAATCTTAAAAAAAGAGATAAAACATTGTCTTAAATCTATTCGTATAAAAAGAATAACATTTATTATTTAGCGACTTTGTAATAAACAGTTTTTAAACGTACAAATAACAGCATTACTAAATACGATACCTGAGTATACACCTTTATTGAATTAAATAAGAATTAATTTTAAATTTTGTTACCTTTTCGAAGCTAATAAATATTTGTTGCAGTTGCTGAAAAGTTGACGATTGAAAAATGAAATTATTACATCCTAATAAAATAAGCAATTTATTTTCGAATTAAAAGAAGAAAAGTGAAAATATCCGATATATTTTCTTGAAAATAATCGAAATCTTTTTTATTTTATTTACCTATCAACTACAACAACAGGTCCGTTTTGATATCCCAACTGGGTCTCTTGGACAGTGTTAGGTAAATGATAAATTTCAGCGACCGAAGCACAATGGTGCGGCCAATTGGTGCAATGTACCATCCGCACATGTAGTTCATAATCGTCCTGGAGCGATTGCATTGTGAAATCTCGCGAAACGTAAGAGGATTGGACTTGTTCATTCGTCAGTTTCACCTTGAAATTTTCAGCGTCAATACTTTCCTGCTCACTAGGCCAAAATACTTCATATTCCTACGAAGGTTAATTTGGATATAAAAAGGATCATTTTATCGAAGAGAAACATACTTGATTATCAATAATACTAAGCATCACAATTGTTTGCGCGTTATGGTCCCAAACCATCTGCCAGAAATCCTTTATCGTAGTCCTCATTGGGTGCTGGGTGATAATAAATTCGCGTAAGCTGTGGAAACCTTGTATCCAAGTTGCATTCACATAATCGGAGCCGTCTTCACCTGGTTTCGGAGTCAAATGAACCCTTGAGCTTTCCACTGGTACGATGTCCATCCTACGGTTCTTTGGTTGATTTATCGTCTTGCTTGCGGAGACTAAATTGAACTCTTTACATTGAAAACTGGTCACTAGCTGTAAATGTCACGAATTAAAAACTTGAATATCGCAAAATAATGAATGTACAACCTTAAACTGGGTATCTATCGGTTTCCATTGGCCTAACTTCTCTTCGGATTCATCCTGGATCATTTGAATGTACTTGGGGAACTGTTCGCTGTTAATATTGGTTTCTCCAGATTCGATAGCTTCAAGTAATGCATCATGAATGAATATGTACTGCTCCTCAGTCTGTACCAGGAAATTCCTTTGGGTACGGATATGGCGCAAAAACCCGAATATGTTTACTTCATTACGCTTCCTAATCTGTCGAATCATAGCGTCTAAGACGATATAAGTTCCAGTCCTTCCAACTCCAGCGCTGTAACAAATAGGAAGGCGTTGAAAAATCGGCATCGTTCCTGGTGATTTAAACCTTGAAAATACCTGCAATGCACAATAATCGGTCCACCATCTTCGGGGTTAGCGGATGCGGATTTTTTCACGAAATATAATACCGGTAATGGATGATCAGGAGTGCCATGGTCGGGCCAGTTAGTGTAATGATATTGGTAAACGATTTTCTCAGCCATTGCAGCCTTCTTTTTCTTGATCTAAGTAATTTAAGCGAAAACATTGAGAAGTACAAAGAAGAATGATGCTAACATTTACCCTGAGGTGGCGTATTTGTAAAGTACGAACAGTGTAAGTAGCCATTACATCTTCTTTGACTAGTTTTACTTGGATTACACCGTAGGTTTCGGTACCTTCTTTTGGCCAGTACATATCGCATTTCCTCTATAAATAAATGAGATGGCAGCAATTAATTGAATCTATTCCAAATATTTAAGCGATTCGAAGAGAGAATTTCGAAAGGATATTGTTTCAATAGATTTCTTCTGAGAAATATCTTCATTGTTAAAAAATTAGTTTTAGTCACAAAAAACCTTACCGCATATTAGCGTATAAGCAGTACATGAACACACGTTTTATGTTTAAATAGACGATATCTTACTGTTTGGGGTTTCTTGTGAATAATTATATTTTAAAGATATATTCCAATTAAACAAAAACGTCTTACGAGGGAACCATTTCAATCCTAAATAATCGATTTCAATAAAACTTGGTAAATTTGTAGACATATGAGAAATCGCACGTTTCAGCTGATGAAATTAAATAACTACGAATTTAAACTTACTTTCCCAAAAAAAAATCAATAATATTTAGAAAACTGAAAGAGATAAAATTTACTCCTACAGCACGTGATACAAGGCGTTTCTTTTGAAATAAAAAACTTTTAGTCAATTTAAAATTTTGAACACCCTGTATAATATCGTTGATTTTTTTTATAGTTGATTAATGAGTAGAGGAATCACATCTTTAACGATGTAGCAACAGTGAGCGATGGCTATGGGAGATGTTTAATATAAGTCGCCTATTATAAGAATACAAAATTGAAGAAAAAACTCGTTTAAAATTACAAAATTGCCAGAGTTTCGTGAATCATTTTCTATAGTAGAGCTGAAATGGTCCGTTATGAAAATTATAATTTAGACAAAAAACAAAAAAAAAAAACATACTGTTTAGAAGTAAAAACGCATGCAGTAAAATATTGTAACCTTCATAGTTTTATTTAAAAAAAAAAGGGAGGAAGTTTCATTACAATCGGTTATTTGGAGTTTGAAAGGTTTGCTGGGTTAGTAAATGAGAAAATAAATCAGATTCACACAAATGTTAAATGAAAAGCAAACTCAAAAATTAAAAAAAAAAAAAAATAATATGGGATTCACGTAAAATTATACCTCAAAATGCTCAGAACCAAACTTGAAGATAGTATCCTAATAAAGATAAATAAATTTACCAAACAAATACCACTATAGTAGTTATAATCGAGATAACTTTCCTAATAAAAAAAAAAAAACAAACGAAATCGAATACGTACCCTTCCACGTTCGACAAGGTTGGTAATCATAACGATGATATTAACCCTCTGTTCCCAGACCATCCTCCAGAAGCAATCGAAGGTAGATGGTAGGGGTCCTTGGGTGCCGATGTAAGCTTTCGATACACTGAATCCATCGATGTAATTTGCATTGATGTAATCGATATTCTTTTTCTGACCAGGCATTTGCAACAACTGAACTCTACTATGATCGTCTTAAAATACACAAAGCAAACAGAAAGAATTGTGAAGGTAAAATTGATTTGTCAAGTACAAAAAATCACATATCTTACATGCAATGATATTTAGGTATCTATTTTTAACACGATTTTCTGGATGTTGTGAATGTTCAGAGGTATGTTGATCTTGATTTGATTGAATTACTTCATACTCTTTACTAAAGCCAATATCACCATCGGCATGCAATTCGGCAACGTGTTTACTAAACATATTAACTGGAATAGGTCCTTTGTGTTCGGCTGCTTGATTGGGTGTCGCATTCCATTCCAGCGAGGCTTGTCCTGGGCAAGAAGGATCATCGAGATAGTAATATGGTGCATTAAAGAATTTCCTGGAATAAAAAAAAAGTTTGTTACTCACGCTTCAATCGCGATAAAACCGGAAAAGACGAACCAAAACATTTGTCGTGCCTGCATGAACCACTTTAACATTTCTAATTGAATTGAAATAATTATCTTAACAAAAGAAAAATAAATAAATTACATAAATATTATTTACATCAGTCTTTGCTACTGTTAAATGCGTTAAAACTGATAAAAATCACATATGAATGCGGCTGGTGTACCTCTCCGTCTATGTTTACTAATCATAATGTTTTGTTTTATTTGCTTAAGCCTTGTTTTAGTATTTATCTTATCTCTGCGTTATAAGCGTGGTCTCGTATTAATATAATGGGTGTAGTTATTACTCTCTATAGTTCGGAGTTATCTTTAATTAAACCAGTGAGGTGCACATGAATTTCTGCTTTGCCTGCTGTAAGTAAATATTTTAATCAAAACGAACCTAATGGACATAATGAACAAAGGAATTCCCAATTTTTTTAACAGTGTTATTACCAAAACAAAGATAAAATAGTTAAATTCATATAAGATTACACATACTAAGATACAAGGCGGCATAATTTGTTTGTTTACATTCCAAAATCACCAACGAAGCCAACATTAATCTTTTTATCCACTATTTATTACACAAGTAATATATATATGTATATATAGAAGGATGTGGTTAATTAACTTTATCAAGGGGAGAGAAAAGGATGTTCCAATTCGAAAAAAATTCAAAATCTACACTTACCTCCAAAGAATAAATGCCATTACTGCAAGAATAAAAGCCGTAGCTGCGCATACAACCCCGGCAATCATCCCTGCGCTCAACTCGCTAGTTGTATGCCTCATATAAAGCTGCTGTTTATCACAATCGGTTCTCATATGCACCTCCATGGGTTTAGAAAGGTTCCCGTACAGCACACGTCCTGTATACGAACTTTTTGAAGAAGCCCCTAACCTAATTTCGTATTTCGTATTCGTAGTGACATTTTTAATCGAATACTGCAAGGAAAACTAACAAATTTAAATGAAAACACATGTAAATTAAATACATACAGACGGATCGAAATGATCTAGATCGGCAGAAAGTTTAATAACATTGTTTTCATCAAGGAATTCACTTGTCACGTAGATATAATAATAATTAATTGTATTGTAATATTTTGCAGGTTTCTGCCACTGGATATAGATTGTATCGGGAGTTTGGCATGTCAAATTTAAAATTCTAGGAGCATTGGGGGCGCTGATATCTGTTCTATTGATGACCGCATCGGATGATTCTCCTTCGTTTCTGAACGTGAAAGCTTTTACCCATAGCTTGTACTCGCTATCCGGTTCTGATAAATCAAATAAATTATTTAATTTAATGCAACATGAAAATGTGTGAAATTTACTTACGTAAATTGGTTAGGTTATGTGTAATATTCGGGTTATCAGTAATATGGACTGTTCGAACATCTGTATAATTTGCATGGATAAAATAAACTCTATATCCCTTAATTGCCCCATTAGCCCTTGCCGGCTGATGCCATCCCAAGTGTATTGAGTTTGAAGTGATATCTAACACAGTAACATTCAAGGGTTTGCTGGGAACTGAAAAATTAAAACAAAAAAAAGAGGAGATAATAATCAAAGCGATGTCTGATGGGAATGGAAATAATAATTGATTTTATACAATGTCTGTCTACCTTCCTCTATCGTCGTTGTCTCGTAATCCTCGGTTGTTGTTGTATACTGTTCGGCAATGATTAGCGCATACAAAATCGAAATTAAGAAAACGAGAACATGATTAACATGACCCATCCTATATCACACACTCCTCTCTTCCTCGATATCAAAATATAACGATCGAGAGTATTTACACCTTCTTTTTGAGGAACATGTTGGAATCAGCACGTATTATTATAAGCGATATAGTTCTGTTTAACGCGATAATCACAATAAACAAATAATCTCGTTGATAATATATTACGCATTTTCACGAATTAACGAGATATACCAGCATAAGCTCGCGTTTACATCTTAAACTAAAACTAAATGCACCACCCAGCAATAATTGTGACAGTAGAGCTTGGCTACGGTGTGAAGGGGTAAAGGGTCGTGACCGAAGCAGAAGCACAACTAAACCGGACAACCGAAACGCTAAAAGAGAGACGCGAGGGGGTTACATTCAACCATCTACTCTATTCTGTCATCGCTTCACGATTTCAGATATTCTCATCTACCCTAGATCCAGCGCATTTTCTTTCTATTTCCTGGGATTTTCTAGTTTCGGCCAACAATAAGGGGCGAAAATTCAAATAAAAAAAAAAAGAAGCGGCAGAGACGCCGGGAATTAAAAAAGAAAAACAAACGCAATCGGAAGCGTATACAATGAGATCAAAAATTAATGCGACAGGATTTGTTTATATCTATTTAAATAAACGCTAATTTAAAAAAATATTCCAACAATGATTTCGTTGCAAATTTAAAATAATAAAATAAACCGACGTGTACCTATTTGAATCATCAATATTCGATGTTTGTACATAGACTATTACGTCACGTCTTCATTGATTATTTATAAACGTTTGATCTTATTGGTATAAGTGGTTATCATTTATCAACATCGTTTATTCAACACATTAGAATGGATAACAAATAGGTGTTGACTACCTAAATCGTGGTTGTCCATAATATAAAGCAATTGATATAGAATTTGCGCAGTTTCTTTTTGCAAGCTAATTTATTGCTAGCTAATCAGCATTGGTAAACTTGTTTATATATTGAAGTACTAACTGTTGGATTTCTATCCAGCGTTTAAATTCCGTAAATATCCGCATTATCTAAGAGATATTGCAATTAATTGTTTCTAAGTAATAAATTTTATAACTTAAATAGCTGATTTTATCTCATTCGATCAGCACCTATGTCGGGCTTGCGTCGCTTATTAATAGAAAAAATTACCTTAATTGTAAAGAGAGTATCGCTTTCAATTTCAAATAATTCTAGGACATAAGTTTATTCGTTCAATAGTATTTTTAGCACATTAGTTGAACTGGAAGATGCTTTAGTTTACATTTAAAATAGCTCCACAAGAAGCACGAGTTGTAATATACCGAGCGTTACAGAATTAATTAAAGGTGACAATTTTCCAATGGGGGCGCGAAACATTTTTCCTATCATAAAAGAAGTATTTTCCGGGAGTCCTCTTTTTTCAATCTTCCGCCCTATTTATAACGGCAAGACCCTCTTGGTATTCAAGAGCCCTTTTCGGTAGGTACAAGCCGTTTGAAACCGCGAACTATTGTTGTCTAGACATCTTCACAAATGATATGTTTAAGAAGCGATATTCTACAGGATCTCGCGTGGATGTTTCTAAATTCCAAGGACCCGTTCTAAGTTCAAAGACATCGATTTTCAATTCGTACTTTTCACAATTGCTCTACAACACCGTTCCTGAATTTTTATCTCGGTCTGTTTCATGTTGCCAAGGTATTTTTCGAAGCTATTTTACATATGCATTAGACGGTTGATGCTTTAATCAATGTCAGAATTGCTAACGATTTTCTGACTAACAGCGAAACAACGAAATGCATATTTGATACGTTTGGAATTCTATTTTTTCGATTATTTACTTCGTGAGCATCGTGAAATGAATTTAAGGATTGTAATTATGTAGATTAATCAACGTCATCAACCAATTTGCGGTATTCGGTATGACTAATAGGAATCAATTCCAGTTATTAAGTTTGATACGTAATTGCTAAGAGAATTTAAAATCTAGCTCTTAACAAGACTTAAAATTAATTAAAAAATTCTAACGCCCCCATAAATAATGGACAATTTAATATTTTCAAATTACTTCAATTCAAATGATTTATTGTTGTAATTAAAAGTTCTTCGTTATTAAGCTTAAAAATATGGTTCAAGAAAAATTTTAAAAGCGTAGAAAGATTAAATTAAAGCTTATAATAACGTCAAATTCAATAAATTATTTCTTTGTAGTAAGTAATTATAGTTATCTGACGTAATACTCATGTTGGTACGGGTATTCGACAATAGATGTCAGGAGTTGTATTTATTATTAAAACGCATCTATCCTATCTATCCATCTATCCTAAATCTTCCCAAATAATTTAAAAAAATCATTTGGAAACGGGTTAAAATAATAATAAATCCGTCTTGCCAGTGTCCAGAGGGGCCCCGAGCTTACATTAAAACAGAATTTGTTAACATTTTTTCTGATGAATTTGCAGAAGGTTATCGTTTCAATATCCAACAATTAATTTAAAAAATTTTAAATATAGAAGATAATTACTACAAAAGGTTATTTAAGGAAATATGGCAAATAAGAAAATCATAAAAATTTAATAAATGATAAATAATCTTAGTAACATCTATAATGATTTAATATTAGACAAGTAAAATATGAAAGGGAGCGATTAGGGTCATGCACACCTTTACAGCCTTGTATAACAAATAATTAAAACTTTAGCAATATTACTTCATTATGTACAATTACGTTTTACATAATTGTACTTGGTGTTTATAGATAAAAAAAAAAAAATCTGTGAAATTTTTACGAATAAGTAACCATATTAATAAAATATTGAAAAAAAAAACAGGAAATAGTAATTTTACTAAAAATCGCTATACCCAAAAAAACAATTTGAAATAATTTTTTTGTTGAAAGCCGGTTAAAAAGAAAAAGATAATAAAACCTCTCAAAGAAGAAATAAGAAGATTTATTAAATATAAATGACACGTTTGTGCTTTAATTCATTTATTCTTGACTATATCGATTACGACTGCGGCCATTTTCAAAATTAAATTAATAAATAATTATGTTCGAAATTCTATGGCACAAGAACGTTTGTCTGGATTGGCTATTTTGAACATTCAAGTCGAGATAGCCGAACAAATGGGAAATACTGCATTGACGAGTTTGAAAAAGAGGCACCTTTAAGGCGAGATTTTATAATTCTTCTAAATCTTAACAATTTTTGCATTGGTGCCCACAATTTGTAGTTACTTTCCAAGTAGTTAAGCAATCAAGTAACAAAATAAGAACATCTTAG